>JAODKL010000081.1:4256357-4304614 GCA_026780765.1 Petrocephalus schoutedeni | reverse complement strand
GGGGGGGGGGGGGGGGGGGTTGTTTGATCTCATGGCCAAGATTACATTGTCTGCCACATGAGTACCCGTCTTTTAGACAAATGACCAACAGCATCATTCTAATTTGAATCTAAATAATAAACTCCCACATCAATTAAGTTATATAGAGTGAAAATTTTCTTCCAGTAAAAATATGTTTCTGGTCCCTTATTTATACTTGCTGAATTTGTACATTATATATTCTTGCAGACTGCATAGATTCCATTTAAGTTGCATCTAAAGTCTCCCCCTATGCAAAGGGGGGCAGTTTCGAGCTTGTTGAAACAGAAGGATTCTTTAACGGGGAATTTAATTAAGTCTCTATCTGGGCGCACACCCCATCCCCCCCCCAAGGGATTTGGACCAGCATCTTTCACGTCCCTCATCACTAAACTGCAGAAGAAAAATGTCACACATGTCTCCCAAAAGGAGGGACAAGGGATGGGCAGCATCGAGGGTTTACTTGTCAGTTTGATTATTAGCTTAGCTTTTAGTAATTTTTTCTGGCTTTAACGTTGTAAAATTGTGACACAAATACACCTGCCTCCCCCTCACACTCATGCCCGGACGTGAATAAACTGCATGCTTGGAAAGAATGGTACCTTGGGGTTCATTTTGGTGAGATCCGCCCGCTTTTCAGAAAGGTTGATCACCTGTGTGGAAACCAATACAGTAATTAGGCTCTTCTCACTTCACATTTCTCAACGCTTTCGGCTGAATGCCTCTCGTCAGGAAAACGAAAACACACTCAGTGGCTAAAAGGATTACTTTGAGGTAGGGCCAATTGTAACAAGATGCACTCTGCCTGGAAAGGACATTAATAAGTTTTAAGCTAGACGGAATCCATGATGCCAACCTCTTTAGCTAATTAATGAATTGATTTGCAAATAACTCTATCTTTGCCTTTTATACAGACAGGAACCTCCAGATTAAGTGGATTTGAGAACGACGCAGGGGGTCTATGCACTCACCAATGCATCTTCACCGGTTGGTCTGCTTGAACATTTATCTATTGATGTACCCAGCTAGCTGCCATACAATTCAGCCATTTATGCAGCTGATGGGAGTTTTTTTTCATTCTAAAAAAGGCGTGGCAGATGCCACTATTCCGGTTAAGTTCTCTCCTCCTGCTTTTGTTGGCCACTCAAAAATAGAGGACATTTGTGTCCTAAAAAGCACACTAAGGCTCAGAAGGTCCTACTGACTGCTCTGAGTTCCTACTAATGCTAGAGATACATCAGCTCAACGTGTGTCACTCAGGATGTTAAATGACAGCGAGACGAACACCCCCCCCCCCCCATGAGCTCCCCCGCCGGTCCTCACCAGGTACTTGTCGGCATGTTTGGACTTCAGCATGCACATGACGCCGTTCAGGTCAGCCCGGTAAGCATCCTCCGAGCAGACGGCCGGGAAGGACACGGCAATGATGCGCTCCGTGATATAGGTCAGGTCAAGTTCGTATTCCTCCTCCATCGCTAACGTCCCATCTGACGCGGCCACCTGTGCGAGGCAAGCCGACGTTACGCCGACAGATGACAGGTGTCCGATTTCCTCCAATTTGCTCTGGAGAGATTTGGCACTTTGTAGTTCCGGCCCCTGTGTCTTGGTGGGCCCTAGCTCTTGTTTGCTCCTGCCGGGACATGCAAGTGTGGCAGCTTACCTGGCCAGACCCCCCACATGGGGCTGGCCACTCCCTCCTCCTAAAGATGTAGTCTGGTCAAAAAATAACCCTCTAAAGAGGAACCGGGAACCACCCAAGTAGCCAATTAGTCAGATGATCAAACTGACAGGTAGGCAAGTAGATATACGTAGATATCTATCTATATCTATTTACAGTTCATCTACGGTTCACCTTCATATGTTTTTGCATTTCACCTGGTTTTAATATTCTGCAGCACATTACAAATATGACTCCAGACACTCCATTTTGCAGTTTATTTAGCCCATAACAAAGAACAAAAAACCTTTTAAAGAAGATGCTCTTATGGCTTCTGTTTGAAGTTATCGTTGAACAATTCCCGGTCTACAAAACCATAATGTTTCTCAGTGTGCTGACTATGTAACTTGGCGGTAATCTTGCATTTCCATGATAAATGCAACAAAAATAATGCATTTGTAAGCACTCTCACTGTGTCGAGCAGCAATGCGTGCTGGGATTGATTCCCTGAGAAGTAAGAGATTCCCCTTTCTATTCTGTGTTACTACCAACAGCTCTGAATCGTATGGTGTCCTCGATTTCAAGCATGAAGGAACAATTCTGAAATCAAAACATGGAGGACCGGGACTGAAAGAGAAGCCCATCAGGTCCTTCCAACAAGCTACCACAGGTTGCTTTGTAAGTGCAGGAGATTAAATGCCTCAGCCAACTCACTTCAAAACATGTCCCCTCGAGAAACAAGTTCTTTCAAGACAGTATCTGTGAGTGCAGCTCCGACATGCAGCAGAGCGGCATAATCACAGCGATACACCCTCCGGGGACTGGGCTTTCTCTGCCATCTTTTGCGCCTATGGAATCCTCCATTTTGTACTATTCTGAGGTGTGACTATATGACATGCACAGAAAGGTCCTGGGATGCATGCAAAAGCCAAGGCGACATTGAAACTAAATCAGCTACCTTGTTTGAATTTAAGGGCAATGCATTTTTAACCCCAAACAAAGCACAATTTGCCAGCTATTGGAGAAAAAAGTGGGCACCCCTGGGCTAATGGATGACCTGAGGTACCAGAGCTGCCTCTGAGTGCAGCCACAAGAATCTCAGCAGGGGAGAGACAACAGAAGTCCAGGGACAACAGAAGGCAAATAAATATAAACAAACAGCCAACAAAAGGTTCATTCAGGCTTGTGGATGCAGGAAGATGGACATGATAGGAGAATAAACAGCTAGCCCAGATCTGACTGGAGATATGTTGTGAAGGAGATATGTTGTGAAGGAGATTCAGGAGTCAGACAAAAGAAGAGCTTTACTCTGTGAGACTGGAACCAACAACATATGAAGAAGATGCATCAACAAAGCCTATTAAGGTATTTGCCAGGTTTATTCAGTGAAAAGGGTGACATTCGGGAAATGTCTGGGGCAGGACATGTAGAGGACATGGGAAAAAGGAGGAGGAATTTCTTTCATTTCAGTCATTTCATTCAGTGCAAAAAGGATGACCTTCCATGGTTTAACCAGCAATTCTGCTCCCAATGATTTCATTATACAAAGAGGCGAAACATACAGAGAGAGAGAGAATAGATTTTTGCCGCCCTGGTGACCCAGGAGACATGCAAATCAGCTTTAGAGTCTTTCTAAATATTAACAGTTTGCTAACAGTCTGAGGATATTTCTCTTTCAATTATACACCTGGATTTGCAATATGATCTTTGGGAAGTTCAATTATTTTTAGAGTGACAGCAGCATCGCTTTTCATCCAATTTCTGCCGACCTCCAAATCCTAGCAGCAGAAATAAAGTGAAGCTTTGCACTGAGTCATTGACTTGTGGCTGAGTTTATATCCGACTGATTGGCAGAATGATTATTATTATTATTTTGGTTCTCCTGGTAACTTGCTGTCGTGGTTCTGTTGCTCCAGTCAAAAATGTAAATTTTACATTAACTGACCGCTGCACGGATATTCTTAGTGGGTTTATTTTGGTCCTATAGCACCACTGTACTGTATATTCGTCACCCCTTTGCGCAGGATGGTTTTCTCTGTCAGTCTCCAACTGAACCTAAAAGAGGCACTGCTGCCCAGCTAAAAAAGCCTCCCAAACAAGTGATACCTAATTACTGTTTTTCTTCTTGCTAGGTCATAGAGGAATGCGTTCAGAAATGGATAAGGCTTTTTCCCGCTTCCAGACTGCTGGCCTAATGGGTTGCACATGTGGAGTGTGGCTGATGACTCTCCCTGCATTATTTTGATAGTCACGCCCTCCCCTATGGCCTGAGTGGCGCTCCGGCCGGTTTGGGATGCAGGTTGTGGATTCATTGTCCTGTTTGATATCACCTATCCACCACTGTAAGGATCATAACCATCGGCGTACTAAAGGAGAGAGGGAGATGTGAGCTGGGACAGGGGGGTGATCAAAGAGGAGGGGGACCAGCAAGTGAGCGTAACAGAGCATCCTGCATGCCGCTAATTCAAGCGGTACGGAGCCCTAGCCTGGAGGCATCTGAACAGCGAGGGTCAGCCTGGGCCAAAGGGAGCCTGACTTTTTACACAAAACAGGGTTGACCAGGGGTGTCTCGCACATGGAGTGAGGTTTTGCAGAAAGCTAGAATTGCCATGTGTCACTGATCTCGCGCTACACAAGCTTCCAAACTGTAGTAGTTCCACACACACTCTGGAACAAATATAGCACCCTGGCTTTGAAATGGATGGGAACTAAACACATAATGACACAAATCAAAGTTAAGTTTTTTTTTATAAGCACACAGCCAGAAGAACAAGAGGACATTATGGGCAACTCTGTCCACTGGTTTAATCTGAAGGCACCCACCCCCTCCCCCCCGGCTGAGCTTTTCTGTGGAAGCGGCTTCTCATGCGTAAGGTTCTCGCACAGAGTTGTAGTCTACCTCAGGAGCCAAAGTAAATAAACAGGAAGAGTCCACTGGCTTTCCAGCAGAGCACCAGGCATTTTCTCTTGGTCTTCTCAGAGCATTCGGTGGGACACGCTTCAGAAGACAGGAAGAAGCAGATAAAAGCGAAGCTGGGGTATAAATGCTGGAAGCCGGTGGTCTGTGTCTGCACTGTGTAAATAACGGCTATTACCCATGCAAGGCCCCCCCCCACCCCCTGCCCCCACCGTCCCACACACCACCCTTTGAATTTAGACCTCGCACCCTACCTTTAAGACGGGATCCCGGTAAGTTGGAGGCGAGTAAGAAGTCAGGTAAGCAGCAGGAGACGAGGGAGAAGGTTCTGGAGGAGGGAGCGGCCTCCCGTCTGCGCTGAGGGTCGCCTGTGGACAGGATCCCGAGGGCGAGACGTTGTTGGAGAATGGGGCTCGCTCCGTCCCACTGCCACGGCCCGAATGAAAGCCCTGCTCTGTACGGAAAGGCAGCTCAACCCCCCCACAACCCCCCCTGCCGGCACACCGCCTCAGTTAGGCTCCCGTAGTTCCTGTCACAAGCAGTCCTCCCCCCACCTATTTTCCTTGGAGCTACTGCACGCTCATTCATACGGGACGAGAATGTGTGTGCGTGTGCATTTGTAATTATTACATTGTGGGGACCAAACAAGGTCCCCACAAGGATAACCTCAATTTTGCAGAAATCTGTGAATGCAATCAAACAACTAAAAATGCCATAAATCTTGTATTTTGTTTGTTTACTTAAGGTTAAGATTAGGGCTGGTTAGGGGTTAAGGGTGTGATACCTGGGATTAGGGTTATGCCTATAGAAATGCATGGAGAGTCCCCATAATGATCTGAATACATGGACTGTGTGTATGTGTGTGTATACCAAGGGGGAGGGAAACGGAGGCGTTGGGAGCCCAGGAAAGCTGTACAGACATACACTTTCTTAACTCCTGTTTAAAGCTACATCATTATGCAACTTCCCCCAACTGTCCTGCTTGACACTGACTTTTTACTCTTATATGCTAAAATAGTGTTGTTTATAGTAAGTAATGAAAACTACTTTTATTGCTGAGGAGATGGATTTTTTGAGTTATTCGTTCTTAATTATGTTGTAATGTATCACAACACACCCATGTAAAGCACCTTCAGGAGACTGTTATGAAAGGTGCTATATTAAAATAAATTTAATTGAATAATTTTGTTTATATGGTAGAACAATATTTTTAAACTTATAAACATATATTTAACGTTTGCATTTTAATGAATTATGTACAACCTGATGCACTTTTTAACATGGAGGCTGTTACCGATTAAGCTCATACGATCAATTTTAAGTGTCTATTAAATATAATATTTGGCATAGCTACAGGGATGAAATGGTTAGTAGAATGCTGTGTCTGTAGGTAATTAAAACTCCATCCTTTGTGATTAACTTTCACATTAATCCTCAGATTCAGGCTGAGCAGTATCTGGCTCTAATCATCTCGACATTAAGGTAGAAAGACAATGTGATGTTTGTGTGTATTCAGTTAATGGACAAACGGTACACCATAATATCTGACTATGGTATATATAATAATGGCTGTGGAATGTTCTGCTCTGTTTGGCTTAGATCCATTTTTATTTATGTAGCTGTAATGCACTCAGAGTCCTTCGACAGCTATCATTGTATTGAAGCACAGGGAGTGCAGATTGATAATGAGATTACAGATGGTGATGTTTACAAGGGGTCACCCCCTGATTTATGACGTGTTGAACTTTGACCTTTGTGGTTCCCTTTACAGCAGAAGCCAGCATGTGCGCCCAACTCCAGCCTTTGTCACCAGACAGTGGGAAATATCCAACAAATAACATCAGACACAATATATTGTTGAAAGCCTATTTTCGGTGATTGACACATATGTAATATATTTTACATATAATGATTATGCCCCATGCTGGATAAGCAGTTTTGCACAATGGATTATTATGTGGAGTATTATGTGTAGTTGTATTACTTATAAATCTAGAATTTTTTTAAATCATTAATGCCTAAGACAAAAAATACCATTAAATTTAAAGTAATGGAAAACATGTTATATGCAGGAAAGCAACTTTTATCCATACATCCTCCAACCATTTATTCCATGTAGGGTCAGGAGGATTAAAGTGATTCATTTTTTTTCCTTATATATCTGAATGGAAATTTACCATCCTTAAAAAAGTTATTTTGCTAAGTATTAGTACTGCTGTACCATCTACTGGTAGAATGTAGTATTACAAGACCTTATTTTTTTCTTGGACTCCCTTACTGTTGTAGTTAAAAACAGTACAGAGCAGTATATACTATATCATCAAGGATAACTTTCCTGCCCCCCACACTACTTTTATTTTTTCAATGAACAAGTGAGCCATCATAAAATGTTGTAAAATGGCTGCATGCATGTGGTAGGTTTTCAAATGTGGAATAAGAACATGGCCAGATTCTACTAGGCTGTAAAGTGTTTTCTAGATTATGGTCATTTAGTCAAGCTGGTACAACAAGATTCCATTATACAATATCCATACTGCTTATCCAGTATAAAGAACCTGGAGCCACGAAACACAGGAACCGGGCAGTAGGAGGCGATGTGGGGCTCAGTCTCTCTGCCTGTGATGAGAAGATTACCGGTTTGAGCCCAGCCTTGGTAGAATATTCACTTGTCCATGGGCCCCTTAAGCAAGGCCCTTAACCCCCAGGTCAAGGAATGCACCCCGGGCAAAACTACACTGTAGGCTCCCGCCCCGCCCCGACCCAACCCAGGCTTGTTCTCACCCATATGTGTGTCTCATGGTGAGCAAGATGGGGTATACAAATATAGAATTTCCCCACAGGCATAGATAAAATATCTCTATTCTTTTTTTTCAATACCTTGGATGAGATGCCAGACCCTCAAGGGGCACACATACACTATGAGCACACTAGAGACTCAAATCTGCTCATCTACATGTTTGGGATTGTAGAAGAAAATAGGAAAACTTGTAGGAAATCTGAAGAAAGATGGGGACACTTCACGAACCATAACTGGAGCATCACACCATGGGGGCGTGAGGTGACACTGCTGTACACCACGATGAAGTTTACTGTGACTTTGATGCCCCTCACTTGAAGGCTAATTTGTTTTGCTAGACAAACACGCGGAAGACATCTTTAAGGAAATAGGTATCAGGAAGGTTCTGGAAGTTATTGCCATTGTAAAACAAATGAAGAATAGCTGTGCATAAGCTGTACGCGACTGTAATAATTGTTTGATATCTCAAAACCCTAAGCAGATGTAAACTGGAGAAGAACCTCAGTTTCGTTGTATTTATCAACTTCCGAAAATGATTACACCAGGTCTGAACCAGCTCTGTGACAGTTTATTGAAAATTCCCTTGAAATTTAAGAACAAATTACATTAAAGCATAAAACAGAAGACAGAAGGCATCCAGTGGCATGTTTTGCATGTTTATCAGTACTGCAAATAAATGTCGTTCCAAAGTAGTTCAATGCATATCTCTGATTTTAACTATAACTAGCCAGTAGTTAACAGTTTCTAAATCAACAGCTGAAAGCATAAACAAATAAGTTTAAAGACACCAGGAAACTTTGATATAATGAAACTAACCACTTGGCATGTTGTGACCAAAACATAGTGACATATTGCATAGGATATATTCATATAACCAAAACTCTAAATCACCCCAAAGACAAAAAACAGTAGCTGAGCAATTACAGCAGAATAAAAAGTATGTGATACAAATTCAAATGAAAAGTAATTTCCATGAAACCTAGCATTAGTGTTTACCCCCATAAAATGCTATGCTACCCACATCAGATTATGACCAGGAGGGATTTAAGAAAAGGTACTGGAGCTGAGAGAATTAAAACTGAAACTTACAGTGGGACTCAGATCTACACTGCCCCGGCGGGACCCACTTTTGGACCCAGAGCGAGACCCTGGGCGGGAGCTTGGGCCTGAAGACACGTTGTAGGGGCTGCTGATCCCCTTAGTCGACATGGAGGTGGCCTGAAGCATCTTCATCCCATTGGTTTCTTCTACCATGCAGCTGTCCACAGCTTCCTTGTAGGAGATCTTCAGTTTAGTCTTAGGACAGGTCAGATTCCTGTTGTGGTTTCGAGTGTCCTGCAGCTTCTGGGCACTCTTCCCATCCAGCCAGCCTCTTCTGATTGCTTCCTCTATGTTTACCCTCAGTCCAGTCTGGGGTTCAATTAGGCCACCAGTGAGGTACTGAAACTCAAGGAATCTCTGACCAGCGTCATGTGGCAGCCACTTCTCTTTCACAGCTTCCGCAGCAGAGATCTTCTTCCTGGTTTTCACATCCTCAAACCCATGAAAGGCTTTCTGAGCTGGCTTAAGGTTCAGAGCCATTTCTTCATCGATGATGGTTTGGTGCACAGCATCTTTAAGAGAAAGCCTTTCACCAGTAGCTGGATTGATGATGCCACCAGTGCAAGCCTGGGCCTCCAACAGGCGTTGAGCAGTGATACTGTCCACGATTCCACGGCGTAGGCCTTCAGTGATGGTTATTTTCTGAAGTGTTTCTGAATCAAATATGGCACCAATTGGACTTTGGTCCTCCAATATTTCAGAAGGGGGTGATAATGTTATGGAGACACTAGAAAGGCGTCTCTTTACAGTTGGTGATAAAGGTACAAGTTGGGCAGGGGTGCTGCACACATTTACATCTTCCACACTGGAAGAAGTTATAGATAATTCATTATTGGATTTGCTGGTCACCTTGTCTGCCAACTCTTTGATTGTCATTTTGCCTGAACGATATTTTTCTAGCATGCTCTGGTTAATGACACCCCTGTTGATTGAATCTTGGACATCGAACTGTTGGCCTGATTTTCGGTCTACCAGAACCAGTCGGCTGGAGCCATCAGAGGCTGTGATGGTGATCTCTTCCCACTCACATTCATGATCACAAAGTTCTAGGAAAGTGTCATAGTCAATAAGTTCTCTGTGATAGGCCTCACGCACTGTCATCTCATTGCCTGTGTCTGGGTCAACGATCACGACTCTCCGCTTGCGTAGGACATTCTGCATCGTCTGCTTCTCAACTTTCTTTTTCTTGTCTTTCAGGGGCAGCAACACCAGCCCCGTTTTCTTGTCCGTGATGCACCTCCTCTTAAGCTGTAGGTAGGTGAGGTTTTCTTGGGTGTTTGGATCAAAGAAACCCTTTGTATCATCACCTTCATAATTTAGTATGTCATTCATTTCTTTATCAAAATATCCTCGACTGTAAGCAACATCCACATCTATGCGATGGTTTCCAGTTGGGTCAATTATGCCACCGCTTGCTATCTGAGCTTCTAGAAGCCTTATGCCATGACCCTTTTCAATCAGATCCTTTTTCATTGCCTGAAAAAGGGAAATTGTTTTCCCTGTATGTGGATCTTTATATCCTGTAACAGCTTTTTCAGCAGAAAGGAGTTTCTCCTTAAAATCTTTTCCTACAAGGCCTCTTTTATATGCCTCTTCTACTGTGAGATAGAGGTTATTGAGGGGGTCAATCATAAAGCCTGAGGCTGCCTGAGCTTCCAAAAGCTCAAGTGCAGTGCCACGGGTCAGGAGACTGTCCTTCATGGCCTGGTAAATAGGTAGGATCCTATCTTGAGCTTCGTCATAAATACCTGCAATGCAGGTAGATCCTCGAAGGTAAAGCCTCAGTTTGTTCTCAATATCACCGACTGGCATGGCTTCTGCCTCTGATATAGTCAAAAGTTTTGAATCAACCAATTCCTTAATGGGAACTTCCCCTCTAAGTCCTCTCACTGACAAGGGTTTTTCTAGTAAGGTCAAGAGAAGAAGACCTGTGACAGGCTCTGGGTTGCACTTCATCTTCAAATCACTGTAACTAATCTTCTGCTTGGTATGAGGGTCGATGTAGCAAGGTGGCCTCTTGTTCAGGGCCCGACAGAGATCTTCGTCAATTAAATTGCGTTGAAGTGCAGTGTCTTTCGAAAGGAACACACTCAAGACAGGGTCAAGGATTCCTCCAACAGATTCCTGAGCCTGGAGAAGACGAATTACAGTATCCCTGTTGAGTTGTCCTTTTTTCAAAGTCTGGCCAGCAGATAGGAGTTTCCCTGTGTATGGATCCTTAAAGCCGGTGCTGGCAGCTTCAGCTGTGATAAGCACGTCCTTGTCCTGTCGGTCCACCAGACCTCTGGAGCATGCCACATCTACTGACATTTTTTCATTGACTTTAGGATCTATGATGTAGCCAGTGGCAGCTTGTGCTTCCAGAAGCATGACTGCCGCCTCTGGTGAGAGCAGGTTATTCTGCTTAGCTTCATTGATAGACATTTTGCCTTGAGTACCTGCAACAACGCCTGCAATGACCCCAACACCTTGCAGACTGGGCTGAATGTTGATAGCTACCTCATCTACCGTCTTTTGGCCTTTAAGCAGTGTATCAAGTGTGACTTGGTCGATGATTTTAGAGTCGCACAGTTGATGAGCAGTGACTTTTCTGTGGACACCACTGAAGAGAAGCTTGGAGGGATCCACCTTGATCAGATCATCATTGGTTTGCGTTTGCTGATTGTAAGAAGCTGGTCTTTGCTTAAGCTTCCAGAGCTCTTTCTCCAAGTTAGCTTTTACGAGAGTCATATCTGACACTTCTTTTTCCGTAATAGTCAGCCTGTTCTTATACTGTACCTCTACACTTTTTAGCTCTGCAATAAGCCTTTCGATTTCGCTTCTCATGGATTTCCTCTCTCTCTCCAATTGATCTTTCTCAGAGCCATGCTGTCGTATAAGAGTGTCCTTCAGCTCATACTGGCTCTTCCAGTAATTAAAATCTTTCTTGACCTTCTCATTCTCATCTAGAATGCGTTTCTTTTGTTGAATTTCACTTTCCATGGAGAGTTTGATGCGGCTCAGCTCTTCGTCACACTTCTGCATCCTGGCTTTTTCCTGCTCCAACAGCTTTATCTTCAGAACAAGACTCTCCTTCTCCTTCAAAAGCTCATTGTAGTTGGCCTGAGATTGGGTCACTATGCTGGATGCCTGAAAATAAAAAAGCAGAAAAATATTAATTGAATGTAATTTTACCATTGTAATCCGTTTGTTCTGTGCTGATTCAACATTAATATGAATGGTGGCCAGTTTAAAATACTAACATTATATATGATTGATGTATAAATACAATGGTGATAGCAATTATTACATATATAGCACATGATGCATAGTCTAGTGTACTTCACATCAGAGCTATTTCATATGCAGCATAGCAGAACTGATACAACTGTAATGGATTTATCACTTCTAATCCTCTTCACTTTGAAAAAAAAAACACATTATCAAGGAAAACACAGAGAAAATCAAACATTATGGACATGATTAGAATGAATAATGTATCAAAATGACTTCCATAAGTCCAATGACTACATTGAGTCCAGTAATCATACATACGGGATAAAACTGTATTTTCCCTAAATGCAATAATGCACTGTGTATTAAACTCAAATCAGCACTACGAAAAATTCCGTTTTTTTCAAGACGTTTTTTTAGATATACCTCGAAAGCCTGCTTTTGACTTTTTTCAATTTCCATTTTCAACCTTTCCCTTTCCTTGGAGAGCTCATTAATATGTGCTTGATGTTCAACGGCTCTTATGTTACAGGACTGGAGCTGGCTTTGCACGGAGGACATCTGCACCATCATTTCACTGTTGCTGTTGTACTGGTTCTTCTTCAGCTCCTCCTTTTCCTGCTTCAGGGATCTGACTTCCTCGTCCAGCCTCAGGCGCTCTTTGGTCAGGTTCTGCGTCAGCCTCTGTAGTTTCTCAATCTCCGTGGCATTGTCATTCAGCACACGGCTCTTCTCCTCGATGGTCTTTTGCAGCGTCTCATTCCGAAGATTTGCATCCTTGAGACGTCCCTGTTCCTGTTGGAGCTGCAACTGCAGGGCTTTTAGTTGCGCATTTAACTGGCTAATACTGTCAGAGGAGTGCTTCTGGTCTCTTAGGCTCCTATCCAGTGCCTCCTGGACGTTCTTAAGCTGTTGCTCATTTCGCTTCCCAGCAGCAGAGACATTCTCCAGCTCACGTTTGAGAATGTCAATTGTGTTTGTGTGTTCTTTACAGGCCTGCTTTGTTCTTTCTAACTCTGTCTCAGCCATTGACCTTGCAGCAGTCTCATCCAGAGTAGCCTTCTTGTGTCTCTCAATCTCGGCCTCTAACGCATCCAACATCTTCTGCAGTTCTCTTATTCTGCCTTCCAGTCTGTTACCAATTTGTTCCTCCTTGTACTTTTCGTGTGTCTTTTTCTGCAGATCTACTCTAAGGATGCTTATTTCTTGCTCTGTTACTTTCAACCTGTTAATGACTTCATTGGCGGCCATATTCTTTGCCTGAAGTTCAGCCCTGGTTTGCTTCAGACCACTGTTTTCTACCTCTAAGGCTTTCCGCCTCCTTGACTCCAGCTCCAGTTCTTGAGTTAATATGGCAATCTGCTTATTCTTGTCCTGAATCACTTTCATAGTCTCTGCCATGGACTCCTTTTGTCTTAACTCATCTTCAGTTCTCTTTTGTGTGATGGTTTGGATCTGGATCTCAAGTTCTCGTATTTTCCTAGAGTCTTGAAGCCCAACAGATTTCTGCTGATGGACATCTGCCTCTGCCCTCTTCCTCAAATCCTCTGTTTGACTAATTGAGTACTGCAGTCGCCTTATCTCCTCCTCCAAGGCCTTCTTTTCAGTCATGAGCTTATCGTTCTGCAGGTTAAGAGCTGCAGAGTCCTCCTCTTTTGCAAGTGTGATCTTTTGCATGGTGGTTTTACTGACATGGATTTCAGTCTCGTACGTTTTCTTTAGGTTAGTTATGTCTTGATTATATTGGTTTCTTACCTTAGAGATCTCTGATTCGAACTGTCGTCTTCGTGACGCCTCATCTTCTAACTGCATTTTTAGCCTCTCGATTTCACGATCCTTGTCTTTGATGGTCTTTTCAATTTCAATCTTCGACCAGTTGACCTCATCCAGCTCCTTCTGCCTCTTTCTCATGAGGTTTTCATACTCTTCCTGCTGGGTAACATACCTCTCCTCAGCCAGTCTCTTCTTTCTCTTCTCGTCATCGAGCAGAAAGGTGAGCCTGGTAACTTGATCAGTTAGATCTTTGACCTGACTAAAGGTGCTGTCGAGGTTCTCTTTGACAGCGTCACACTGTCTGGCTTGAGTTTTTTTGATCTCCTCCATGGAAAACAGCTGCTGTTTGCTCTCGGTAAGCTCCAGTTCAAATCTAATCACCATATCTTCAAGATTCTTGTTCTTCTGGGCTTTAGCTTGAATGTCATCTCTCAGACGCCGCAGCTCTTCTTCCAAAAGGTCTATTTTGGTGTTCCTGATCTTAATGATAAAACACAGTCAAGTAAAATAATGAATCTATTACATATAAAAAACATACTATACATTTTTAAGAATGATATTTATAAATACATTATTTTACAGTTATCTATATCAATTACATTGACATTATAGCATATTAAATTTAAAAGGTAATCATTTCCAATGATTCCAATCCCTACCTTCAGTTCCTCCATGTTTTTCTGCATCTCTACAAGAAACTTGTAGAAATCACCCGACTGAGTGAAGAGTTCAATGTAACTGGCCTGCAGTTCAGTGGCCTACAGGGAACACAGCATTTTAGTTACTCCTCCCCAAACACTGACATAACCGGTCCGTTGTACCAGAAATCACACCAGTGACAAGCAGGAACAAGTCACAAGTACCTCTTCCCTGACGGTGTCAGCGGGGGACTGCAGCACGGGCCTCTTGATGGGGATGTTGAGCAGAGTCTCCAGTCCGGCACTGTATGAGGCCAGCTGGAGCTCATAGTCCTGAGAGATCCATCAACACTAGTCAGATGGGTCACCCCAAAGTGCCAACAGAAACCACTGGCCATAGCTGTGAAGCTAAAAAAGTCACTGCCTGGAACATGCAAACCCCTAGCCCAATGTCTCCGGTGGCTTTCAGAACAGCTACCTTAATGGAAGAGGCACAGGTGTTGGCATCTTTCTGAACTTCCTCCACTCTTTCCTTCTTCCCTTTTATTTCAGTCTGAAGTGCCTGGAATTCAACACATGGACATGAATCTGAGAAAGGCAGCAACTACAGTCAACAAAGAATTTCTAAGTATGTGGAGACACAGAAAAGCATTTCTTCCTACCCTCTGCTGGTTGAGATGGTCCACAAGGACTTGGAGATTGTTCACCTTGGTGGCCTGAAGAGTATCCTGCCGCTGGCGTGCATTCTGAATCCATGCCTTGAGCACTGAGCTGGTCTGCTGGTAGTGCTTCAGTTGCTGCTGCTGTTTCTGAATGTCCCAAACCCTACGGAAAGGAAAGGTGCTCACGGGTCGTTCACAGGCAAAAGCAAACAAAACCTGCCGGAAAACCAGAAAGTTGCCTCGTGATAATTGCTCGCATATGAAATGCCACAAACTTGCTGCGCTTTTGCGACATTTACATCCCGCTACATACAAACTCAAAAGCACATACGGCCCAACCACAGATGAAACAAAGACCACACAAAATTAGTTACAAGATTACTCCTCAACAAGAGTACATATCGACTGACAAGATACAGGCCACCCAGAGAACCTCATTTTACTTTATAGTCTTGCAAAGAGAAACTAGCTCATAGACTAGCTAAGGTCCAACCAAACAACCCTTTCTTCTCTTTAGAATCCCTCCAACCCTAGAGATCTTTCAAAACACATTATGCCTTGGATCATTTTCCTAAGCTAGAAAGATTTCACTATTATATGCTTTATCCTATCGATAAAGATCTGCTTTTCATACACTAGATCAAGCGCAGCTATTATGAGACATGGGTCTAAAGTGAATCTTTCATTATGGTCAAAGGAAAACTCTCACCTGCTCTCGATCTGTGTTTGGATACGCTGCCAGCGTTCAGATAGCTGGCTCACAGTCTCTGCATACTTGGAGAGGTCCACATCACATTTGTGGAAAGATTGCCCAACCTGGTTGTTCCACTGCACTGCGTTGTTCAGCTCCGTTTCCATTGCTTTAAGGATGTCCTTCTTCTGGTCCAGCTCTGATTTCATTCTCTGCATTCAATAAATCCCAAATGATAACAGCTTAATCTTAGCTTATTCGATGCCGAATTCTAACGTTATGCAAGAGCTCACTACAAATACTGTGCTCACGTACATGGGGATGTGCCACTATCAATATTTAATGCAAACTTATCTCTTTCTCTTTCTTATCGGTCTTTATTGCTGTGTTGACAGAAAGCGAAGACATGAAGATGAGTACGGCTCTAGCTGACTACCTTCAGGAGGACACTGTAGTCCTCTAGCTCCTGCAGGTTCAGGGAAGAGGTCTCCTTCTCGGTCAGCCTGGCCTCGTGCACCTTGACAATATCCTCGACTTGCACCAGGCTCTGGAACAGGCCTCGCAATGCCTTCAGCCTATTTTGATAAGAAGTCTTAAAAATAAATTCTCCATGGACACAACAGGACAAAATTTCAAAATAGATATTTTAATAACTTTTCGACATCACATTCCTATGCTGTGAACAGACAGATTTCCTTGACTTTGGGTGACCAGATGTCATGGAGGATACTTTGAGCTAGGAAAGGATTTGTAAACTTATTTCCATTAAAAGGACCTGGATTTCACTTAAGCACTGCATTCTTGCTGTGTGTTGATTGGTCAGTCTCCTATAATCATGCATGCGTCACTAATGATGATGTGAAACAGCTGGACACACCAGTAAAAGCGCAAGAAGAACTTAACTATTTAGCCAAGCAAAGGTGCCTTTCTGTTTTAAAGTAAAACCTGAAGTAGATGAAAGTGTCCTCTCTGACAGGCCCTCCTTTATGTCAAAGGACAGGACTGAACGCCTACTGAATATTTTATAGAACCACTGGTGTCTCTAGATTATGAGCTACAGTCCATATCTTACCTTTGAAGGTAGGAAGTGGAGAATCCTTCCAGGCTGCCCAGTTTCTGGTTGATGACTGCAAGTTCCGTCTGAAGAAACTTAGCCTTGTCCGGATCCGACATACCCTCAAGAAGCCTCAAGATCTTCTCTTTCAGTCTGATGTGCTCGTCACGGATTGTATTGATGTCACGCTGGATACCCTGAGGTATACAGTTGATATAATCAAGCAATGCTTGACATCCACCGCCTATTCCCTCAATGACTAATGACCAAGGACAGTTGAGGATGCCTAAGCTTTAGATTGAAAGACCAAAATTTACAAAGCAGAACATACCTCTATCACAAGGATGCGCTGGGAGAACTCTTTGGCACTGTTCTCCTTCAAGGGGACATGAAGGTGCTGGGTAAGACCCAGCTCAGCCACCTCTGCCCTCTGCCTCAAGCTGTGTAGCTCCATCAAGAAGGTTGTGCTCTGCTGGGTCACATCTGGCTTCGATGCCACCTCCACCTTCACAGATTCATCCACTCCTCTGTTGGCAGATGCAACTGCAAACATGGTGCCAGAAACACGATGTCAGCCACCAGGACTTTACCTCAGGGTTTCCCAACCTGGTCCTTGGGGACCGACACTTGGTCCATGTTTTTGCTCCCTCCCAGCTTCCTGCCAAACAGTCCACATTTTTGCTCCCTCCTACCTCCCAGTAAGGCCTCCTGGAGTAAAAGGGTGGACTATCTGTGGGTTCCCCAAGACCCAGATTGGGAAACACTGCTATACTTGTGTATACATGAATTCTGATGTATAGTCATGACAAGTGATTGAAATGACCTGCAATGTAGCCTTATATGTGCACGTTTCTATTACGTGGACTCCTGAAAATCCATGAGTATCTATAGAATCCACAGGCAATCGGAAGACGCATGGTGCAGGACTCACTGTAGGTAGGAAGCTGTATGGTGAGCTTATCATAGTGGGTCTGGGCGGTGGTGTACTCTTTCTCAATGATCTTCTTGTCCTCATCACCAAATAGTTCTGATTTAAGGCTGTTGCGTTTGAACTCCTCATAGTGAGTCTCCAGACTCTTTATCATGCTGCGATATTCATCTGGACTCATTCTCGCAAGCTGCGGTCACAAGAAACCAAAGTATGGGACATTACAACACTTTGTTGACTGAGCTTTTAGATTGTGGATGGACTTATGGTCATCATTTATAAACAATCACCGACACGGGCCCAAAAACTACACTGAACTCACAATCTGCATGGTGAGAGAATTGATACGGTTGATGTCTTCTAAGCAGTACTGCCAGGAGATTAGGCTCTTGATGTTGATGTACAGTTGACTGATGACTTCCATGATGGCCTCATAAAATTTCTCATTTCTAGAAGAAGGTGAAAGAATGCTATTGCCACCTACAGGTAACAATGTAACATTTCGTAACAGTGAAGCAGCCATTGACCGGAGAGCTCACGTCTTTGCCAGCTCGATGCTGAGGTTGTTGGGCGGTGGGATCAGCAGGCACACTGAGGGGATAAGCATATCGAGGCCTCCTGGGCCTATCACCAGCCACTTGCTGCGCTGCGAGTTATCCTTCAGGATGCCCTCGTTGCCCTGGAGAATCGCCTTCTGCACGGAAACAGGAGCAGAAGCACGGTAACAGGGGCCTTTATCACCCATGTCCTCACAATTCCTCCCCTCGGACTCCCTCCCCCTTGATTTTGTGAACAATCAGCCAAATGATTATCATTTCTCTGTGGATAGAGCTTCCCACCTCAATCTGTACTGAACAACGTCAATAAATATTTATACCAGTAGCCGATACGTTGTTATATGTGCTTTTGTTATCCTAATATTTTTGTGGCTCATTAGATGAATGTGTTGGCCACTGGCCTTTTGTTCATATCAAACTGCTTCTTCAGTGCCACCTGCATTATACAGTAGTCCCCCCATACCAGAGGGTGATACATTCCAAGAGTGTGGGTAGCCGAAACTGCAGATAATAGCCAACCACGGACCCCATGTACAACGTGATTTTCGTGTACTTACACACGGCAATTGATAAATTATGCAAATAACATTACAAGACATTACCAACATTAAATGCAGTATTAATAAGGTACATTGTACTTTGATATTCAGTAATGTACTCTCTCCCTTGAATGAAAGGGATTCTGACGTTTTAGCCTAATTCCCAAGAGACGACAGAGCAATGAAAAAATATCATGTATCAAGGGATGAAGGACCAATGAAAATCATGCTTTTTATACCCCTCAAAGGAGGGTGGAACAATGAAAAAACATACTGTTACACATTTATTTTATTTTTTTTTTTGTGGTAAACCATGGATAATTGAAACCACGATTACTAAAACCGTGAATTTGGGGGCACTACAGTGCTCTAGTTATGGTGGCTTTTATACTAGTTGGCCTGTTGACTCTCTAAGCTGTGCCATGCCGGCCTCCCCCACAGAGCCCTCCATGCAGGCCTAGCCGGGCATGTTGGTGAGGTGTGGGCCCAGGCCTCCCCCTCTGACCTGGTCCTGCTTGAAGTCACACAGGGCCTGTACGATGACAGGGCTGCTGTTCCTGTACTCCGGGTTACGTGGCTTCAGCCTGACGATGCTTTTGGACTTATTGACCAGAAGCTGCACCTGCCTCCTGTTCTCCAGCAGCCTCTCCTTCTCTTTCTACGAGGGTGGAAACATATAGGATTACTCAAAGATCTACCCATCTAGCCATTTTTAATCAACTGCATATGCAATAAGTCACTGTGCCAGCCTCCATAATTTTGACCACACCCTTACTGGTCAATACCATATTACACCTGATTAACAGTTCATTACGTGGGTTATACAGTAATAATGAAACTTTTTTTCCATCTAACAATGACTGCAGTTATTAAAATGCATCATTTATTTTTGCAATACCTCCAGGGTTTTGAGAAGGACCATCAGATTCTCCAGCGGTGTGGACTTGTCGCAAGCAAATCTCAGGCGAATGTTGTCGTGCTCTTTCTTGAGTTTCATGTTAATCTCATTGGCCTCCTTGAAGAACTTTAAACAAACAGGAGAATGAAAGAAGCCTTATAGCTCCTTCAAGGAGAACTTGGTGTCTGGGTTGCGTGTTAGAAATGACAACATTAAATGAAAGACTAGGCAGTCTCACCTGACTGTAGGCCATGTTTTCCTTTAGGTGAACAGAAATACACTTTGTGATCTGCAGAAGCCAACTCCACTGAGTCTGCAAAGTGTCCATGTAGGCCTGGAAATATCAGCCTGGTGTTAAAATGCAGTTACTAACAGACGTCAGCAGTTGAGCACATATTCAGTCAGCAGTTCTTTCTAGCAACTGAGTGGAGTTGATCTACCTGTTTTTCCTCAATCCATCTTAATTTAATACACAAAAAACAAACTCATTGGTAGAGTAGTCTCTTTTAGAGACTGGCATCTCACACAGGAGTGCTTCGCGTGACCCAGCCCGTGCCCTGATAATGGTCACTTACATCAATCTTGTCAAAGGCTGGGTGATTATTCTTCTGTAAATTGTCCACCTTTTGTTTCAATTTGTTCAAATCCTTTTCTTTTTCCTCCAGGTCTTTCATGAGTACCTGGACAAAAAGAAATGAAATAGGTCTCGATCATGACAAAAAGAATTTCCAGTGGCCGTCTTGGCCTGGAGGAGCCCCGTGGACCCGGGAGCCAGCCGGAAGGTCTTACGGAGTAGCTCTCCTGTTTCTGCGGAATATAGCTGTCGATGTTCTTGTCTCCCCAGTCGAACACCAGCTCCTTCTCCTCTCGCTCGTTCACCCAAATGATCTCCTTGGAGATTTCCTCGATGATGCTCTGCAGCTCTCGCAGCTGACGGAATCTGTTAAAGGACATTTTCTACAAAAAACAAAATAGAATAATAATAATAAATTTTAAAAGCCTTACTAACTTTTAGTGTGCGACTGGAGGGCAGACCCACCTGTAAACTGTCCCACTCATGATCCAGGGAGTTCAGCAAGGCTTTGTCCCCTTTTTGCATCTAAAACAAATGGTACAAAAAAAAACCTGACACGGGACTTCTGGAAAGCGAGTAATAGGGTTGGAGCAGCCGAAGGCGGTGGATGTGGTCACCACGCCTGCGGACCTACCAGCTCATCCCTGGCCCTGTCGACCTCCATGCTCGCACTGATGGTACTCTGGAACCTGTTGTGGTTAATGATGTGCTGCTCGATGGCCCCCGGGTCGTCCCCCCAGGGGGAGGTCTCGATCATGCGCTGGGGAGGACGCGGGAATATCGTCAATATGTCGCAGATGTCAACCCTCCGGATATAACATGTCGCTTTGCCGGCTGGTGAGCCAGCAAGCGTCCAAACCATAAGGCAAACAATTAATGTTCAAAGTCTAGCTAAAATACTCCCTTGCTGAGGGAAATATCTGCCTCTAGATGGTTCCTTTCGCACTAAAGCCCACAGCTAAAGTTTTGCCACTTTTCTTCATCACCCCTCCCCCCAACACAACTAAGGTGTGGAGCATTAAATGTTTAGTCACAGTGAAACATGCAAGGTCTCTGGAGGTAAAAACAGCTGAGGGTTAAGCACAGGCAAAAATAATAACTAGAGGTACCCTGCAGGGGGCACCAGCTATTCATTCTCACCCCACAGGTTTGTGAGAGGAAAGGTGGGAAAGGAGATAGGAGGTACAGAAGATAAACAATGAATCAGGAAGAAAAGGGAAAAGCCAAAACAAGAGTGAGTGGGGGGAGGGGGAAGATGAGGCACCGGGCGTTGGGCGTGCCTCGGAGCGGGGCGGCGATAAGCCGATAAAGACTGGAGCGGCATGAGAGAATACGGCTGGACTTCCGCTACCAGGTAACAGTGGCACCACACCCCTGCACCTTCAGCTATGCCGCATTCCCCCCTCCCTACATCCAGGGAATCAGGTTTCAGCGAGGACGTGGCCACGCCTCGCGATTCGACGAGCTTCAGAGTGTACTATTACAACCCCGCTCGGCACTCGGCCCGGGTAGGCAAGGTCGATGAACCGCAGAGCGGGGCCAAGTCCATAGATTCATATGTGTAGGCAGCAACATGTCACTGGCTAGGGTAAGCATAATTTCAGTAATTTTAGCGTGTTATGGGTGTGGCACATGGTTCCCCCGTATGCATACACACAAACGCATCTGCTAGCTGGACATGCAGAGCTTTGCTCTAACACTGCAGGCAGCAAACAAAGACTGTAACCCTTCCCCCTACTGTAAGTCGCTTTGGATAAAAAAAAAACCATCCCATAAACACAGCCACTTTCTCCACCTCTTCTATATCTCTCGTATTTCATACTTTTGACACTTTACATTCTTGTTTATTTTTTTAACTTACTCCAGTGTACCTGCTGTGTACCTTAAAGAATAGCAGAGGAATCACACATATTGTTCCGTTTGATAGTTTCATTGTCATTGTTACGTTGACAGAGACATTTTATTCTAAGCGTGTCATATAACTGAATTAAAGGTAACTGCTTGTCAGCAGACTGAATGACGCTGCGAAGCTCCTCGGAAGACATGATATAAACTCAAGGGAGATGCAAAGGCCCAGCTTCTTCAGGTACCTTCTTCTGTGTAATCCAGCCCATGGCATCCTGGAAGCTTCTCCCCGCATCTTCGTAGGAAATGCTGGCACGAGTGCGGTACAGGGTGGCCTGGTTTGCCATGGGCACATGGTGAATCCTGATCTGCTCCGCACTGGGTAACAGAGGGAGACAGGTATCACCTGGGGTGAACCCCCCACAAACACACACTCTGGAGCTGAATGCATAGACTGGAGGTCTGTTTCTCCTCTATTTATTAAATAAAAAGAACAGGGCCCCTAATTGTGTACAAGTGGCAAGTTCACACAAATCTCACAAGCTGGGGTCACATTCCTCTGTTATCTGTTAGGACACTGCAGGATTCACACACACACACACACGCAGTCATACACTGCTCAACATCCAGAAGACAAAACACATTCAGTCCTGTACACCCAATCTTACACATTCTTGAATGTTTGGGAAGACACATGCATTCCTAAACAATATGTCCTATGGAAGTGCGCACACACACATTTGTATTCATCTTTGTGGGGACTGTCCATTCATTTCTATGGGCAAAACCTAAATCCCCACCCAGCCCTAACCTTAACCATAATTAACCAAACAAAATACATGACTTTTAGCATCTTAACTTTTTTGATTAAAGTCACAGGGACACACATAAGGCACACACACACACACACATACACACACACACACTCACCCCCTCTGGATGGAGTCGCCCGGCTGGCTAAACTGCCGTAGGTCATGCGCGCCAAATCCCAGCTGGTCTGTGTATTCTGTAGTCCGGGTAACATACTTCTGAGGGTCAGCACCCTTTGGAACACATGGGATTTTATTATTATCATTATTATTATTATTATTATTATTATTATTATTAGATGCTATAAAGTCGGTGTCAACTGCTGGCAACCATAAAGACTGGTTTTCCTCCATACATTCCTACCTTCTTTAAGGCATCTCACCAGAAAGACACACTCGCCTAAGTGACTGTCTGTTATTTATGCCGGTCTTCAGCTCTGACGCTCACACGCAACAGTCCTACAAAAACACTTGCACACATTCCTAAACTGCTTAAAACAGCACCGCGGGACAGATACACTGAGAAAAAAAAATTAAACTAAAAAGACTCCTCTGGTAAAAAACTGTCCATTTTATTTGAGATGTTCAGTCAGTTACACCAATGCAAACAGGCCTATTTTACTCTGTACATATAACACACATCACATGCACAACACATCAACACGAACACATAAATTTAAAGTGTGAAACACCTGCTTTGAAGCACGATCTCAGCTAAAGTGTAATCTTTCACGTTACAGCATTTGCTTTGTCTAACCTAGAGGTACGAGTTTACGAGGCACTTGGGCGCGTTCCCGACGTGCCGTAAAACCCGACGCAGGTTAAACAAGCTGGACGAAGCCGACATTTTGTGCTGAGGGGAGCGCTCTCACTTCCCGGAAACTTTAAAGGGACCCAGTGAGCCATGATCGGTGTTTTAACATTTTTCCTCCCGCTGAAGTACAAAGCAGCTTTTGCGTCCTTCCTCCGAACAGCGACGAGCGCCGATGTACCTCTAACACTCCGCATAAAAAAACAGGACAAGCCACTACTGCACATGGCTCCGTATCATAATTGGCATGCTGTCACATGCATGGCTACATATGCATGATTATAACCATGTTCATACACCACCAGACGCCACTCCCAAAAACTAGCACAATTTCCCAGACAAATCAATGAATCAACAAGCAGCCTATATCCCACACATTTATGAAATTGCATATTTTGTATACATGGATAATTTAAAAGTGACATGGCAGAGCCAGCGACAGAAAGGAATCTTTTGGGTCTGATCATTGTTTTTGAGGTGGAATGAAGTGATTATACTTTACTGATCGGATGGGTGAAATTCTTTTCACCCACCCTGTCTCACTCTCTCCAGATAAGAGCAAGCTTTGGCAACCATGAAGGTGGCATTAAGGGCCCACAGATATGCCGAGGCTGGGCTTGAACCAGCACCCATCGGATCACCAAGACGGAGGCTTAACCCACTGAACCACACGGCACCCAAACAGAAAGGTGGGGGTTAAGCGGTCATGATGCAATAGCAAAAGGGTGCATTCTTTCCATTGCCAATTTCTTTTATTGCCTAAGACAGTGATTAACTATGCTGTCATAGGTTTGTTTACTGCCAGCACTCCCTAATATGTAGCCAACTGCTCAGTCACTTAAAGCCTGCAACTCCAGGTGAATTTTTTTGTTATACTTATCAACCAGTTTGACTTTATCCTTTCGTGTACCTCGTGTGTGCATTAATTTATTTATTTTAATTTCCATTCATTTTTCGGTGAAGCTGTACCAAGAGTTGGGAAACGAGTTCGTGGTTCAAAGACGGAAATCAGCATCTGTTAAACCTGAGCCACAAACGACGGAAGAGCGTGGTTTACAGGTAACTTACAGACTGGAAGACGTATTCAGCTTTCTTCATTTGATCCTGAGACTGGACTTTCATGCTTCTGGATCTTTGAAGAAAGTGTGCACTGGAGAAGCAAAATGTCGCTTGAAGGCGTGTACAGTTCCAGACGCAGAGTCTCATTCATACCCATTCATATTAGAAAATGTAAAGCAACCGCGGGCCATTTCCATTGCTTATTCTTTCAATTAGAAGACTTTTTTTCCTGAATACAGTCAGCGCGAATTTTGTCTTGGAGCAGTAAACGCTGTATAACGTTACATTAATGCCAAATTCATCACGGTAAAGGAAAGCGATGCAGGACGCGGTCGACCGTGGACGAAATGCCTTAAGTTTTGACCCGCAAAAGCCGAAAATAAAATTGCAAAATACATTTTCAATTTGTAAAACATCTTAATCATTAACAAAATTCATTTAATTTATATTATACATTTACCAAAATAAAAGAACACATTGTCTTTTATTGAACCAAACGTTTTTGATGCAATGCAGGTCTAATACTTCCGTCTAATACTTAATAATGCGTGATATTATACATACTCTGCGTGCGCTGCGCCGCCACCGACGCCGCCGATGGTGGCGGAGTATCCGTCCATGTATGACGGAAGGTATCCATTACCGCCATGCACCTCTACCCTGGAATAGGTAGGGCTGGCGTATATGCTTCTGCCGGGAATGTTTGCGAGTCTCTCCTGGGAGCCGTAGAGACTCATTCTTTAGTGTAATGTGAAGCCGCCGAATGAGAAACTTTTTAATGATCTGGCGCTGGGGAAAGAAGGAGGTAAGAGGCTGCACCGTCTCTATCCGTCCCAAAGCGCACTGTCCTCCGAACACGGAAAACCTGGCCTTTTCCACCCTAGAAGCCACGCCTCCCTGGCTGCCATTCAAATATCTTTTTGTTCCATGCACACCTTTTTTTCTGCCGCTTTTAGTAGAAACGTGAAGTTTTCTGTACTTGCAGGCGATGGCGTGAATATCCCCCATAAAAAAAAGTTTACAACAACTTCTAACTCACGCAGAACTTGCATCACCGGTTTTGTGCAATTTGGCCGCTAAAATTGTGATTCAGATTATCATGCACCGTGACACTTTCAGAAAACAAGTCTTGTATGATTAAGAACATATCTTTTTAAATGTATTTTCACTTATATTTTTACCAAGTGCGTTCCTTGCGGGGCAAGATTTTGCATGATCGGTGTGGCGTTCATGTTGGTTAACCTTCGTGGGAACGTGCGCATACATTAGAATATGATCCAATTCCACTCGCATCCACCCAGTCTCAAATTACAAATCCAATTTCACATCATCATTTTATTTCTTTTTTATTTTCCGCACACACGCATTGATCATTATATTCAAACTAAATAGGCCGATTGAGGCGGCACACCCACCGCTTAAGGCAGAACAGCGTGGCGCAGGAATGCAGAAGGCAGACTACCTTATGAAACACTCACGCTGCGGCTCAGGGGTGCCAGACACTCCCCTGCAGTCCGTTCACTCCCACTTGTGAACCTTCAGAAACCATTTTTTCCCAGAGAATTCACATACATTTAGCACGATGTAAGATGTCACAAGCGACTGCATAGTTCAACAGTGCAGTACAAGACACCGGTGTGGGGGAGGGGAGGGGGGGCGCGTTCATTGCTACTCCTCTATTGTACAATACAGTTTAAAAACAGTCAGTCCATCTGGAAAAAGCCTCCAGACACGCCCCCCTCCCCCCGAGGGGAAATCACCACCTTTATTTTGCTAGTAAATTAAGTGGATTAAATAGTTAAATGGTGGATTAATTAACTTCTCAAAAACAGACCAAGTGTTTCTCAGGAAAGAACAGCGTATCCTGCAGGCAGTTTACTTGTCAGATCAAACTAGCTCGTAATTGCTTAACTAATTTCGTAAAGCTTATCTTCATACATATCTTGTTTGTTATTGCAAATGTTATATACAGTAAACACAGTTTCGTTTACTGGCCCTATTTTACCTGTGTTACGCTTGGTTAAGTCTATTTCAGTATATCTTATGAATGTAACTTTCAGTAATTCATACCTTTGTGATTTAGCAAAGCGATAATTCTGCATTTTCTATGTGTGTCCTTGTGCTTTCCGGACCAGGGCTGACTACTACTGATCCGACTGCATCAGATGGATGCAGATAGCCAAGTTGCCACAGCTCCTAGGCAACGGACCCACATGATGAATCATACATTCTTTTGACAGGGTTGTCTCGGGGAATCAACACTATCTATCTTATCGTTTCTAATAATTTCTCACTCATGGGATGTGCTTTACACATTGCTTTAGTTTAATATATTTTGTAGTTTTTAAAGTATAGGTTTTTATTCAGCCAATCTGACCAATCAGAATTTATATAAAAGAAGAGGGCGGGACTAGGCACACCTGGAGGCTGATGCCCATTGGCGTGGGCAGTCATTTTGAGCCCAGGGTGTTGAAAGTCAGTCGACCAATAGACTTCACTGACGTTCTCTTGTATCATCAGTAGCTATCAACAGCTAACAAGGTAATCATAGCGTTGCCTCTGAGTCATTGTAAGATAATCAACATAATGCTATGCTTTTCTTTAACAAAACCTCATTCACACCCCCCTTTGAGAAAGGGGGCTGTCAAAACCCCCCTCCATACCCCTACTCCTAGCACTACTGGTAATGACCCCCAAAGCCCCCACCCAGCTCTCAAAATCAGCACCACCAGACCCAATCATGCTCCAAAAGCCTGATCTCAAGACCACGATCACCCTCAGGTCCTGTCACCCATTGTCATTTCAGTTTTTATTTCACTCAGTTATTTACACTTGCAATCGACAGTTCTACTTTCCATAAACATTTTTGAGTACTATTGGAGAACTAGGAGTAATATTGGTCTCTTTGAAAAAAAATCAGGGAATAATTTTCAGTTTTTTCCCCCGAAATACTGGGCTCTTTCTGTAATAGTGCTCTATAGTAAGTTTGCTTGCAAACATGATATTCTATATTTCATATGTGTTGAGTGTTGAAGTCAACAGAAAAAACACCCTTAAATCACATGTCCAGGCTTGGTTGTACTTTCCAGTAAATGTGCCACCCTCATAATGATCCTTGGTCACGGTCTGAGTGTTGAAAAGCACCTGCATTTCAGCCCCACACAGGGGGCACACCCTACTTAGGGGCCAACGCCCGGCTCTGGAATCTCCACCCTGTCACACAGCCCCTGTCATCGTTGCCATGGAAACGCTACCCGCACACCTCAGAAATGTACCGGCCAATGGCAGCAGACAGACACACTGTAAATGTTCATCTGTCTGTCGGGTGGCAGATAAATCCTCAAAGCTGGTACTGCAGGTGTATAAAAATATATACTGAATTTGCTTTGGAGAAAGCTGCCTGGTGGGAAAGAAAAACAGAAACAGAACACTGTTCTAAGCAGAAGTAGACTGACATTAATCTGAGTTACATGGCAATTTGCTTATGATTGCATGTTAGGCTGAATATTAATTACTTTTCCTTATAAATAATGACTTGAAAGTGCATTGCTTGGAAGACTTCATTTTGTGGTTTGTGACTTTAAGCTAAGCTGGGGCAGGAGGCTTCAGCTCGCTGTAGTCTGTTGGGCTGGCATTCCTCTCCCGAGGAGTGAAGGTGAGACTCATCTGGCAGTGAGCAGGTTGGCACCAGCCACGTCCCCCCGCCCTCCCCGGCAAAGACGACAATGGGCAGGCGTGTCGGCATGACTGTCACTCTGCCCCAGCATAAGCTGGCATGGCAGGGTGATTGAAGGTTTGCAGCTGAGTAACCTGCCCAGGCTGACGCCAGCTGCACTCCCTCAGGATTACAGGCCTGTCCTGCTCCAACATGCCAGATGTCAGGTATGGGAACACATGGTAGAAAATGCCAGTGCATGTGCCGTACCGTCGGTGGCAGGAAATGAAGACATCACTCCAGAATGCTCAGACAGCGCGCCCAGGGTCTTCTCATTTTTTATCTATAAGGGAGAAACACCAGTCCAGCTTGATGTACCAAGGTTTACCCAGGCTGAAACCCAGGGCTCGCCACTAACAACAGGTCTCAGCTGGCCTTGTCTAATAACATAAACCCCCCAGGTTAATAACTGTACCATCATAGAAAAAGGTTGGGCCTGTGACCATGTTAATGTGCCTCTGTGTGTCCCCTATCTGACACAATGTATTTCCAGGGACAGATATCTGGCTTACTGTGACCCTGTACTGGATAAACATTCATTGATAGTACAATGAATGGATAGATGGATGGATGGAAGCAATTTAGACACAGCAGACTGACTTGTGGCTATAACCAAATAATTCATTCTATAGGTTTTTAATGGGCGCCTATGGCTCTTATTAACATAATAAAACGATTATCCTTTTACAAGCAATTGGCAAGATTTTTTTGAATTTCAGTATGCCTTCCGTGGGTGGGGTAGGACAAGTCTGGGAGGCAGCAAACAATGTGTTCTCTTGTGACTTCTGACTTGCGTGAGGCTTTCGGGAGAAAATTAAGCTGGGTAATTGATAATAACTGATAATTGTGAGCAAACTACCTTGATCTGGGAGGCCTGCCGCTTTCAGGAAGCTACATTGTAACGAGACAATGAATGAGCCGAGCGAAGGGACCGGGACTGTGCCGTAACACGAACAGCTCCGTATTTCCCCCGGGGCGGAGTAAAGGATCGTCTATCTTCTTATCATGCCTGAATATTAAGTTCCTTTCCAAAGCTGGGAAAAATGCAACAAGAGCTGGTGAATATTTTACAGGCTCAAAGCGTGTAAGCAGAGCAGAGAGCAGCAAAACACAGACGACAGAAACTCAAGAGCGCAAGCGCTGAAACATCAACCTAGACCTTCGCTATAATAACCCATATACTGCACCCCCTTGCACCTGCTAATTCTACATTTCCTGCTGTCTTATAGGGAATCACCTCTGGGACGCCTGGCTCGATTCTGTCAGGGACTCCAGGGAATTTTACCAAAGTATGTCGAAGCATTTACCTGCAAGAAAACACTGTTTTGGACGAATGAGGCCTGTCATTACTGCAGATATTTTATATATTATTATTTTATTTAGTCTATGTTATTTGTCATCCAGATTTATTTCTAGACAAACATTTTTTTTTCTAATTTTCTTCAGCCTATTGTCCAAACTTATTGCTACATTGCTATTAAATTACATGAAATGTATGACACAATGATTTGCATAATTGAATTCATGCATGCATGAATTATTCTTTTTTCGGAAAATAGAAAATTTTGTCAAAAGTTTTATTTTATGATACCGCTACACACTTGAACAATGCACTGACCATAATATGTCACAATGTTAAGTGTGCGTCAGAATTAAACACGGAGGGTGTCCTCAAAAGGTCCTTTACGGCAGATTGTCTCACGGCGCAAAATATGCCAAACGCCGAAACTGTCTCCTCACCGGGACTTGAACGATAAATCAGCGGCGAGAAAGCACCTGTCAGCATGGAGCTTGAACTTGGGTGGGGCCTCAGCACACCCCAGGCGGTTGGCCTGGTGATGTAAACAGCTCTATCAACAGCTCTACAGTGTTCTCAGAAGATGAAACAGACTGCATACATTTAGGTCAGGATCTTTAATTGTGAATGTGCAAGTCATATATTATTTACCAAGTATTTATATACATATACATCCAACAGAATGCTGGGAACATCCCATCCAGGGTGTACCACTAGCCTTGTGCTCAGGTCTCTTAATGTGCCTTTTAACGTTCTTGGTCCCAAAACATTGTACGCCTTTAATAGAGACTTCTAGCTGATAAAAGGCATGCAGACACCCTGTCAGTCTACAGTAGACGCCTGCTGAGAAGTTGCAGGAACGGCGCTACAGGGAAAACAGAACACGACTACAGAGGAACAGTCCCCTTGCTTTCTATTGCTTTAAAACTACGACAGGGCTTCGCTCACAGAGCGTAGCTATAGGAATGGCGCCACAACTTGCCAAGACATTTAATAGCCTAGGGACAAAACGGTTTAAAAACAAGCCAAATTTGAGTATTAATTATACATATATTTAATGATTCAAAGTATTTATTGCCATATTTACGAAGTACAGTGTACAGAATGCAATGAAATTCTTGCTTGAATGCCTGTTACTTCACAGACTAGACGATTGGCGAAGCAGCGCGCAATAACTAACATTAAATAAACAATAAACAACTAATAATAAGTAACGTGTAGTATTGACAGAGTGACCATAGGAGTGCAAGTGTGAAATGTTTAACAGTCTTTAGCATGTGTATTCTGCGTGAGCAATATTGCACATTAAGAGCATTATTATTATTATTGCACATGAAAACGGCATGGGTGAATGTCGGACAGTATATATAACGTTCCGATGCTGTTTGAGGCTTGATAAGTGGCACAGTTACTCCAGGGCTGGGGGGTTTGGGTTCTCCTTTTATGTTCTGCCCGTGGTCCTGCCACCCAAGACCCAAAAACGGGCTGTTAGGTGACCTGGTGGCAGATCAGTAATGCCGAAAGGAGGCGCCGAGCAAAGCGTATAGGGCACGTTCTATCTCCAGTGGTTCACGGTGGAACAACACGGCGCAGTCTCTGGGTAGACAACTTCAGTAAAAGCACAAGTCAAGACCCTTTCACATACTATTAATCCATTAAGTCAAACTTAATGGACCGTATAGAGATAAGTCATATGGGTGAAAATCAAAAAGCCGTTTTCTCTTGTTACAGGTTGATGATTTCATAACAATAGAAATGCCCCATTAAATAAATGAGAAGTGGTATACAAATCGGCACAAGAGTGACAAAAGAGTTAAAATATTTTTTTAAATAAAAATAAAGCGCGTTACAGGGTACAGAGAGCCAGGAAAGCAGAGACACACAGCGCTTCTGGCTGCACTTTATTTTGGGCAGCAGAGGGCAGCAATATTCCAGAGTTGGTACATCCATGATCAGCGCCCTGCCCGGGCTCCTCCTTAAAAAATAAAGAGAGAAATAAATAAATTGCCTCTATAAAACGAATTTAAATACAACCTATGCCGAAAACAGACATTCAAGTAATCCCCAAAACTGTCTTCTTAGTCAAACGCCCGAATGCAACGTTTTAACCCAAAGGGACCAAAGGTGGCGGAAAATTTTTGTTAAGGAATTTCTAACGTAAAACAGAAAACGAATTTCGTGTCGAAATGTTGCGAGCTGCGTGATGACAAGCACGCTGTTACATTTTAATAGCCGTCGTGGTGCGGATCAGTGTCGGGTGGATGAAGTGACGCTGTTTTTGCTGATAAGTGCCTGCAGCTTCCCTGTGTGTTATAGGGTGTATGAGTGGGCGGGGACACCTTTACAGGTTTAAGGTTTTACGCCGGTAGGCCATAAAAATACCGTCTTTTGTGCTCGTTTTAAAAATGTCTGCTGTGTACATTATGCGCGCATAAAATGAAACCGTCACCGTGCACGGCGTTTGCGCGAAGGCTGTGTTTATACAGGTGTGTTACCTGTAGCTGCCTTTGGTGAAGGGGCCGGCTTTCCGCGGGCGGCTTTATAGACTCGCTCCGGAACAGTACGCAGACCGGTTTATCAATCATATTGATTTTTTTTTTTTTTACGTGACCGAAAATACCAGGAGATAAAAGAAGGTGAAGAGACTAGGCTGTGGGTACGGGATTCCTAATTCGTGCTGTCTATGTGGGCACCAGCATGACTTTCATTATTGCCTCGGCGAAAAAAAAAAAATAATAATAATGCGATAGAGAGCCGTTTGCGACAGCTGGCCACCCCTCCCGGTCGCGCTCAGTGCGTCCCCCTTTTATTGCTATTTAATAGATTGGCGGCCAGGGGTCTGCTTTTGATAGAGCGCTGATCCGATGCGCTGCCGGAGACGGCGTGCGGGACTCCGGCGGCCGGCCTGCGCTCCTGACAGCTCGCAGTGAACGGCGGCGATGGCCGCGGTGCGGCTGGAGATGAGGGACCGGCAGCCGGAAAACGGCTTCGTGTCGTGCGAAGCCGCATCCCCGGGCTTACTATCCAGCATCGACAACAAAGTGCTGCCTAATCTCGGCGGATTTGGGAAATACCAGAAGCAGCTGGTCGTCCTGACGTGGATCCCGGCTCTGTTCATCGGATGTAGCCAATTCTCCGACTATTTTCTTTTAGCCCAGCCGACATGCCTGGGATCGCCTGCCAACGCCAGCAATATCACTGGGGGTGCTGCGCTATTTGACTCGAACAACAGCTCGCTTTCGCGGGATAGTTTTGCCAATGGCACCCTCGAGGATAGCAGCAGTGCGCTGTGTCTGTGCAAGGACGGCAATTATACGCTGGAGACGGGACTCGTCGGAAATGTGGTCACTAAGGTAGGACCGGCTTTGCGGAGTGCGCAGTGCCACTCGCCTCCCGTACGGGTCTTTCAACAAAATGCAATGTAGCGCTATGTATCGGTTACATGTAAACGTCTGTGAACGCGCAGCATTACGCCGCTCTGTTACCGCGGTATCGACATGATCAGTCCGATATAATGTAATGGGCAGCCTTACTCCGTTTTTCTCCGGTTATGATGTTGTGTGGATGCTGTATTCACATCACCCGCCGCAAGCATGTAGGCAGCATAATCTAGGCCATTGCATTGTTTTTAATCGCAGTATCCATTTATCTATATGTGTAATTTCGGTCAGATCTCGCTGCCTTTCACGGAGAAATATGCTAAGCGAAATGTAGAAATGTAACAGGCCGAAGCGCACCAATGACAGCCGGGTGGCAGGGTAGGTCACATAGGCACAGTTACCGGCGCATGTTTTCAGCCGGATCCTGCATGGCTGGTGTCGAGATTATAATTCCTGGTGGGGTTTGAATGCTTAGTGGCGTTTGCCGTGGCAATCGGGGGGTATTGTAACCCCGATTGCCGGCGTGTGGCGTTCAGGGCTACCGAAGGCTCGCTACGATAGGCTTTTTGCTGACCGGGACAGTCTGTACGCAAGAAGCGTAAGGAGGCGTCGAGGTGCCCTAGTGCGGCGATCAGGGGAGCATGAACACGCTTTAAAGCCTTTTACCCTCAGCAGAAGTTTAACTGCACTATTGCGATCGGCTATGCGTATTAGTCATTTAATAAAACAGTGCAACACGGTTGAATTAAACTGCCATTCTATTAATGTGTCCCAGTGTGTCCTGAAAATGCGCAGTAATGTTGTAAACAGGGTATTTATACGATGTATAGTGCTCAATGAAAGTGAACCACAGACAAACCACGAGATTAAAGAGTGCCGGTTCTGGGGATGTCACGGGCCGAACCGACACCGCAGTGTGCTTCCCGTGCAGAGGAGCATCTGAGACCAGGTAGAGCTCAAGGCCCCTGCAGAAAAGCGCTTCTTAAGAAAGGGGTTGGCAAAAACGATCCACCTTGTAAAAACTTCTTTGTATTTCGTGGTTAAAAATAGTGGGAAATGGGTTAATCTTTATCCATTTAAATAGATGAATATCTCATTATACAAAGGAAAGGAAACCTGGTTTATACTTTTAAGTAGAGCTGTAATATGTAACCTTTCCATTTAAGTACGGTATTACATCCGCTTAAGTCCACATAGCGTTTAGCTGTTACACTTGTGTTCTCGGCTGTGTGACTTTTATATCGCCTTGGGGTTTATCACTGATTATATATTTACTTTGTAAATATTTGGCAAACTCCTGCATTTTGTTTTCCCATTAGAATGTTCGACTTTAATGGGCAGAATCGGATGCCGCTGCCCGTGTGTCTCTTCTCCGTGCATTTTATTCAGCCCTGCACAGTTGTATTGTGTGTGTTATTCTCCTCAGAGGCGGCCTACAGGCCCGGTCTGCGCTACACGGGCCCGGGCTGCGCTACACGGGCCCGGGCTGCACACACGGCAGGAATCTGGTTTAACAGGCCTGACACTTGCGCTGAGAATATGCGTTTCTCTCGGCTTGTCTGGGATTCACCCTGCTAAACAGAATTCCTTTGTATGTTTTAGCTGAGTAATAAAAACGCGTTTATCTGCGCAACTTTTTATTTATTTTTTGAGACCACTGCTTTACAGAACAGTCTCGCATGGAACTTCCCTGTTCTCACGTAGGTTCCAGGGATATTTTTAAAAAGGTTAGCATGATTTATTTTCCCAAAGAGCATCTGAAGTGACCTCTGATCGGATGAATTTACTCCTGACTGACTGCTCTCCCCCAAATGGCGGCAGATGTGCAGCACGGCTCCTGGGGACCCCGCACGGTGTCACGCGCTTGTCCTGCTCGTGTGTGGGAGCGTAACAGCAAGCCACAGGCAGCCACTGTCACCCTGACACCTTTAATGACCTCTTCCTTATTTTAGTATATTGTATAATTTTTAAGAAAATAATCTTTTTATTTTACTTTTACCTCTTATTTGCACCAACCACAAAAGCAAATTCCTTGTACCTGACAACGTACTTGGCAATAAACTCCATTCTGATACTGAAAACTTCCTGCCCTTTCAATCCACAATAAATCCTTTACCTTGTGGTTGTATAATTTTCTCTGACACTCCCAGCAAAGAGCTTACCCAGTTATGCACACCATTTGATGGTGTTTGTGCACCCCATGTAACCGATTTTCTCCCCCGCTGATTCAGTTTGAGTCCCTTATCAGTGTTGTGAAACCCAGGCCAGGGTTACTGCCAGACACACGCAGCTGTGCTGGGGCCCAGTGCGCTTTTAGCTTCGTGAATCTGTGAGGCTTTTTTGTGGTGACTGGGCCTGGGTTTGGATCTGGGAACTGATACCACACTAGTGCTTACATGTGGAAACTCCAGCGAGTGACACATGACCACATTGGGCCATGCTACTATGTGCCTTTTGTAACCTTTTAGGTACATAGGAGGGAAGAGCTCTCCACCTAATCTGTACTTATTTTTTTTTTGGTGTACCCGTTTCGCCTGACATGGTTGCTGTTGGGTGATGTGCAGTGCAGGTGGGTTACCATGTAAGTCTAGCCAGTAGCAGATACTAGCAGCCTCTGTTATTAATTTATGGCTCTTTTCCACTGCTACCAATAACAACCATATTGAGAACTGGCACTTTTCCACTGCAAATCACGTGAGCCATACTCACGCTGATACTCTCTGCTTACTAGCACTGCATTGTTGAAAATTCGGAACTCAAATGTCCAACCTCCTGCTTAAGTGCTATAGAATAGCTGAACAGAATGGATTTGTAAAGCAGATTTATGCGGCTGAATACTAATTCTGCCAGTGCAGCACAGCGATTCCCACAGACGTGCTCGTGGAAACTGGCACAGAGAAGAAAAAAAAATTATAACTGCACATAGTAAATCACAATGTACACCGTGTGAACAGCAAATAAGCGTCTCTTCAGTTTTACGTCGCTGTCTCTCTCCAAACCCGGTGCTGCCTTTATCGAGCTGACCCTGCTGCAGTGGTAAGCCAAAGTTAGCTGGAACCGCGTTGCGACCAGTCTCACTTCATGGCATGGATCGGGTACAGGTCGGTTCCTGTATGCCAGTAGGAAAGTACCATTAGAGATATGCTTAACATCTGAATGCCGTGTTTATGACTGTCATTCTTCAAAGTGGAACGGTGTAAATTTAATTTTCTGGTCCAGTGGTTTCCAAACCCCTCCTTTAAGGACCCTAGGCTGATCCCAAAAGTTGTGATTTATCTCCAGACAGTCTGATCAAATAATCATCTTGTCTTTAAGCCCCTTATCAGTTAAGAAGTGGCACTGTGGAATAAATGGAAGATGTTTGGGAGCCAGTCCTTCCTGCTGTTTGAATGCAAATTGCAAGCTGGGCTGTAATCAACATGTGATCTGACCATAATGTAATGTTCAGGAAATGGGTGCCTACCCTGGTGGCTTTAAGTCCCAAGGATGGCACTTAACTGAATTTTCCCACTAAAGTCTGTCAAATTAACCCCTATCCCGTGTTTGGGGTCAATCTGACCCAAGAGCATCATTAAACTGTAGGCAAATTTCACATGGGGAAATTATCACGGGAAAAGGGTTAAGCTGTAGAAATGAATTTGACTGGGGATTTTTTTAGCCAATGAAATCTTCTGTAGCATGCTAATTTGACGTAATCAGTTTTATTGCACTAAGAGGGTGATTTTATTGTGTTTTATTGTCTGTCTGTGTGCTTTCATTGACTGTGTTATCAGGGGTGTTTTTCGTAGCTGTTTTGGGTTGGGGGGTGGGTAGTGATGTTCTCCTATGTCCTGGAACTCTGTGGGTGGTGTTTGTGATTGATTAAACACTGGAGTGCACACAGTTCCAAAGTCTCACTGTGGCAGTGCTGGCTTATTGTAAAGTCTAATATTCGTGCACAGCTCAAACTTGAGCCCCATAGGCAGGTACCACCCCCCCAGACTGAAGCACATGCACAAAGTTTTAACACGACCCTGAACATTGACCATGAGCAGGACGATGCATCGCAGTGGCTCCATTCTCCCCAGGTTCTGCGTACAGCAGCCCCTCGAGATGGAGGGCTGCATGTCTTTGGTGACAGAGGGTCATGTTCGCATGGAGATCGCGGCGTCAACATGTAACGGCAGCCAATAGCGGATCCTGATCTGCCCCTTTCCCCTAATGCCATTCAGTGCTGCTTGCTAAACTTGGAAACTTCTATTCAGATAGCAGGCCGTGATGGCTAAGCTAGGGTGCGTTTCCCAAAAGCATAGCTGCTAACTTGCATAGTTAAATCCATGCAACTGAATGAGTCCAACTATGTTAGTTGCTAAGAGGAGCTTTTGGGAAACGCAGCTCTGATTATCTCTTGCTAGGTGATTCTATTGTCAAAGTTTTGCTATTGTCCTTTCCTTCTACCCTATACCTCTTTGGAACCTCTCAATAGAAGCCTTGTCAGCAGAGGTAAGTCTCCCTGGTGTGGCTGGGAGATCTGTGGTATAGCCTTTTGGTACATCAGCATCAGCAGATGTATGTACATCAGGTGGCTGGTGTTTGGCCCAGATTTCCCTTAATGCAATGCGGTGGGCGGCCGTGGAGGCCACCTGTAATAACTGTAAGAACCAGTTGTAAGTTTGTTTTTTATATTCATTCTCCTCTCCAGTGACTTATTCACTTTGTATTTCACTTCACCTGTTCTGGATGTGAATCGGCTCCTAATAGCCAGTTTAATTCCATACAAATTGCTCAGTACCTTAAAGAGGGAAGGGTTCAGGCAACCATAAGGTTGTAGGTTCAAAACCACTGAGCACCAATTATTTTCTACTTTCAGGCTGGATTTATTGCTTGAATACCACTGTATAAAAATGGGGCGAAGTATGTTAAGTTTGTATCGTATGGCCCCACTGTTTCTGTTGACTGTGTATGTAAGATCAACAGAAAGTGGAAAACAGAGCAACAATGGGCCCAATATGTTGGCTATCAGCGGAAAGGGTTTCCGTAACGTGTTCGGCACGATGCAGAGTCCTTGTTTATAAATGCTGCTGTAGTCGTGATCAACCCAAACATATCTGTGCATTCATTCCCACTATCTGTACAGACCTGCACAGTGTAAATGAGTTTTTCTTTTTTTTTTTTTCCCCTTTCCTCTCCCCTGAGCTGGTTGCTTGGTGACAGCACAATCTGTGCCATATAAGAAGTGGGTTTGTGGTTTTATGTACTGAAATTTTGTATTTTCTTATATTCCAGGAGTGAAATGTAAGCTATTTTAAATGTTGCAGCTCATATCGATTTATAGCTCTTACATGTTTTTGAGATTTATTACCGTTTTAATGTTTGTGTGTTTGTGCATGTCTGTTTTTGTAATTATTACATTGTGGGGACATGACCAGATTTCTTCACAATGTGATAAAAGCTTGTAACTTTGTACCTTGTGGAGACATTTTTTTTTTTTTTAGTCCAGACAAGGATAATCTGAATTTTATATAAATCTGTGACTGCAATCAAACAACTACAATGGCTGAAAGTCGTGTATTTTGCTTGGTTACTTATGGTTAAGGTTAGGGCTGGGCAGGGGTTAAGCTTGTCATAGCTGTGATTTGGGTTATGCCCATTGAACTGAACAGAGAGTCCCCATAAAGATATGAATATATGGACTGTGTGTGTGAGCGTTCTCCATATATCTGTGTATTCTGCAGCATTTTCTTTCGACATCATCTGTATTCCACGTGACTCATAACAAAGTTCACTTTAGCGCAAGCCTAGCATTTAAAAAACAAGTTTTTTAAAACTCGTATAACAACTACCGCAGCGTTTGGGATTGGGATTCAGGCATAGACCATAAAGTTAATCTATGCCAGCACAAATTCAGGAACATCTGCTCATGAGACATGCAGAGAAGATCAAACTTTAAGATCGAATTTTAAGCTAAATGATTGATTGAATGCTTGCATTTGAAATGTGACCCCCCCCCCCCTCACGGCCTCCACAAGGACACAAATACCCTGTTACAGCTGATTGCTTCTTGCAGAGCTTATCAAACAAAGGTCACGCGACGTAACTATTTAGTAATTAATTATTAATGGGGGGGGGGGGGGGGCGATTTTACCATTCTAGCTTTATTTTATGAGAGTCCCAAAGACGGCGTCTTCTCTGTTCAGACCTCCTGGCTCCGCTTTGCACTCTAATACCCAGGGACGGCCACGGACCCTTGGACTGCAGGCCGTGGCTGAATCTTCCCTTCCTGGCTGCCTCCTACAGAGCCCTCTTGTTTAGCCCCCTGCTGTGGGGGTGGGGTGGAGTGGGAGGAAGAACAAGGTCCTGTGTCTCCATTTGTCCCAGCTGATCTTAACGCTGCCTGACACTTAACCCACATAAATGATATTCAGATGTACAGATAAATTGATGTTTCACGGTCTCGCTTGTATGTCACTTGGGACCAACGCATCTGCTACGTAAATAATAGTAAATGCAATATAAGACGAGAATGGATGTGGGCGAACCATTGATCAGATCATAGTGATGTTTAAGGTGTTTGCCATTGTTTCGGTGAAGTTTTCTTGGCTGGCGTCTTAATGGCGGTATCTGCGGAGCAGATCTGCGAGTCGCATCGCTCTGCCGGGGCGCATGACACGCGCTTTCATGTCATTCTGCGTTGGGGCCTGGAGTTGGTTTCAGTTTCACAGAAAAACCGGGGAGGAAATTCAGGACTGCGGAGCAGTAATGCCTCCTGGCTGGGTGTGGAAAAGGAAGAGGGGGAGGGGAGGAGGGTGTCACGAGCATGGTGTCTCGGGGTGGGCCCTAGGCCAAAAAAAAAAAAAAAACTCCATGGGGCCCTCCAACTCACTCTCTCCCGACATGGCATAATTTATTACCATTATTTAGTTTAAATTAATAATGCCAACGAAGAGAATTACACAATTCCTTTATTTTCACTTCTGTGATAAACAGAAAACGCAATTAAAGCAGATTTGTCGTTGCAGAGTATTATGCAATCAGCCGCTCTCAGGGGCCCCCTCCCTGCTCAGGGCCCCAGGCCTGTCCTGTCACTATGCCTCTGCTCAGAGGAGCCCCACGGCATGCCCTCCGGAACCCCCTTCACAGCCGCCCCTTGACCTCTTGCACATAGCACACAAAATGCACAATAAACTGGCACCTTGCTAGGCGCTGCACAGATTATTCCTTGTGGTTTCACTCATTGGCTGCTGCATTGTCACACAATATCAACCTCATTGTTACGTAACTGGTTTGCTCACCCTCTGTCTACAGTCTGCCCCTTACCTCTGTGTGCAGTCAGACGTTTGTGAGGATGCTTCTGGTTGGTGAGATGTACCACGGTGCTCCCGCCTTCCAGACACTGACCGGCATTGTTCCCAGAGTCCTGTGTTGTGGGGAAAATTCTGGAAGCACGCATGTTTTCCATTCTGAATCACGCATAGTATTTGGTTCCCCCTGGAGTCCATAAAGCACATCTGTTTGTCTAATAGTTCAGATTGTTTATTGCTGGTCACTAAGAACTGTATAAGAAACATTTTTAGTATAAAATCATTATGAAGGAAATATTGATACACCTCGGTCAGGCTCACTTGGAGCTCAGTAGTTGTGCAACTAAGATCCCTACAAAGGCAGTTACCATTACAGTAATTAATGTGTTATTTGAAAGTGTGAGAGAATGTCAGATGAAGGATGTTTAAATTAAACATCAGTCATCTTGATGTTGCACTTTCCTCTGATTAGTAGCATTATTAGGTTCTTGCTTTCCTGCTGCAGTACAGCTTACCCTTCTACCTGAGAAGACACCGTAAGCTCAGCTTAGCTGTACTAATGCCTCGTTGAATCTTTGGCAACATGCATGTTTGTAAAGTGCAAGTGCAGCACTTGGGAAGAGAGTTCAGTGAAATAAATGTGAACCCCGTGAGGATAGTGGCGTCGGATTCATCGAGTGTCACTTCTGAAACCTGCTTCCTGTCTCTCCATGCAGTGGAATCTGGTGTGTGATTCCGCGTCGAAGGTCCACATCGCTAAGTTCTCCCTGCTGGTGGGCTCCATTTTTGGATACTTGGTGATGGGAGTCTTTGCCGATTGGTGAGTATCTAATTTATTTGGCACACCCACATTAACCGCACTGTGTGTCCTGAATTGTTCTGATAATGGAAATTGGTGTCTGAGATTATTAAATTGCTCGGGCCCTGGCACGCCAGGTGTGAGAGTTGGGCGCCTTGTGATTTCTGGGTCCTGCTGTCCTCCAGGTTCGGCCGACGCCCCGTCCTCCTCGTCTCTGTGCTCTTCATGCTGGTCTTCGGGCTCCCTGTGGCCTTCTCGGTGGACATGACCATGTTCAGCACTCTCCGCTTCTTCGAGGGATTCTGCCTAGCTGGGATCACTCTCTCCCTCTACGTGCTCAGTAAGTAGCGCCCCCCCAGAGGCTGAAGTAGGGGTGGAAGGCGTGGCCTAAATGGCATATCATGATATTTTTGGTTGAAATTTCGATCCATGATATAGATAACGATTTGTATTCTGTTTACAAACCAGCCAAATTGGAGTTTAGGTAGTAATGTTAATTGACCATTTAATCTTGAACCAGCAATTCTATTCTTACAAGAAACACTGCTGCTTGTATAATAATAATTAATAATAATAGTAATAAACTTAAATATCAAGGCATGCAAAATATTGTACATATAAAAGAATTATAGTATTTTTATTAAATACTAAAGTTTCGAGTGGAAATAAAGATCACTTCAGGGAAGTAACTGCATGTTTGAAATCAGTTTTCAACAAAATACAAAGGAATAGAAATAGTTAAATAAAGTGACTTGCATTGTCACCTGCTGTACAAAAGGTATCTTCACAAAGTTTACAACGATACAGTTGATTTGTCAACATTGTATTTTGTAAATCAAAACCATTTCCACACAATAAAAATGGATAATTTTTTAGAACTAGTTCTTCCTCATCAGCCATGCCCCACACACTGGTTATTTGACAGTGTAGCCAACTCATCTATGGACTGTGTGGGTTTTTTTTTTTTTACACTGTGTAACACGAGTGTGATATCTTCTGCAGTCCAATAATATGTAAAGTTTGTTTATTCTTACTGAGTTACCAAGATCTGGTTGCTAAGTAGCTAAGATCCGCCAAAATGGATAACTGATGGAGAGGTCAGATATACAGACGGAGCTGAGATGTCATGCCGGCTGGGACTGCATCGTTTCACACCGGTCTGCTTTCGTTGTAGCACTCTTGTGGCTTCCCGACATGCAGGCGTTGCATGACGGGCACTGGTCAGTTTGTTCTGTTGTCATAATAAGTGTTAAGTAGTGTACTTGTGACGGGGCATTCATTGGAAGCTCAGCCCGGCCATATTTATGCCAAGTCGACTCCTCAACATCGCATATGCTTATAATATACTATAATGTGCCTCGTCTGCTAAATAGCAGTAGTGCAGTGTGGTGATTCTCACAATAACGCTGAAACACTTTTCATGGAAACGTTTGCGACCGGTCACATCAAATTATTGTTTTTGGATTTTGGAAAATGTTGTTTACTTTAAGGTCCACTGTCCAGGAGCCAGATATCTAGTGCAAAGTGCATCTCAGCAATTTTTTTGAAAGGACCGATTTTGACTAGCGCTGGTTTTGTTGTCGTACGTATTACCTTGACTGCCAGCTGGATTTTTCTTTTGTGACCACAGTGTCTGTTATCACGAAGCCGCTCTCCTCCCGCATTCCGATGCACGGAGGACAGTTATGCATCTGCGAAGGGGCGTGCTGGCTGTCGCTCAGATGATAAGCTGGGTTAGTTGTACTGTGTTGGGTGTGGCCTATCTGTACCCTGCAGGGCTAACTGGGCGGACGGGGAGGAGTTGGAGGGGGGGTCCCCTGCCTGTTTCTGCAGCCGCAGCACGGCGGCACTTTGCAGGAAACATGCCCTGCGTCTGACAGGAGTGTCACGCGAGGGGAGCCGACGTTGTCCTTCTCGTGCAGCCTTGTCGCCATTATGTGGTTCCTCTCTCTGTGCAAGCAGAGGTGACGCAGGGATCTAGTGTACAGCTGGGGCTAATGCATTTCTGTAAACACCCTTGTGAGGAATTCCCTTGATTTTTTTATTTTTTTTTGGCATGTGTAGCAGGCTCGGTGACTAACAGTCCTCCAACGGACAATGACCTTTGCGGAAATGTCTTGTGAGTGTCTCTCAGATAAGTGGCCTCACGTCGCAGTCACCGGACAGTTCGAGATTGCACCTTAAAATCCCCTGCATCTGCAGTAAACGCTTGGCAGGACGTCAAGGGCAGCTGAGGGGCGGACCGGGGTGTCCTTGTCGTTCTAATTTACTCTGCGCCGCCCCAGCCTAAAAGCTTTTCTGAACCTTTACGGTAAAAGCGTGATCTCTCTGCTGACGAGGGTTGCAGATGGAGCCCTTAACGTTTACGGGACATCTGCATTCTTCCCTCTCCTGGGCTGACTCCTTCCCCGAATCCCTTTTTTTTTTAAACCGACAAGGTAACAAGACTCCTAAAATCAGGAATAGGAAGCACCTGATTGTGCTATGCTGGGAGATTCTGCTGCTGCCAGCCAGCAAGCCGTTGTTTCATGTCAGAACTTGTTAACCGCACTCAGTTTGCATCCAGCAGAGGACGAGGAAGGCCTGCTGTCTCTTTAGGGGATCTGTGTATTTGGGCCCAGGTTCCTCTTAAGCACGTTTAGTTATTTGGGCTCAGACCAGCTACGTGCTCATTTCAAATAATAGCACAGAAATATACTCTCCTTCTCTTCAGTTCTAATCTGGAGAAACATAACACTGCAGAATCCTTAATATTAACTGAAGTTAGTGGAATTCCATGTTTTTTTCTTAGGCTAATTTCTTCAGTTGTCTATAGTATCTCAACTCTGAAATTGCTATATGTTTTAGTGCATAAATAGATATTATTTGTTTTAAAAAAAAAAGCATCATAAAAAAGATAAATCCCAAATTCAAGACATTTGGACTCTTGAATTTGCAATGTATCTTTCGCATAATACTTTTCTGGCTGTAATTTGTAAGAATTCAGAATACCCTGTAATCGAACACCAGAAACCGTACAGAGACATCTTTAACTGGTGGTGAAGCTGTCTTGGTGAAATTTGAATAATAACAACACCAAGTAGACTGGAGAGCTAGTGACTCTCTAATAAGAAAAGGCTTTTTGTCTTGACTTGAATAACACATTGTTGGTTAAAACGCGCATGGTAAACACTGACGGATTATATATTCAGTGGGAAGACGAAGCCAGACAGACTGGTTTGGCCTCTTTCACAGTGCCAGGCGAGTTCTCTGGAAGGTCACTCGGTGCTTTGTGAAAGCGAGGTTAGGCAGTCGCTGCCATTTTCATCTACTTGAGGACGCGTAATAGGGGAACGTCTCAAACCCTTTGTCAGCCGATACCGATGAATCACAAAATGTTTACCGGACAGGTGGGTCACATGGCTCTTTTGCGGTTTCTCTGCCACTGACGTCCTAGGCTTGGAGTTAAAGGCGCCCATTCTTACTGCTCGGTGACCTTTGGCTTGGATTAGAAGTGAGAGGCAGAGGATATTGGGAAGGGTAACTCTCTCTGAGTAGGGTGGTTGTTGCGCTGGTCACTTTTACAAGGTCCTTTTAGGGGGGGCACGTGCCTCCCACCGTGAGGTTGTTAATGTTCACCGGAATAGTAAATAGCACTGAGTCCGCCCCGGTGTCCTCGCGGGGGGAGTGAGGTGCACATGCAGAGCGCACTTTCACAGCGTTGGGTCCAACATGCATTTCTGAACATAGATGGGTTCAGAATGGGATGCAAGACATTGCCGTGGTGAGTGTGGACCTTCTCGGGTTTGGCGGTGTCTCATACTGGGGTGTGGGAGAGGTGATGCCAACAATGATCTCGTGCATGGGAGGGGGGTCTTAACTTTACCCCGGAGACCAAAGTGTACCCAATCGGGTGTGGGGGTGTAAACAGGAGGGGGAAAATCCATCAAACCCTGGAAAGGATTCTACTGCCCTTGGCTCTGGGATTGACCCTAAAGCCTATTCCTCTCCTCTGTCACATAATTCTTTATATTGTCATTATTTTGGGCTCATTGTGTTCTGTTGGTGTGTTTCTGAGACATTCGAAACTACCATTAACACCAAGGTACAAGGCTTGGGGTTGTGGTGGACCCAAAATGAGGCCAAAATGTGAGAATTAGGCTTATGTTGTCTACTTTCTAAAAGAAGGCTGCCAAGATGTCTAATTGGGCACTGGGACCTCAAACAGGGATTGCTACTTTTGGTTGCTTAAAGATGTTTAATGTCCATGTGTTCTCGGAGGTGGAAGCATCGACTCTGGGAAGCAGATCTAGTCCCTGCCGGCGCGTCAGCCGCCTGATCGCATGATGTCAGCCAGACACTGCATCACAGTCAGCTGGTGATTCAGGCCTGAGCAAGAATCAGTGTGGAATCAGTTTGATGGGAGATTGCTTACCGAAACCCCCACCTCAGTTATATCCCCTCAAGCCATAACCAGGCCCCACCCTGATTAGAATATTCCTGCAAATCTTCCAACCATGTGATTCATACTGGTGTCAGGTTGAGTGGAATGTCCTTTCCGGTACAATCAGGTGTGCCCCAGAGCAGCCATAACAGCTGTACGGTGACATTACTATCAGTACTGTTTTATGGTGCTTTTCCACTGGCACACAGGAACCAAGCCGGGCCCAACTGCACTGCGACAAGAGACGGCTCCAGCCTGTAGAAGGGTCGGCTCACTAAAGGCGGTGCCAGGTTTAGAGAGCAACAGTGACATAAAACTGAAGAGGCACTAATTTACTGTTCACAATGTAGTCTCCTAATTCTCTTGCACATCTGTGACAATCTTTAGCATCAATTGCTAGTGGAATTAGCATTCGCTTGTGTAAATTTGCATTACGAACCAGTTTCATTCAGCTGTTTTTATAGTACATTTTTAAGTAGGAAATTTTCAAGTTCTGAGTTGTTATTGGGAATGCATCTAGTAAACCATGTCAGCGTGGTTATGGCTCAGGCATGCTCTACACTGGTCACCCCCCAGATTGTGGTACGGCTCAGTTCATGGTGATGGTGGGAAGGCAGCATTAATGGGGAGTATTCGTACTGTTTGAGATGTGTCCAGTGTGAAATGGGAGTGTTATCTTTCAGGGAGTATGGACACTCCCTCTTTGGCATGGAGACTAGGGCTCAGAGGAAGGATTTGAGATGCTGGAGAAATCCCATGGAGATGGCCAATACGGACGTCTAGGACACCCTGTCCCGTTTCCTCCCCAGCTCTGATGGTAATTGGCTATAGCTGGATGATGGATGAGTATATGGCGGGATGAGGTGGACCAGGCTGTGGATCTGATCTGTCCAGGGCAGGTAAAGCAATAGATATAGGTGTCCTTGTCACTGGTCCAGGGTCTCGCAGGAAGTTGGGAAACTGAGGAGGATGAAATGTGATCCCCCCCCCCCCCAAATCTGGGTGGGACGCTTGATGATGCGAAAATGGATGCCGCCTGGAATCAGACGGTCTGTTGTGTCAGAGCTGACTTCTCAGTCGTGCAGGTGACACCTTCTGCTGTGTCACCCAACTCGCACAGACACACACACACACAAACGCACTCGCGCGCAGTAATGGCACCCGTGTGATTGGGAGGGCGCCTCAGCTGTTCGCCTTCGGTGACGTCAGTCTGTCTGTTTCGCTTACCCCCACACCCCCACCAAGAATAGTCTGACTTTGACTGAGAGACGCAGCTGTTTGCCTGGCTGCTACATTGCGTGCTTCAGTTATTATGAAAGGACTCCTGCTGCTTTGTCTTTCATGATTTTCTTTTCCATAGCGTCAGGTTTAAAATCAGGAATGGTAAATATGTCCAGTTTATTGTTCACAGTGAGACAGCAAAAGCTTATTTTCCCAAATGAAATGTTTAAATAATAGTGGTATATTTCTCACTTTCTTTTTCACTTGGCCTGCCTGCTGCAGCTCAAGATGTGTGACATGCGAGTGCGATTAGCTATGAGAATTTGAATTTCTGACATTGTGACACGCAGGTACCAAGAACATGTGACAAGGGAAAATGTCACCGGGGTGTGAAAGGGTGCTCACAGGTTCCCCCTGGTGGTCAGAAATAAATTAGCAGTTAGCTTTTTAATGGTACTGTAAATGCCACTCACACTTTCTTGAAATGGAATAAAAGCTTCCTGCTCTTCCTTTTTTTTATGCTTACTGCTATTTTGTGCCCGCCCCCCTACAGGAATCGAGCTCTGCCTCCCCCCTTTCCGCTTCACCGTGACCATGGTGGCCATTTTCATTACACTGGCTGGCCAGCTTCTGATGCCAGGCCTGGCTGCCCTGTGCAAGGACTGGCAGTGTCTGCAGTTGCTGATCGTCTGCCCCCTCGTCCTCATGCTCTTTTACACCTGGTGAGGAGCCACCTGGCCTGCCCCCGTGTGGCCGGCATGCGTGTGTCCAAAAAAGTGAAACGCAACCGGCCCGTTTCCGACGACGGGGTCACACTGTACGCACAGATGGTGCTCAGGTGAACTGAGGCGTGCTGGGAAGGCTTACTACAGCGTCACCGGCTCATACTTGTTTTTAGAACGCTTGCTGCTGGTTACTCTGTTGGTTCCTGCTGGGATGAACCAGGCCCCGATTTGCAGAAATCCTTGTTCGGAGCTTTTTCATTGCAGTCTCTGTCTGGCCCCTTTGACCTTGTGTGTTACCTCCACGCAGCCTCTTCCCAGAGTCCCTGCGCTGGCTCCTGGCCACTCAGCAGTACAGCAAATCCAAAGGCCTGATGTCCCAGATAGCTAAGAAGAACAAGGTCGAGCTGGAGGGTCGCTACGGCGACATCCTGACAGGTCGGTGTCTCGCATTTCCCCACCTGTTCCATGTTCCTGTAAAATGCCAAAACTGTTTATAACTTTTCCTATTGGATGGATTATTTATTTGACAGGAACACATAATTGGTGCTCATTGGTGCTCTCAGGGCAGACAGGACCTGTGTCATAGGGGGGGGCATTCGCAGGTCACATCCCCCAAAATGAGCTGGTACCCATCACTGTCACACATTTTACATCAGTTTTATTTTTGATTAAGGTATTCAATCTAAACCAAACAAGCCTGGCCTCCCCCAGAGACGTGGTTATGGATTGTCTCTTTATCTAACACTTCACCATCACCCCCCCCCCCCCACCCCATCAACAAATTCTATTATGGCCACACACCCCCCACCGCATGCTACGTCCGTCCATCAACAAGCCTGGCCTCCCCCAGGGACGTAGCTATGGATAGCCTCCTTA
>JAODKL010000081.1:4223604-4256257 GCA_026780765.1 Petrocephalus schoutedeni | reverse complement strand
AATTCTATTATGGCCACTCCCCCCCACCCCATGCTACGTCCGTCCATCATATCATAATTATTCCACCACTGACGCGAGATTGACTGTATCGTTAAGCTCTCTCCCCCGGAAGGGCAGTCCTTGCTGTGTTTAGCGTGTAGACGTGGAGCTCTCTGGGACCCTGCAGCCTGAGACGGGGAGGGACTGGCTCGCTGCTGCGGTCAGGCAGCTGCGTGGGGACAAGGTCCGCCCGGGCAGAGAAATCCTATTTATGTTGTCCATCTTTCAGCTGATTATCCAGTAGGGCCAAAGGGTTCAGTCAGATCTTAAAATCTCTCCCTGCTTCCCTGCTACCCCCAATATGATCGCATGTGATCACGCTGGGCTGCAGCTTTCCTCTCCCTCTGCGCCCGGCTCTAGCTTTACACCGGTCTTTTACCCCCGGACTTGCAGACAGCTGCCTGTATAAGTGCAGCCACATGTAAATAGCAAGGCCGCCTGAATCGCTGCAGCCTGTAATGTCAGCCCTGATCTAAAGCGTCCCAATAAAGCACCAGCAGGCTAATGTGAAAGCCTGTCAGCTTTGTCTGGAAGCCCTGTTCCTGGAGGATTCTGGGTAATGGGGCTGGTGTCGCTAATCTCTTGGAATAGTCCTTGCTTATTGGGGCAGTTTAAATATTTTAGAAATATATTTAGCTTTGTATAGATCCTTACCAACATGCAGAGATATTGGAACCAATCAGGCGTCACATGGTCTGGATATATCTGACCTCATCGAAGACCTGAATCAATATCTCTGGCTTCGGTTGCTGTGTCTGTTAAAGCGTGACGGGAGTTGTCGTTTTCTTCGGCCCGTTCGCTGCTAGAGTTACAGAGGGCCATTCCGAACAAACCCAAGAAGACGTGCATTGTCAAGATGGTGGGCACCAGGAACCTGTGGAAGAACATCGTGGTCCTCTGCGTGAACTCGTAAGTGAATCGGCAGGGTCAGCATGCGCCCTGCCGCGGAAGCACAGCGTCGGCACGCCGGCTCCATAAGTATCCATCCGCAGTGAGCTTTTGTTCACCAGTATTGATCCGGTTCCCACTGTCGCTACATACAGCCATAAGAGTCTCTGGTAGGGCCCAGATCCTGGCTGTAGGCCTTGGGGAGAGCTGCCTGTCTTAACGTGGTGTACTCGCAGCTCCCGGGGGGTGCCTCTGAGCCGTCAAAGGGAGGCCCCAGACTGTTATAGATGTTCCATGGGCAGCACAGCAATGGCGATAGCTTAGGCTGGTCACTGCTCAGAGATTCAAAGGGCAGAGCATGATGGGATACCATCTCGTGTCTCTGATTTCTGATGTCTCTTTATGTTCCCGCAACGTTCTTGTACTGCATTTCTGGTCCTTGAACAGTCTTCTTAGGTTCTTGCTGTGTTAGAAGTTGCTGTGTAGTTGTTGTTGTTGTTGTTGTGTAGCTCCTGCTCTCATACTGCTTACACTTGTAGCTGGGCATTCTTTGGAAGCTTACGCCTAGTTGACAGCTGTATGTTTGTAATGTGCCGTTTGTCTCGCTTATACACCACTTCGGACAAAATGTGAAATATGTGAATGTCTCCCCTCCTTCAGGCTAACGGGATACGGCATTCATCACTGCTTCGCCCGCAGCATGCGGGACCCCGAGTCCAACGAGACCCGCCTGTTCCACAGTTTCTACGAGGATTACTACACGATGGCGGGCATCGCCATGGCGGCCTGCGCGGCCCTGTGCCCGGTGGTGTGCTTGCTGGGCCGCAGGGGAGGCCTGCTTGTCTTCATGATCATCACTGCCCTGGCATCCCTGCTGCAGCTGGGACTGCCCAACTGTGAGTACCAGGCTTGCCGGACAGGCCGACGCACACGTATAATTCCCAAACCCGTCCCAGAAGCCCCCGAAGGAAGCTGCAAGCTGATCATTCAAACTGCCAAATCTTTTATTTACTAAAAGCCGTTCTGTTGCTTCAGATGACGGCATTTTACCCTGAGGTGAGGTCCCAAGGGATTCTCCAAATAGTTAATCAGCAATATTTGTCGCCAAAATAAGGCAGGAATATGAGGCTCACTGAGGCTGAGGTTATTTTCCAGATAGCCCATCTGACCTGGGTGCACACACCACACGTGCAGGGCATTTCACACTCACGTGGAGAGACACACGTATGACATTCAGAGACACGCTTTTGTATGTGTGGTTATATGGCCTGCTCTCGTTTATATAAATGAACACGGTCTTGTTATACTAGCGCATTACGTGTGAGATATGTGTAGTCATGAATATACTTTCACTCTCTTTGCAAAACTTCTGCACAGAAATGGCTGCATAAGCACTAATTTTGACTGTTTTGTTCCTCTTTTTCCCGCAACCTGGGTGCAGTGCTTGGGAAATACAGCGACCATCTAAAAATAGGTACAGTATGTGCGTTTCCTTCACATTACTGGTGATGGCCTTCCTACTGGTTACCTGATAATGACCTCATCGGTCCAGTAGCACGTGTGAGGATTCCAGTCGTGCCTTTCGAAGACCCCGTAGGAGGAGAATAGAACATTTAAGAAATGCTAGGCATGCGTCGGAAAAGAAATCTGCAATGGGTTGATGGGGTGTCAGAACCGTAAGGAATGATCGCGGTGTCATTATGGGCCACAGCAAGCTCAGGCAGACGCCCAGGCACTGTGTTCAGCGGGTCGTGAAGCAGAGCGCTGTCTGTCTCCAGTCACTCGCCATTAACCAGCCTCCAAACTCAGCGGCGCCGGGGGGTTAAAGGTGGCGGGCAGCCCAGACCGAGATCCGGCAGGATGTCACGCCTGCCTTGGATCTGGTTAGAAATGGGTCTTAATGGCTGTTAGATTAGATATAGGGGGAAAAAACCCAGATTGACAGATAAACCTGGTTCGAACCCTGGACCAGAAGCTGGTATCTTTGGGGTGACCTCGACCTTGGGGGTCTCGAATCTCCTCTTCCCGGGGAGCAGTACTCTAGTCATTATTAATGTGCCTGGTTACGCTCCACCTCTCTGGTTGTTCCATGGAGCAAGACGGTCGTCCCCCCCCCCCCCCCGCCATCATCACGGGCCGCGGTGCCCTTCCAGCCGCTGTCCTTACGTGGCGATCTGTCCCCCGAGCCCCCGGGCCGGCTCGTCCCCAGGCCCGACCCCTGGATGAGGCCGTTTGTTCTCCCCTCTGCTCTTTGCCGCTCAAGCAGGACTTCCATTGTATGGGGCTTGATACGCTTCACCCAATTCAGAAATCCCCTATAGTATTTATGGCATTTTTGAAAAATGCCTCCCCTGCCTGACTAACAACAGCACTTTTCAAAAGTACGCCCCCTGGTGGTGGTACCAACTGATTGCAAACTACAGGAGACTGTAGGTAAACAGCTTATATGGACAGAACAGTTTTAATGTATTATGTAAGCAGGAGAAGATCTTTAAGACTATGTAATAATGTATATTTATAATGCAGTTATGTTACTTTTTAAATGCAGTGCAGAGTTGGCGTGGTGTCGGGTTACTGCCTGTGACCGCTTGGACCTTCTTAAAGCTTCTGATGTTATGCCTGTACCTGCCGACTGCTCCTGAGAGTGTAACATGCGTTTCCCACAGAGCGCTCGGATACCCTGAACAGGAACTTCTCCATCGCCTTCTCTGTCATCGGCATGTTTTCCTCCCACGCTGTCAGCAACCTCAGCATCTTCTTCTGCGCTGAGGTCACACCTACAGCCATCAGGTGAGCCCGTTAGTGTGGGGACAGAGGCTAGCTGGGCTTGGTCTGGGCCTGGACTGGGCTGGGCCCGAGCTGCTCTGGGCTGGGCCTGGTCCGAGCCTAGTCTGAGCCTGGGCTGGGCCTGGTCTGGACTGTGTTAGGCCCGAGCTTTTCTGGGCCGGGCCTGGTCCGAGCCTAGTCTGAGCCTAGTTTGGGCTTGGGCTGAGCCTGGTCTGGGCTTGGACTGGGTTAGGCCCGAGCTGTATGGGCTGGGCCTGGTCTGAGCCTGGTCTGGGCCTGATGCCTAGTTTGGGCCAGCACGTGGCCCAGGCCTCTGCTTTCCCTGCCTGTGTATTGTGCATTATCAGCGCCGGGTCCGCGGCGTGGTGTCAGCAGCTGTTCCCGTGCACAGGGGCGGCGGCCTCGGCCTGGTCCTGGCCAGCGCCGGCTTCGGCATGCTGACTGCGCCCATCATGGAGCTGCACAACCAGAAGGGTTACTTCCTGCACCACATCATCTTCGCCTGCTGCACCCTCATCTGCATCATCTGCATCCTGCTGCTGCCGGAGACGCGCCGCCAGCCGCTGCCCGAGGCCATCGCCGACGGGGAGAACTACGCCCGGCGGCCCCTGCTGCCCCCCAGGAGGGCCGGCGAGCAGTGCCACCTGCTGTCCCGCTCCCAGTCCAGGGAGTACACCCCCGTTCACCTGATGAACGCCCCTGCTGCCCCTGGGCCACCCTACGCTGACGACTTCGCTGAGGATACCGACACACCCCCTCCCACCGACTCTACAGCGCCCCTAGTGGTGAACTCCACCGCCCCCCCCACTAACGACTCCCCTGCCCCCTCGGGTAACCTGGACTCCCCGGCTCCGCCCACCTCACACCCTACCACTGTCCTCGTCGTAGCTTCTGTAGACCGTTCTGCCCCCCTGGCCACAGACGCCGCCCCCCCCACCACAGACTCCACTTCCTGCCTTACCACAGAGTCCCCCACCACCCCGACCCAAGGCCCGATTCAGCCCCCGCCTGCCGATTCCGGTGCCCCTTTGCTAGCGGACTCCACTCTTCCCTCCAAAACCGATCTCCTTCTGCCTGTCGCGGACGCAATCGCCCCACCTGCTACAGACCTCCTCACCCCCAGTGAAGCAACTTCCTGTCCCGTGGCAGGTCCCATAATGTCCCCCAGTGTACCCCCCCCAAGTGCCCTCCCTTCCTCAGGCCTTGCTGCTCCCCCAGCTAATGGTGCTGGTCCTCCCTCCCCTGCCAAAGACTCTCCGCATCCCCTCGTCTCAGACTCTGTTGCCCTCTCCATCAAGGACCCTGCGACTTGCTCCCCTGCCAAAGAATCTCTTTCATGCCCCGACAATGACGATCCTTCTACCCCCACGGGCAATAACTCTTCTCCTGGGCCCCATGCCACAGGCTGTACTGTAGCCCCTGCCACAGACATGGTTTCTCCCGGTATTAAGGACTCGGCCGAGCCCCCTGCCAAGGACATTGCTACCAAAGAGACTAGCACTGCCAATGGAGTGAGGTCATCGTGATGAAACGCCCCGCCCCGCCGGGGGCTGGGGGTGAGGCTTAGCCACTGGGATGCTTCTGAGCTGCTGACAACCCTTGTCACATGACTGATAGTACTACTTTCAACAGCTCTGTGAGAGATCCGTCAGAACGGTAGGGCGGGGTCTAATTAATAAAGAAATTCTAAGTAAAATAAAATCTCCCTAGACATTTTCCCGGAGAGGAAAAGCAGGGACTGGACGAAAGGAAGGATTAAATTTGAATCATAGTGCCATGAATCACCTTTGCATCTGCTCTGAATTTCTGCCACTCCTAACCATTTAATTATGCCGATTTAACGAATGTAGCTCAGAACCCTGTGAGCTCTTGCACTGACCGACTGCGGGTCGCGGTACTGCACTTCCAGCTTTATCTGGGACCGGCCAAAAGGCTTGCAGACTCCCCCAGTGTTTAACAGAGATGAATCTCTAAACATATAAAATACCCATGATCCTCAGCTGCTTCACGGTTTTTCCACTGCATAAAGAAAGGCAGTAAATGTGATGTAAGGCTTCCACGTGACATAAAAGTACATCAATTAAAAATAAAATGGAAATTCAGATGTGAGCCAGAGACTGGTAAATATTACCACAGTGCCGTGTAAAGCAAATGGCAGGCATAATTGTCTTACTATTATGATTTTTTATTTGTGTAATTGACATAAGATTTTAAACAAACAGCTACACCCAGACAAATGACTACTATGGTTTGTTCATTAGAGGAACAAAAAAAAAAAACTGAAGTGCCAAACAACAGGCCTCACAGCTGGGAAGACACCCGTTTGCCCAGTTTAGGTTTGGGAAATTTAAGTCCACATAGATCAGCTTGGATGACTTCTGCAGGTAAGCCTGGCCTAAATTTACTAAGAACTCTATTGCTAGCCAAGCAGAGGGTTAACAAATCAGAGTCCTCAGAGATTTCTGAGTTTTGCAGATTCTTGTTTTCATTAGTGCCACAAGATGATATTCTGTACACATAATTACTTGGTTATTAACAAGAGCGTGAGTAATAGCCAGTATACCCCATAGCCTGTCAAACTCCAGTCCCGGAGGGCAGGAGCCCTGCACATTTTGGGGTTTGCCCTCGTTTAACACACCTGATTTGACTCTTCACAGCTCCTCATGCTAATTACCACACAGCTCTACAGCTCAATCGTTTGTGGTGGAACAGGGAAAGAACTAAACTACACAGGGCACCGGCCCTCCAGGACTGGAGTTTGACACCCATGCCCTAGGGTTACACCCTACACCTCAATAGTGCCATGAACCCTTTTATGGACCAGAGAAGATGAATTTCTATGTAGCTGAGCTCGCCACCTCGAGGCATGTCTCACAGGAATGTCACTGGGGTCACTTTGGGTCCAGCTGAATGGTATTTCACTTCATATGGTAAACGTAGCCAAATCACAGCGGGAAGCTTCATCATTTCACCATCATTGTTGTTTTGGAATCATAAAGTCTTGAAGCAAACCAAACTAAGAAGTAGAGCATGGAGGTTTTGAGCCCACTGGTCTCACCGTACCCTGAGGCGCATAATGAGCCCTGTTCATTCAGAATTTTCGCACAAGTGTCCAAAGGCCTACAGTGAAGAAGGCACATTAGCCCCCTGTCATATGGTGATGTATGTCCTGTGCTCCCTGTAGAAGTATGAGTTCCACCGTGTTTGTTTCTCTGCCTGACCAGGCCATCGTTCCCAGTCCTGTGATTTAGGTGAAGCTACCATCTCCTCCCTACTGGCTGCCCATTTATTGTCAAATCAGCTTATTAAACCATAGAGATTTCTGTGGCCTTTGTGGGTGTGGCCGTCAAAAGCTCGCAGACAACAGAATTGATTTCCGTGGATTTTATGGCTCCATTCAGCGAATGGTTTTGCCAAGTTTTATGTTCTAAAAAAAAAATACAGAAAAATGTATTTTGAAGAAATAGGCACATTTCATCAAAGTGGTACAGCTGTGTCCAGGATTTCACAAGTTTTGTTTGCTAATTGTAGTTGGCGTGTAACGTACTTGATGTTGAATATTGTGCAGTTAGTGTCGCTAAGATGTGAAGCTATCAGGCGAGCAAGCAAACTCGTCACCATGACAAACCCTGACCTCTACGTCACATGACGTTGTCAGCGAATCAGATCTCATAGTTGAAATGTACAAAAACAGCCTGAGTTTTGGTGAATGTTGCTGTGAACGCCTAATGTTTTTATGCTTACCAAACAGATGTGTTGTTTGCACGCAAATTGTTTTTAAGATGTTCTTGGGGAGAGCTTTTGTTGGTTTTTAATAATACTTAAAGCTTTTGAATGCACTCAATGATAATTTAAATAAATTACGTACATAATAGTTGAACCAGTTCGAACCAGTCATAATAAGACCATTTCATCTTTAAATCAATGCAATCTTGGATTACCCCTCTGTTGAATCATCTTTTATGTTTCTTTTCAAATACTTACTGGGCATTGGCTGTTCTGAAGCGTTCAGAAATTTGCCCGTGGGACACAGGAGCTCTTGTTCTTGAGATGTGTGAGGTTATTTTGGGCGAGATGAAACTCTGGGTGTGTCAGTATGCGTGTGGTATAATGAGAAACTGTCGATTTATGGTTGACTTAAAAAAGAAGTAAAAACACGATGACTGGGAACAACCTCAGTCTTAACCGCGAAGCTATTAAACCACGTGGTACGCGCCAAAGTAATTCCTGTGATTTATTTCTGATTGTGTCCAAATGAAGCGTCATTTGTTTATAAGCCGCTTTGGGGCCACTTAGGAGTTTAGGGAGGAATATGGCTTCTCTGAGATGCGTTTAATCAATTCAGCGTTTTTGACAGAACTTTAGAATCCTGTCTTCGCTAATTACATTGACGACAGTGAGGCCAGTTGGATTTTGGGTGTATACCTGACATGGTCCAAATGGCAGTTACTATTATAATAGTACGGTTGGATGTGCCAAATATTTTTTTGGTGCAGTGCCTCTACAGCGATTTAATCAGTTTGCGAATTAAAAGAAAAACTGTACATGTAGTATTGGAAGTCAGTTAATATGTTGTTATATTAATAACTTTTTCAGATAATTTAAGTCGTTTTTATGTAGCTGTTTCGAATTGACCCATGTATGTTCTACGAAACAATGTTACTGTATTTATTTTAATCTGTGGGGCACTTTATCCTCAAATGTACAGGATCAGTTACGAATAACATACACTAAGTACAAATAGACTGATTTATATTTTAACTGTCAGAATGTATCAAAAATATTAAGTGCAGCTATTATTGCTAATCACAGACGAGAACTTGCGGCATAAACGACAAATATTTTCGTGCATTCAGCAATACATGAATCTGTTGCTTTTTTATGAATAAGCAGCGGGAATGCATCTAATTTAGAATAAAGTGCAGTGATCATTTCCTAATTTAGTATTTTGAGGATTATAGAGGTCAGTTGTTTTGTGGTAAACGGAGGTTGCATGCTTTAAAGAATGGTGACGCTTGTAAATAGATGTGTAGTAGTAATTTATAGATAGGCGTTTGTATCCTCATCAGGGATATGTCAACACACAGTACTGTAACCACTGTATGACCGTCGAAACGCTGCGGTGTGCTGTTTTGCATTTTCCGTTATGTTTGCTCGATGACTTTGAAAGAGTAAGCCGTATATGTGTTTTTAAGGACCTTTATGTCTGTAAATTAAAACTTTATGATATCTGGCCATTACACAGTGACTCAGCCCAATCCCCCACCCCGCACACTTTTCTGGACAATGAATGACCCGGAAACTGTAGTTTCTGTTATTGGAATATACGAATTTGTGAAGGAGATATGATTTGTCCATATGTCTGAAAGCACAACGCTTTGATGTGAACCGGTCTGTTCCCTTTCGCTGTCTTTATGTACTACGGCTTTTCTAAGGGACTTTTTCAGCTGAAATCAGCCTCTGCCTTTAGACACAGCAAAACAAGGTTTTATCAAGGTAAAACATTAAAAGACGGTTCCGAGGAAAAACGCTGAAAAGCCTTCATGTCAGATTGTTCCTTTGGCGGTCAATAGCACACCAAACGCTATAAATACAGTGAAATATGAAACATTAATGAATGTAAACCACTGTTATTTTTAATACTGGTAATCCGATTGTGTACATACACCATAAATGTTATTCTAATAAAGTCTTTATCAATCACTAATTCTGAAGTTACTTACAGCCTGCAATTAACTCGTTACAATCATTTAATGTTATTTATTGTTATTTATAAGGCGATTTTCCTGTTCACATTTGTGATTAAACAGACGATTATTGAATACTTATATATAATAATTATTTATAAAAATCAGTAGTCAACTGATGTCGGGTGTGTTTTTGGACTGTGCTGTACGTCACGCTTGAAGCTCTACACTGCCCCCAGGTGGAAAGTTGAAAAACTGCAACACGTTGAGTACCAGCATAAGATCCGGACGACTCCCATTGCCAGATATCTTAAGTACAAAAAATAGGTTTAAGAGAAAATTACAAGTAGTAACGGTAATTATTATTATCAGAGGTTGATAGTTTATGTCCAGAAAGAAAAAAAATCCAGACCTGACTCTAAACTCTTGGTCTAGATTTTTATTTTCTGGGCCTGAACTATCCACCTCTAACCATTCATTCATTCATTTGGAGGCAGAAAAGGCATCCTGAAGTAACAGGGAATATTGATTTACCATATAGCTTTTATATGGAATCCGCTGATTGACTGGCAGGTTTTCCCAAAGTGATGTACAGTTGTATTCCGTTGGAAAACTAATTTAACTGGGAAATTTCTGGTTAAACATCTTTTAACCAGCTATCTTTAAAAAAAAGATATTTGTGAACACACTACACAACAACGAAATGTGTCCTCTGCATTTAACCCTTGTGACATTGTGGCACAGCAGTGGGCAGATAATTCAGTGCCTGGGGAGCAGTGCTTTGGGGGCAGTACCTTTCTCGGAGTACCTCAGTGGTACTTGCAGGTTGGGGACTCAAACCAGCAAACTTTTGATTAGTCGCATTTCTAACCATTTTACAAACACTGCCCCTAAGCAGTTTTACTATCCGAGTCCTTAACCACTGTACTAGCTGTTCTGGAAGGTTCTGGGCTGCTCATTGGAAAGTGATGCTAACTCTGACCTCCTTGGTCAGGGATTTGAATCCCAGCTATACTCGAAATATGTGGAGGCTGCTTGTTCTTTCTGTATGGCCCTGGTTCCCTTCCACAGTGAAAAGACATGTACAGTCGTGGCCAAAAGTTTTGAGAATGACACAAATATTGTTTTTCACAAAGTATGCTGTCAGTGTTTTTAGATCTTTTAGATGTCAGATGTTTCTATGGTGTACTGAAATATAATTACAAGCTTTTCAATCGTTTCAAAGGCATTTATTGACAATTATATCGTTTATGCAAAGAGTCAATATTTGCAGTATTGGCCCTTCGTTTTCAAGACCTCTGCAATTCTCCTTGGCATGGTGACAATCAACTTCTTCACTAAATACTAACTGATGGCAACTAATTCTTGCATAACCAATCCTTTTAGCTTGTCAGAATTTTTGGGGTTTTGTTTGCCCACCTGCCTCTTGAGGATTGACCACAAGTTCTCAATGGGATTAAAATCTGGGGAGTTTCCTAGCCATTGCACGGTGCTCCTTCATGCTCGAAAGGCATTCTTCGCCAAACTGTTCCTGGATGGTTGGGAGAAGTTGGTCTCGGAGGATGGTTCGATACCATTCTTTATTTATGGCTTTCTTCTCAGGTTTGTGCATGAGCCCACTCCCTTGGGTGAGAAGCAACCCCACACATGAATAGCCTCAGGATGCTTAACTGTTGGCATGACACAGGACTGATGGTAGTGCTCACCTTTACTTCTCCAGATAATCATTTTTCCAGATGCCCCAAACAATTGGAAAGTGGCTTCATCAGAGAAAATTACTTTACCCCAGTCCTCAGCAGTCCAATCCCTGTAGTTTTTGTAGGATCTCAGTCTGTCCTTGACATTTTTCTTGGAGAGAATTGGCTTCTTTGCTGCCCTTCGTGACACCAGGCCATCCTCCAGAAGTCTCCGCCTCACTGTGCATGCAGATGCACTCACACCTGTCTGCTGCCATTCCTGTGCAAGCTCTGCACTGGTGGTGCCCCAATCCCACAGCTGAACAACCTTTAGGAGATGGTCCTGGCACTTGCTGGACTTTCTTAGGCGCCCTGAAGCCTTCTTCACAGTAATTGAACCTTTTGAACAATTGAACCCCAATTGAACAATTAATTGCAATTGATATGATCACTCTTCATAACATTCTGAAGAATAGGCAAATTGGCATAATGAAAAGTGAAGCAACAGACTTTGAGAAAACAACCAATATTGGTGTCATTCTCAAAACTTTTGGCCACAACTGTAGTTAGTTGAACAACTGACTGATTTTCCCCATTATGAGTATCTTCTGCAATAAATTGGCATCCTATCTAGGGTGTACTGCTACCTTATGCCAGCGTTTCGCAATCCAGTCCTTGGGGACCCCTGGACAGTCCCCGTTTTTGCAGATGTGGAAAGTCTGAGGGCCCCCAGGGACCAGGATGAAAAACACAGCCTTATGCTACGAGTCCCCTTTAATAGGTTCTAGACCACAATGCTGGACGCAGCGGAAGGTTCTGAGCAGGATACCTGAGTCAGCTCAGTGATAACCTGCGCACACCTGCCTGTTCAGCTCCTGTGCTTCACACTGCACTTCTCTCCACTCACCAGCAGGGGGAGTTAGGAGCACAGTGCCCAGACTGCACACAAACCAAGAACATAATGGCAGCCCACAAGCCAAGCTTAGAAACCTTCTTATGGGTAGAAACAATACTCAATAACAGTATCTCCACCATCTACGGGGGCTTCTTCCCAGGCAGAAGACATGGATAAGAAGTTCCTGACTGCAACACAAATGACTGCAATACCACGACGAGCACAGAAGAATTGATTGATGTTGCTGAAGGTGAGTTCGATGACATGCTGGGTTTGCCCAGTGTTGTTAATAAAAACCTTAACAAAATCAAGACGGCAGCAGTCAAAGGCTTAGAAACATATTTATTTTGCAAATTGAGTAACTTTACAAAAGGAAACTACAGATAATTGCTATGGCTTGTAAACTTCAGTTTTGGTCTCACATTGACAGTTGTTCATCTGAATTGTAGATTTAATATATACACCATAGGTGGGAACAAGTCATTCCTGGGTGAGTCCAAGTCTTCCTACCATGCCATTTTTGCGGTCGTGCCACAAGTCATCATCGAGTTGTGAATCATGTAACTATGTCCCTGTGTCAGTTTTTTTTTTAAACCTTTACTGATTAAAAACCCACCACAGTACATTGTAGGTCATGGCCTTCATGGGCAGAGCTGAGAAAAAGTGAACAAAGTACGATAAAAATTAAAATTTTTATTTTTTTTTTTACAAAACTACAAAAAGAGCAGTTACATTCTCACAGGAAAACAGCTTTATGGTTTTGGATTTATAAATAATGTGATTACAGGTAAGTGGTGTAATGGGAAAATGTGTAAATGAATTTATCTAGTAGTTTTTTAAATATCAAAGTCTTTTTTTTACCTCCAGTAACTTTATATCAAAATGTAGTAAAAATCAAGCTGATTTGCACACAATTGAGAGAAAATATTAGTTAGAAAATGCTCTCACTGTAATTACTGGGGTGTTCCTGGGTTGAGCTGAAAAAAAATCACTGCACTATTTTTAATCTTTGCAACAATGCCATAGACCACCAGGGAAAGAAAAACATTTATTTCTGAAGGAGCTCCTAGAGTTTGATGACTGAAGGTCAGAACTGATATAAACATGAGCATAGTCCACTGTGAAATACTTTCTCTCTCACATAACAGACACATGTAACTGTTATGTAACATAACTGACCCTGTTCCATTCATACCTGAACACTTATTATGGCATTTTAAGCCTCCAGACTAACACACACACACAAATTACAACTGCACACCACAGATGCTTTCCAGGAATGGTTTTGGCTAAGCTTGTGGGGACATTGCAGGATTTGACCCCATATGGGAGCTCAACCCCAAGAAGAACCGTGGGACCCCACACCCCCGAGTCCCCCTCAATTAAATTCGCTGAGTTGGGGAGAAAATTCAGGACAAAAATCACTAAGTGGTTCCAGAATCTATTTTTCAGGGCGGCCCTATGATGTGCCGGATAGTGAAAATTGGGATGGGGCAACGGTGCGACATGGTAAGTGTGAAAGCAGTGCTCAGGAATGTCAGCTGCCGTTTCCTGACAGCCTCTGCAGACAGCATGCGATCCAGTGCAGGATCAAGCACAAGTGAGCCTTGAGTAAAGAGGTGCCAAGGTTATGGAGACTGGGGAGACCGGCAAATGTCCAGAAGCTTACGCAGAAGTTCTGCTTTGACCACGCCTTGGAGAGCCCGGCACAGTTTGCCCATGGTACATCCCACAAAGCCTTCTTTCATCTTCCAGCGCTCCAGAACCTGGTAGACCATCTCGTTCAGCCCTTCGCGATCATGGTCGTGCTCGATGGTCTCCACCTCCACGTCGGTGAGGCCGAGTCGCCGGGCGCACTGCTTCCAGTTGATGCCGATGCTCTGACGCAGCACTTCCAGGTGGTCCTCCGTCACAGATCGGTCCTCTGGAAGTGGAAAGAGCCAGACCACTGTCAAAGAGTCGAGTGGTCGGGACGTTGCCATTGGCCGACGTCAATGGCGGCAGCGCTCTGGATTACATGGGAGCCACGATAACGCGATAAAACAACCAAACCAACGTGACCCACCAAACTTCTGGAGAAGCTCCTGATATATGGACTTGCATCCATTGGACTGAATGCTGGACAGACTGGAGAAGTCTTGATATCCAATATAAAGATGGTTGTTGTCACCAATTTGGACGCCCTTTGAATTTTTTACGATCACTATTTAAAAGCAGAAACAGAAGCAGGTTACTGCAATGCCAGCCCATTCATCCACCTTCCGACCAGTTCAGGGTCATAGTAAGCACCGGATACACGGCAAGGACAGCCTATCACAGGACACTTTAGGAACTTTAGGCACACAGAGTATCTAGAGGAAACCCAAAAGGAAAAAAAGGCAGACTTGAAACCCCCAATCCTGCAGGAATGAGCCTACAAAGATAACTCCTGTGGCACCATGTCACCCAAAGATATACTCATTACTGAATAAACTAAAACGGATTTCAATCAATGGTAACACTTTATATATTATCTGCACCTTCATAATGCTTTTATAATGCATTAGTACAACATTCAGTGCACCTTCACAATGCATTCTATTTCCATTCACAGAACATTCATAAGCAGCATGTAAACATCCTAACACAGCAGCTTTAACAGCTTTAATACACATTAACAAATATATGATTATAACATTATCGTTGTTATTAATATATATTAAAGCTGTTCGGGCATGTTAGGATGTTTTGGTATATTTACATGCTGCTTATGAATGTTCTATGAATGCATAATGAAAGTGCAGTTAATATAAACCGTTACTGAATTAACAATTACTTCGTAAGCAGCGCCGGTGTTTCTCACTAGTCAAACCATGCATTTGCATGAGGTCCCCTGTTGCCCACAAATGGGCACTACACTCTGCGGCAAGGCAAATTGAGTGGGGCCCCCCAAAAAGAACAGACCCGCCCTAACTTGTAAGCGAGCATAAATACCTTGATCCAAATAAGGCAACTTCATACCTGATTTGTATCCTGCTCCCAAGTCTGGATTTTCAGATTCTGGGATTGGAGTAGAATGGAGCTGGGCCTGGTCATGTTGTGGCGAGTACTGGTTCTGAAAGGGCCAGTCAGGAGAAGCCATGGGAGTGCTCACCACACTGGGACTGGGTGTTAACTGATGGTTGAACAAGGGGAAGTTCTCCAAAGTTCCCCCGCGATCTGGGTCATTCTTGGTCCATGACTGCACGGTAGAGACGTGCAGTGGAGGCCGCGCTCCCCTCACAACCTCCCTGCGGACCTCCCTGGCCCCCTCCCCGGTCGGCCAAGCGGGTGCCGCGTCGGGCCGGTCATAGCTGCCGTACTTGTGGTAATTAAACTCCTGCCGAAGCTTGCCCTCCAGGTTGCTAAAGGGCGCAGCGTCGCTCTGGTAGAGCTTTTCCGGGTCAGCGATGGCATTGAGGTCCTCGATGCTGGCCTCCACCGGCGCGACTTCGGCACTCCTCAGCGAGGCGGGACAGTCTGTCGAAAGGCGCAGACACCAAGGGAAGGGAAAGCAAAGCGCCGAATTCAAGGAGCGCATTACGCAACCGCGCTTTCAATTCGGCAAGCTCTCAAGCATGACCGGTCCTGAAAGACAAGCATGCCTGCAGACTTTCACTTCTCACTTTCCAGCAGACCTAAAGCCATCTGTCTGGAGTCTGAACATTGTTTTATTCAGACGATGGCAAACGGTGACAGACGCAGAATTTTGTTTGCTTACGATGTTCGTTTGCTTTTGGGTTTAACAACACCGTACTCACCTCCCTGCAGACTGAAAGAGTCCAGGGACAGGGATTTCATCTTCTCCAGGAAATCCTCAGGACCTTTATACTTCACCTGTTTGTTGATTAAATGACAGATGGTAATATACAGAAGTTTTTTTTTTTGCAACAACAAGTCACATGACCGAATCCACAGAGGAAGGGGGCACAGAAAATGGCAATGACCGCGTATACAGAAGGTAGCCATTCCGGGGGCCATAGGGTTAGTCAGTGTGGGACTAGACACAAGCTATCATTTAAATGCAATTGACATAGTATAACAAGGTAAAATGTTCTTTGCCAGATGTGGCATGTGTGGGTAATTATAGAAATGTAGTTCAAATGCTAATTTCATATCACCCAATCATAGTAGACCAGTAGTGTAACTGTTCTTCATGGACAGGGCATCATTTTCTACAATGGTTACCCCACATCTACTTGTATAATTCACCCAAACAGGGGGACTCACATTATTTGATAATATTTTTAAACTTTATCATTATTTTAACATATTTTGAAACATCTTTAAATCTGTTTTTACAATTTGATCTACCAGTAGTTTCAGATATGGATAATTATAGGGAATGTAACAACTGAAATTCAGGGCCGTGCCTGTGATACATACCATAAGGTCTGGTATATCCTTCTCCATGTTTTTTTCTAAGTTTTTCAGGTAAAATGGTTGAAAAGACTCATAGCTTTCTGTAGAGGAGGAGGCAGAATAATGAGCCTACTGAGGTCAGCTGGACTGCATTTCCCCAGCCCTGTAACATCAGTGGACATCCTGTACTTTGGGAATTCCCAAAAATGAGTGCAAAAAAAATATATAAAAATGCACGTGAATGGTAATGCACCATTACATACCAAATAATCTATATGGCGAGTACCTGCTGAAACCTCTTGACGAGACTCTGCATTTCACATGTTGTAGCAGACACCCGACATCAAGGACGCCAGTGCAAACCTGCAAACGTGGGACGCTGCTCCGGCTTTGGGTGCCAGCATCTCTTCATCAGCGCCACCATCTCGCCCGGAGTGGACTGTGGAATCAGGTTCTCGTCAGGACGATCCCCCGCACGGACACACACGCACATCTGGTCTTCGTTTAGGGCATCTGGAGGGAGAAGATGCGTCTCAGGCACTATAAACACTGAGATGACCCTTAAAGGTAAAAAAAAAAACATTTTATGGAGACCACAGTGTCTGAGATATTTGCATTGAGCTGGATGAAGAGGCTCTTATCAGCCTGATCATCATATAATATCTGCACCAGAACAAATGTGAGATTTTCGCGGGGCTAATAGGCTAATCTTTTTTAGCAAAAAAATCATGGAACATGTGACAGGTTGGACAGAACATCTACAGAAATCTGCCATGCCATAAATAAAATACTGTCAAAGATGCATGAATTTCAGCCAAAGGTAGGCACTATGCTGCCTTCTTCAGCAGACAGTGAGATGGAGTTACAGCTACTCCTGGGGTGTGTTCCACAAAGCAGGATCTCTCAGTTAGCTGGGTTAACTTAAGCTAGAAGTCAAGATTGTCCAAAAGGAGTTTAGGTAAGGAACATTCCTACAGGACAATCATTACATTGCCTGACACACTGTCCAGTAGGTAAGTTAACCCAGCTAACTGAGAAATCCTGCCTCGAGAACTTTATGAGCTTTACATGCTGCTTTAGATAAAAGCTATATAAATGCACTAAAGGAAGGAGATACAAACTCTCGTAAGGCTGTTTGCTGGTGAGCACCACCCAGACGACAATGGCAAAGCTGTAGACGTCCGACTTCTCAGTGGAGCGGGCGTGGATGCTCTCGAGATGCTCAGGGGCCATGTAGCTGAGAGTGCCGGCCGTGGTGCCACAGGTCCGCTGGCCCTGGCGGCTCTTATTCCGCGACTCCTCCTTGGTCAGCTTGCTCCAGGTCTGACAGGTGGCCAGGCCCAGATCTGCAATCTGGAAACACGCACACACACACACGCACATGCGTAAGCACAAAAAGCGCGAGTCAAGCACAGGAACGCATGAAACTGCACAGGGTGGAAGTGGGAAGACGGACACTTCCTGCGCAGCAAAGAAGCCGGAAAAACAGCGATTACTGACAAAAGCGGAACATTAAGAGGAATACACGAAGTTCAGGGAAATACAACCACCAGCTACAATTAGGAGGAAAGTTCAGTCAAGGCGGCTACAGATAAAGGCTCCACCTTTTAGTGAACCCACAGGGACCTAAAGTTATTAACAGAGGCTGAAATCTAGAACAGCAACTTCCGTGGTTAAAAAAAAACTACAGGTAAGGCTTAAGATTCTGCCACCCCCCTTTCAAGTTTCCAGGTCCATTATCTGGATTCAATGACAATATCCGTCAACTCTGTCACAAAGACACTGTGTGGACAGCAGGGGACCACAATTCTGTTCCTGGAGGACCCCCTGCCAGAATGTTTTCATTCCAACCCAACCTTAAATCAGGCTCAAATGGACCTTTATTGGCCAATTTTTAACGTGCATGTGGCAGGCTGAAAGCAACATGGGTTGGAATTAAAACATTCTAGCTAGGGGTCCTTCAGGAACAGGACTGTATTCAGTATTCAAAGGTAAAGGCATACCTTGATATGGAAATCCTCATCTACCAGTATATTGTCCGGTTTCAGGTCTTTGTGAATGATGTTGTTCTTTGTTAAGTACACCATTCCTTCCAGGATCTCCAAAATGGTCCTCCCCTTTATGGAGACTGGGACGTCAACCTGTAACAAAGCACGTTCTTTAGACATCATCATACCACACTTTAGTACAGCCTTACAAAATCTTTGGGACTACACAGCAAGCACACTCCTAGGATGCCAGACTGGAGGTGAAAATAAAATATTGAAGGTGACTTTCCACTTGGAATCATTTGCGTGCCATGACTGACCCAAACGTTTGCATCTGGTCATAATCCAAAGAATAATCAATAATCCAAAAAATGCTATTAATTTAAAAATAGAGGTGGGCTGGTGGTGTCTCTGAAAACTCTCTTAGGGCACTAAGGAAAGCCTGTGTGAATTACCCTGGCCAACATAGCCAGCAGGTTGCCTTTAGAGATGAACTCCATAACCAATGAGTAGGCCCCATCTTCCATGATCAACCCCAGAAGCTTGACAATCCGTTTATGGTTCAGTTTGTGCAACAAACGACCCTCTTCCATCAGCGACTTTTTGTACTTCCTAATGGCACAGATAAGGGAAAAAATATGAATACCGTAAAATATATGATTATCATGTCACATTATCCCTGTTAATCACAAACCCAGTCACTGAAAATCTGAGCAACTGTTTATATAACTTTAAAAAAATCATCTTTGCCAAGCCAGAACAGGAAGTACTAAAGAATACCCTATTTTTAATGAATAACATCATTAGGCAAGTATTTGATATAATTATTTGTGAATGATAAAAGCCACTGGTAGTACACAAAATGCATTTTTTTACAAGGTGTTCCTGATCCCATTTGAATAAATACAATTAAGCAGAAAGGTGGCATAATTTAGTACATTTCTTTTGTTAATGTATTGAGACATGCATTCACTGAAACTGTATTTCTAGAGTATTCTAGAGTTAAAGAATAAGATAATTCGACCAATCTATTTTTTCTCTATTATTTCGGGGTCATTACAACTGACTTGGCAATCATAGAGAAGTTCACAAAACAACTAGTTAGTTGGGGGGTTACTTGTATATAAACTGTTTTGTCATTAAGACCAGTGAGGCGACTTACTCATTCTGTAGGTATCCTGTGTAGACAGTCTTCTGGACCACCTGGCCGTGGGTCTTGTGGTAACACAGGTAAACCTGTCCAAAGCCACCAAAGTCCAGGGGAGCCTTTTTGATAAGGTCTGCAGACTTCATGCAGATAGACTCCGGAGCTATAGCCATTGCTGCCAGTTGAACTAACTACCCCCCGACAAAGCCTATGGTAAGAATGTCGGGAAACAGGAACAGGATAGCAAAATGTCTGTGAAATATGTCAAATTAATAACAAAAAAAGAGGAAAGAAAAAAAACGGCGCCAATCGTGTATGCGATTCTACTACACTACAACAAAACACACAAAAGAACAATTGCCATAAAAGGTTTTAGAGGCGTTTTAACGTTAGATGCAATCAAGACTGTTTTTAAATGCGTCTGCTAACAGTTTCACTCTTTTAATACCCAAAACACAGTAAGTAATGTCAAAACGAAAACCCAACCCCACAAAAAACAATTAAAAATATTAAAGGTATTAAAAAACAGAAATATATTTACAATGCAAGCATACAGTTTAAGCACATTTACCTTTGTGCATCAGAGCGTCAACTTACTTCCGGAATGTCTACCAACTTTAAAACCGAAAGTAAGAAGCAGAAACTCAAGTTGCGCAATCAGGCCGAAATAGTCGAGTGACGATGCACGGATGACATTCCTCACACGGGTAAATAATTATTACAAATAAATGAGCAATACATCCATCCATCCATTTTCCAACCCGCTTATCCGTTCAGGGTCGCGGGGTCCGGAGCCTATCCCGGAAGCTACGGGCACGAGGCAGGGAACAATCCAGGATGGGGGGCCAGCCCATTACAGGACACACTCACACAGACGGGCAATTTTTTTTTTTAGGAACTCCAATTAACCTCAGCATGTCTTTGGACTGTGGGGGGAAACCTGTTGTACCCGGAGGAAACCCCACAACGGCACGGGGAGAACATACAAACTCCACACGCATGGAACTGGGCAGAATTCGAACCCCGGTCCCAGAGGTGTGAGGCGACAGTGCTAACCACCGCACCACCGTGTGAGCAATACATTTTAAACCAAATTCGGATTATTAATTTCTTGATTTTGACAATAGACTAAATAATTATTAATCGAGTCAAAGCAGGTAACTAATTAAATGTGCTGAGTGAATTCAGCATAATGTCGCGGAAAGTTAAGCTTTTTCCTATACTACTCAGCAGACAAGCCTTAAACCACTTCCTTTTTAGACAGTAATATTATAATACAAAATGAGAAAGTCAGGTATTGACGATCGTACAAACGGGGGTCACTCCAATCCTTAATAAACAAGCAATAAACGTAGTCCATGAGCATCCGGGACAGGCCCCGGACCACCGCGATCCCGCATAGGACGAGCGGGTATAGTAATAGAAAACGAAGGGATCGGTGTATGGCGAGGATGCATGTTATCCCTGTGCCTCTAAATCAGGGATAACCAATCTAATCCAGAAACTTCCTAATTGGGTTACTAATTAGCGGACTGATTTTGTATCATTTTATTGCCTGCAATCTCAAATGAAACCAACTGAATTCCTTAAATCATTCTATTCAAAATGCTTACTGCAGGGGTGTCCAACTCCGGTCCTGGAGAGCTACTGTCTGGTTGGTTTTCTTTCCTGCCCGGCTTCAGATGAGCCACACGAGTTGTCAGGTAAATACGGGGACTTGGTGTGGCTCATCAGAAGCCACTTAGGACAGAAAACCTACCGGACAGTAGCTCTCCAGGACCGGAGTTGGAGACCCCTGGGTTACTGTCATACAGGTTTGAAATAATAAAATCGTTTTATAAGCAAATAAGTAAAGGTTTGTATTAACTGTGTTAGACCAAGAGCTTTTACATGTTTGTTGCTATTTGGTATTGCACTTATTGTTTAATGGACCTCATCGTGTTATATACAGTTTTTGTTTATATAATGTTTCACTGCTGTTGTTTCACACCGTGCTGTGTAGTCACCAGAAACTATTCCTGTACGTAATTTTCATTGTATTATGTCTGTTTACTTTTATTTAACAGGGATCTTTTCCTCCACCAAACCACAACCAATTCCTGTATGTTCTACTTATGGCTAATGTAGTGCTCAGAATTCATATTTTCAAATTTGTGAGATATCGCTCTCGGTTATGGGATGTACTGTATATCTGCTGATTCCTGCTCACATAAAAATCCTACTTCAATCCAAATTATATATCCCAATGGACATTACAGTTCTAAAAACACACTGCAATTCAAATGACAAAGCCTACAGCACATCAGCATTCCATAGGCCTCATTCTTTAAGTGAAGTACCACTACAGTCAGTTTCATTCATGCTTGAATAGGGTTACAAGCCAGTGGCTTGTATCACTGTATTAGGATGAATTCACGGATGATTACGTCACCCACGCGATATGGAATTAATCCTCTTACTATAATATTCTGGGAAGGTGTAACTGTGGATTGATTCTGATCGCGTGTGGACTGATCATCCTGAAATTCAGATCAATCGTCAATGATTCACCCCAACTGTTACCAAAAGGCACGAACACGTTAATTACCGATCCCCTGTAAAACCATAAAAAGGGGCTCATAAAAAGAAGCCAGAATGCTGTTTGTTTTACCAAAAATGGGATTAATAAGTAATATCCTGGTCATTAGTGACCAGTTAGTATTGATCCTGCGGTATAGAAGCGCTCTGGCAGAAAATCTTCACTGCGCTGTTTTTGTTTTCTTTTTGATTCTCTTCTTGTTTTTCTCTCTAGTTATTTTGGAACAATGAGTGGCACATATCCGGCCTGCGCGCACAGAAAGACTTGTAAAACTACACAGAGTTTCCTTGCTGCGGTCCTTCTACGGCCTAGACCGCAAGTTCAGTCACCTATCCGAGTTAAAAAAAAAAACACCATTTCCTACAGGCACATCTGCAGCGCGCTGGCAGCCTCCAGCCGCGAGCCGCTCGGTGGCCTGCGTCTCACAGCTTCCTGTCCAACGCCCACCGACCTCATGTCTCACATTCGAATTTCCCCCGCCTCCTGGGTCCCTCGTGATTCAGCACACGCTGACATGCCAGAGAGCATTATGGGGCTTTCCTGTTCACTCGGCCTGACCTTCAGCGGGCTCTGAGCAACTGATTGCGTCAATCCAAACCACAGGTTTTTATGTGTACCTTCCTGTGATTTACGGCCTTTTTTTTTTTCTTCAGCGAAAAAACGATGTTGCGATACTTAGAAATGTAGATGGCCGGTGTATGCTGTAGTGTGCTCCTGTTGAAAAGGCATCCATTAAGGCCCGGTTGTGTCTTTGGTGCAGAGACGAAGCCACACATGTGTGATTTGATTTGATGAATGACAGCAGCCACTGGACCAAATGGGAGGATAAGATTTAATATTGACATAAATTAAAGAAAAAACCTCTGCTTATCTAGGGTGTTTCATAAGGCACAAAAAGAAACAGCTGGCTTTCATTTTTGAATATCATTTATATAAGTGTTTATTTGAATCCATAGGCCGCTTCTCAATAAAATTTTCAGACTATTTTTAATGTTGGCCTAATTGTTTTTTATTTACAGGAAAAAAGATAGCGGCACAAACTTACACTTTTACTGGCAGTATGACTCACGCCAAATTATGGTGTAAAGAAAAAAAAGAAGCTGTGTATGATCACTCATTGATAAAAGTGGCTTTCTCCGAGTAGCCTGGGAAAGCACCGCAGCGGAACATCAAACCGTGAAGAACATGTGACAACAAATTCATTTGGCCGTGCTCAAATACTGTACGACACTCGTCTGGTTTCTGTAAACGCCTCTGCTGTTTGTTGTTATGTTCTCATGTAAAAAAAAAAAACCCACAAATCAGACCAGAAACTATAGGACCAGACAAAGAAGATAAAAATAAAAACAGACACCTTTCAAAATGTAAGCGTAAAACAGATACTTCTCAAAATACAACTGTTTGGAAATTACTGTGTTCACCGTGCCTCTTAGTCAGTTTACTGTCACTTTCTCTAAATTCAACGAGTGAACAACAAATAAGACACTTAATATTTTTGATGAGTCAGTCGTGCTGTCTTTATTACTTTTATCCCCTGATAACAGCTAATGACTTCTTCTCCAAGTTGCATGAGGGAAAATACATCATAGTTCAGCAGACTTCCATGTCATCTGTACTACACTGATGACCAGGTCCCACACCAGCGTTAGTTTTTAAGGAAGTGACCAGATGGGAAGATGGGGGATGGTACACGACGGGGAACTGGCGGTGACTTTACAATTGGGGACATACAGGTAGAATTCAAAACAGGAAACCGTATACGCGGAGATGTCGCAGAGTCAGAGAAGTATGCCTCCTGACTTCCACCTGGGTCTCCATGTGCTCAAGTCCAGGGAAATTTTTTATTTTTTTTGATGAGTGCAGCAGTGAAGAATTTCTGTGTGTCATCTTTTATTTTTATACCCTGGATGCAGAAAAACAGCAACTGTGCAACTGTAGATACGGTGGAGCGTGACTAATATTTCAACCCAAGTTTATTGTTAGGATATCATAAATACAAAAACCCTTGACATGCTAGATTGTTATGATTTCAAGGGGCAAGTGCATTGTAAATCACCAGCTATAATCTGATCCCAGCAAGCCAGGCATTCAGAGTAAAGTGCAGAGAGCTGCACTCGTGGCTATTAAAATTATTAGTGTAACTTCTCCTTCTGATATATTGGCAACATTCTACTGGTTCATTACTGTGTTGCCTAACATGCCAAAGGTTCAAATTACTGTAAACAGTTTTCTAGAGAACAAACAATAAAGGTGTTGCTAAAAAGTATCAGTAGTATTAATTTTGTAATGAGGAGTTCATTTGAATTCACTAGGCCTGGTGCTTAAGAAAATGTGCTTAAATTGCACTAGCAATGAGATCTATGCATGTGCGCTCAGCACAGAGATTCCAGAATTCAGGATTGCAGAAGACAAATTTCATCACAGGAACCTCCCTGCTCATTGGGAACCCCACCCCGGGGTATGATATTCTCTGGCTGAAAACAATGGTCTAACAATGGTTACAATTCTAGAGTCATTAACCCTGGGGATCCCACGGGGTCATATATGACCCTACCTTTTATTTCTGCCTTATAGTCAATATCAAAGTAAAGATTTTAATTTTGTCTTTGGGCCTTATGTGGTACACTGGGCTGTAGGGCAAAAAACTTTACTTTTCTTTTTGATGGGTGGGTTGAATATTAGGCAGAAATAAAAGGTAGGGTCAAATATGACCTCATGGGTTCCCCAAAGATGAGCAGAACAATAATTATTTCCATTTTAATCTCTTGTGTTCATAAATGATGAATATTTTAACCTCCCTACTGCTGCTACTGTACCATCTAGCGACTTATTTCTTGAACATATATATTTGCTGGAGTAACATCTCGTCGTGCACACGTGTGAAGTTATATAACTGTGCCCATATATAAATTATTAGGACAATGAATAGATCTTCCAAATGCTGTAGCAGAAAGGTGCTCTCAGAGAGGCAGGGCTACGCCTTCCGTGTAATTCAGTTGCATCGAGGTCAGTACATTTTGTACTGACAGTACATTTTGATGAGTCGAGAGGGAAGTCCCCGTCTACGTCTCCCCAAGAGATGGTGAGATGCACTTACTGCGCTCCATTTAGGGCGACGCCGCGGACGGAGATCGGACTACATTTCCCAGGGTGCACCAGCAGGCAGCGATATTACGGCATTTGACAGCCAGCCTGGCTGCGGGGCGCAGGCGGACTGACCGGCGACGGTGGCGGCGGCGGCTCTTTGGTTCATGCGGGCGGCGTTAACTGCGCGTCGCCACGGGAAGCTGAGCGCTCCGAAACCCGGAGGGAGAACTGAGCCGTGCCGGCTGCTGCTGGACTTCGGACGCCTGTGCTTGAAATGGGAAACGGGATTAATAAGGTATTTCGCCAGCTGTCTTTCCGTCGCAGCTTCAAGTTTGAATAATCTATTTGACCTGCTTTACTTTTCTTCTTAAACCAGTTGCATAATAATAATTATTATTATTACTGTGACTTGTTAAATGTCTCAGCTGCATCTGTAGTGCATGCCTGGACGTTGCGGGTTGTAATGCATGTTTTCTTAGGAGATCCCCTACTTGGGAGAGGCTGAGCCTGGCCGCTGCAGGAGTGCATTAGTGCGTTAGTGTGTTAGGTGACAGCCGCCGTGTAACGTAGTAATGCTGATGTCGGTGACAGACTCCCCACACGCTGCGCTCGGAGGTGGGCGACGAGTGCTTGCAGGCACGGATCTGTTGTGAATCATTTCTCGTGGACAAATTAAGCAGGGAAACGTCTTTAAAACGCCTTAACAGTGTTACTCCTAATGCATTCGACATTAAACAGTTCCCCCTGCTTTGGTGGCTGGGAGTTGTACGCAGGCTGCTATTTGTCTGTTGTAACTTCGGACGAATAAGTACAGGCATCTGAGGACATTCGGACCGTTATTGATTACAAACCATTTAGACTAATGCAGGGCCTTCCCTCTCAGACGTGCCCAGAACCATTACCTCACATACTGCCACCATCATATTCCTGTAGATAAATGTTATCTGATCAAGAGCATTTGCTTTGGTTTGATTTGCATGGGGACTTTTAGTTTGCTTTAATGGCATTGTATGTCCTAAAAGCCTTTTGCTCTTCCTCCTGAGGTGTGCTTAGTATAATGTTTTTCAGTTAGTACACTGGTTCCATATTGTGGGAATTGTGAGGGAAAAAATCAGGCAAATTGGTGAGAAGTGCATCCTTTCTGGTGTCACTAGCTGATTGTCTATCTAAGGTTGATCTGGTGCCTCAGGTACCACTTCCTGTTCTGGTCTGCTACTTCCTGTGTCATGCCTTCCCTTTGATGCTTTCTGTTGATGTAAGGTCCTCAGCCAGCTGACAGGCTTGCTTGTGTAGTGCAGGTTGTGAGCTATGACTGTTATAATAATGCTTGTCACTAATCACGCCTCTTTATCAATGGCACCAGCTATCAGTCGTCTTTAACTACAATAGGCCTACAATAGGTCCCCCCAAAGCCATCCAGTATTTAGAACCCCCTCACCCCTCCCTTATGTATTGTGGAGTGATATTCCAAGTTCGTGAAGTATGAAAATAGAATATGAAATCTTTATTATTTTTTTTGTTGTTGTTTTTTGACTAATAAGCTCTTGACCTGTCGGCTTGCTTATTTTCAGGTGCTTCCTGACCTCTACCTGGGAAATTTTAAAGGTAAGTGAGTAATGCAGGGCCTCAGGATTGCAGAGGGAATGAATCAGATCCATTCAAGTAATAAATAAATAAATAAATAAAACACAGCGGCAGACTGAGGCAAATCACCCGAGGAGGAGCGCGGTGAAGCCGAGCGCGAGGTCCAGTGCCGCAGCTTAGACTGAGCTGAGAATAGGATTAATGCATCACAGACGTCATTGCCAGAGCTTTCCATGTGACTGCGTTTGTCAAAGGAAGGGATATCGCAAGAAATATGATCGCATTAGGAGGCGTTGACCTGTGCAGCCGGCTGCAAATTGCATTTACCCCCGACCCCTCCCTCCATCCCTCTCTCCCTCCATCCCTCTCTCCCTCCTTTTAGATGCCCGGGATAAGGAACAGTTGGCCATGTACAATATCACACACATTCTGTCCATCCACGACAGCGCAGCTCCGCTGCTGCAGGTAGGAGGCGCTGTCCGTCCCCATGGCCTGGTGGAGGGGGGGTTTCCAGGCCGGCCGTCTTGGAAAATCGCTGTTGCCATCGTTGTGTTCCCAAAACACCACTGCAATACTGTCCACGGGGTTTGTCTTTGTCTGACGCCATCCCGCCCGGGTCACTGACCTGTGACTCGCGGGCCAGGATTGGGTTTCCGTCCCAAGGCGCTTCGTCAGCCCGAGGGCTTAGACTGGATCGGCACCACCGTACCACGAGACCCAACTCAGATTTCCCAGTGGGCCTGTGTCCTAAAAAGATGCTCTGTGTTACTGTCCACATTGCACTTACCCAATATCTACATTTTGTCTTATACTTCAACCCATTGTTTTGTTGCCATCAGCCTGTATTTACCGTATTTATCGTAATATCAGGTGTCAGCAGATTCTGTGTAGAATACTCTCTGTCTCCAAGAAACCACTTTGATGTTAGTGTTGGGGCTGGGGTAGGGGGATGGGGTCAGTAGGATACCTTTTGCTTTGCTGGGTCAGCTGACCCATGTTGTCTCCCCACTTGGCTCCATTTAACACGCTTCCTCTAGCTGCCTCCCACCTCCTCTGCCTCCACGGAGCTTCAGTGAACGGGGGGCGGGGGAGGGCCGCGAAGAGCGGCATCCGTGAGAACATTTTCGCGGCTACCACGTCAAACATAGTAACGGCACGTCTCTGTAGCTGAGAAGAATCGGCATACCCGCGAAGGCGCCGTTAAATCTCTCAGCTGGGATCCATCTGACGTGCAGGAGAAGGGACCCAGAGAGCTCTCGCATGGATCCCGGCTCTGCCTGGACCCGGACGGGAGGGCTCGCTCCCTCCTGGCTATGATTTGTGCGAGAGTCTTTCCGTTTCCTTCTCCCCAAAATAAACCTCGTCCGCCCGGCTGGACGCCTGTTTTTACTCAGATCATGGTAGCTGTTCAAAAGGACGTCAATGGGGTGCAATGAGATGGAAGGAGATGCTAATTCTTGCTTTTCCGTTCTGCTCAACGGCGCCACCTGTGGTCCTTTGTGACCCGAAGCAGTGCATTTCAGCCACCTGACCGCCACGCGATATTTGCGGATGGAATCACCTCAGACCTCTCATCTGCCAGTGTCTGTCTGCGGCCCCAAATCAGAAATGCCCCCACATGTAATTTAATCATTTTTATTCAAGGCACGGAATTTGCAATGGCTGCATTTATCTAACCATCTTGCTTGTTTTGGGCATTGAAAGCATTTTAATGTGCATTTGGGGACTGGAACCTCACATCGTTCTGTATAATTTCCTCTGCTTCACATCTGATAACTGCTATCATCAGAATATTGGCAAAAAAATATAGAGTTTGTGTTTTATGTTGCCTATCTATTCATGTCACCATCATCAGACATGTATTTTGTCATGCATGAGGAGGCTGGGGATACTAGAGGGAGCTGATTTTGCTCATCCTCCCTAAAAATGTAGGCTGCAATGATATCGTACTTTCCTGTCCAATCACGCACCGTTTTAACCCATTGGCCACGCCCCCTCATTATAATTTCACATCAACTGCCCATGTACTAGCCAGGCTAGCCTTAAGCTGCTCTGAATGTTAAACGTCACAAGTAGGGGTTAGGGGCGCATTGCAGGACTCAAAATTCTTTTGATCGTTTTATTTTTACTCCTCTGTGGCAGGTTTGTTTGGACTGGGGTTGAGGACCCAAACGCAGGCGATAGATCACAGAGACTGTCCCAGTTCGTGGGTGACCTTTTTGGAGTGGAAGTGCTGTGCAGGATGCATTTAATGTGTCCCTGCTGCATGGCTTAGGCGAAATAATGCATTTTATCTGTCTGTGTGAGACTGTGTGGCCCCTGGTTTTTAGCTTTATGGCATGCGTGCGTGCATGCTGAAGCTGGTGGGATGGATTTTTCCGGCCCGGGTGTGACAGTCGTTACTAAAGGATGCAAGGTGCCCCGTGTAAAAGAGAAGCTGTCAGATCAGAGGTGGTCAGCTGGATATTTGGGGCATTCATTTGCAGATGGACATGTCTGCATGCTCTTTGTGTGGAACGTCTATGCACTAAGACATACCGACATTCTCCAGTTGCACCATTGTCTCAGCAGTGGCTGCTTGCAGTCGGGCACTGAACTTTGAGTTAGCGTCTGGTAACACGAGGCCTCTTTTCTCTGCACAGGAGATGACCTACCTATGCATTCCTGCTTCCGATCTACCAAGCCAAGACCTGTGAGTATTTGTAAGGCTCCACTCACCGATTGAACCTGCAGTTTTTTTTTTCTTCGAAATTAAATGAAAACCAGTATTAAGAGACACACGCCCCAACATGCTAACCACATGCACACGCACGCACAGGCCCTGCCTTCCTGTTAGGTGGAGGAAGGTTTTTTTTTTTTGCTTCAGGAAGGAAGTTCATAGCTCCGCTCTTCGACACCGCTTCATTCTTTGCTCCATCACTATTTTTACCTCCGTGGCTCTTCGTGCCCCCAACAGCCGCTCGCTGGCGTAGGAGCAGCACCCAAAACGGCCAAGCGTTACAGTGGCTGTTTGGCAAGGCTGCCCTTCCTGATCCAATCAGCTCCTTTCCGGAGGATGATTGTCAGCGGTGCTGCCCAATCTCCTTTCTCTGGCAGCTGGTGGGCGGCGGGCAATACATGTTATCTTAAAAGGGATCTGCACTGACACAAAAATGAAATGAAACCACAGTATAAAACCTGGATATGACATGATTCTTTTTTATAGATCAACTAAATCCTTCACTTACTCCTGTGATGCATATGCTCCTGTGATGATCTTGCAGCCCTGTATAATATTTATAATCAGCGTGTGATCTTCATACCAGGACGCAGCATTTTAAGGAGAGCATCGCGTTCATTCATGACTCCCGCCTGAAGAGAGAGGGATGCCTGGTTCACTGGTGAGTCAGAACCGCAGCGCCGTGCACGATCGACCCGCCCCGGGCTGGACAGGCTGCTGTCGGTGTGAGCAGCTGAAGGTCGACTCCTTGCACGTCCTGCTTGATTTGACTGGCTAGGTGCTGGGTCTGTTTCTGCTGAGCCACGCGTCGCTGTATTTAGGGCTAAGGTTGGTGCTTAAATGCGCGTCGGGATCCTTAATCCTCGCCGAGAGTTAATAATCCAATCGCCTTCACAACAGGTTCCCGCTATGGGATCGAAGAGCCTATCCTGGGCAGCGTAGGGTGCGAGGCTGGGGTAACACCCCGGGTACGATGCCAGTCCACCACGGGGTACACCCACACACACACACACACACACTTACAAAATCAGACTCTGATCTTGAGACACCAGTTCACCTAACCACATGTTCTTAGATTGTGGAAGTGAACCTGAAACACACACACACTCAAATCTCCCTCCCTGGAGGTATGATGTAGCAGTGCTGTCCATAGTATTAATCTTACTAATCATTGTGTTATTTAATCCAGTGCAATTTAGAGCTGTACCTATTAACTGCACCTATTAATAGAACTGAAGTCTTTCTGGTGTGTATAGCGGCATGGAGCCCCTCCCAAGACCCAAAACAGCTGCCTTTCTAGTAAAGCAGCTGATTAGGTTTAGACGTGCCGAGCGTGGTGTTGTTTTTTTTTGTTTTTCACCACGTGTGATCTTGTAACACAGACCAGCTCGCTGCAGCGTGAGTGAGTATTCTTAGCGCAGTTAGCTTCCCTGCGGAGGTGGTGAGAGGGCCTGAGGGCCCAGGGGAAGCTAATTGCGCTAATAATAATAATACTTGGCGGAGGGCCTCGGCTAGGGCCTAGCAGTAGCGTCATCAGACGCTGCCCGAGACGGGGAACCGAGCGGTTCGCAGCTGTCCCTCACGCTCTGTCTCCCCGGGCCGGGTTGGGGGGGGGTCCCCATGGCAGCCTGGCAGGTGTGTCCCGCAGTGTGACCCTGGTGGTGGCGTACATCATGACCGTCACCGGGCTGGGATGGCAGGACGCCCTCAATGCCGTCCGGGTCGCCCGCCCCTGCGCCTGCCCCAACGTCGGCTTCCTGCGGCAGCTGGAGGATTTCGAGAAGAACCAGCTGGCCCACGTAAGTGTGACCCTCCCGCGGGCCAGAAGACGGGGGTAGCTGAGAGGTCGCCCCACGGCTGCGGGTTCCAGTTTCAGAACAAAGAGCATGTAGCATCTCCGACTTCTGCCCGGGAGTTGAAACCATTACTGTTTGGATCCCAGTGCATGGGACGTGATTATTGATTATCTAAGATTCGGGTAAAAAACACTATTGATTATGCTTGAAGAATATGTGACTAGCTGGGAGCTGCACTCACAGTAAATAAAGGTTTATTAAAAGGATATCAGATAATGACTGTGATGAGGAAATTGCCGAAGTCTCCTATGTCCGTGGCAGACCGTCAGTCCACTTTTCCTGGCAGCTTATCCGCAGCTGGGTCACACAAACCCAGAGTCTGTCACAGACGGAGGACACTCCATCTGGGTCCCAGCCCACCAGTGATTGAATTTGTTTTTAAATGAGTCCCATGAGGACAAATTAGGACAAACTCATCCCCATTTTCCCCCCAGTACAGGGCATGGCTGAAGGAGAAGTACAAGGACAGCCCATTTAACGATGATGAGGAGATCAGGACCCTGCTGTCCCAGAAACCCAAGGCCAACAGTGCCGATGTGGCCCAGCCAGGGGTGCGCGCCACCTGACAGGCCGGCCCAGGCCTGGCGGCGAGTGGGCCCACCTGACGCTCACTGTGTTTGGGGTGGTCACTTTGTTTCCTGCCTTTTCTCCGTGTATGATGGTGCCTGTGGATCTTGAGGTGGCGTTTGAAGGTTCGCGCCGGAGAGGTGGAGATTTCTATGTGCAATAGTCGGTGTTGTTTTCCTTTTTTTCAGAAACTCTCCAAGTCTATGTAAATATGCAAAGTGTGTATACATTTTTTTTTAACAATCTAAATGAATAAACACCTTTGTATTGTTGTACATGTACAATTTTGGTAATTTTCTTTGTGAGAATTTCTTTTTGTAATGCAAAAAGATTTTTCTTTCTTTCTTCAAACAGGCAGTTAAGTTTAAAATAAAAAGGACCAGTTTCAGATGTCTACTTGCACGAAACATGTAAACAGCCAATAGTGATTTGTATCTGTCTTTTTTGGTATTTGCATGGGAATGGGGTATTTTTATAAGAACACATTTTCATCCTTACTTTTAAATCACTTGTCACGACATTGTCTTGATGTCTTCCCAAAGATGCCGTCGGAATCACTACGGCAAGCCAAATTGTCTTTTGTTCATATAAGGCTTACTCGTCGAAACGTAATTCTTACTAGTAACAATGCAATTCTTACTAATAAGAATATGACTTCAGACATCCGTCCATCCATCCATCCATTTTCCAACCCGCTGATCCTGTTCAGGGTCGCGGGGGGTCCAGAGCCTATCCCGGAAGCAACGGGCACGAGGCAGGGAACAACCCAGGATGG
>JAODKL010000081.1:4188995-4206728 GCA_026780765.1 Petrocephalus schoutedeni | reverse complement strand
CCCCACGGGCCCCCTGCACCCCAAGGGCCCCTGGGCAGCGGCCCCGCTGGCCCGGTCCGTAATCCGTCCCTGCTTACACCTGTGAAAAGATTTTATTATATAGCCATCATTGTAAATTCACTTTAAACAATATTATTTCAGATTTTTTTCACTTGTAAATCAAATGATTTGGCAATAGGAAATGGACTTGATGTCATCTTAATAGATATTAGATAGTAATATTATAAGGTACCCCTTCCACATAGTGAACATTCAAAGGGAAAGAAGAAATTAAAAAGAGGAGATTTGATAAGGGTTCGCATTTTTTGGGACAAGACTGACACAGAGACCCCTTTTTCAGACTAAGGCACTGTAGATGTAAATACCATTAAAATTAGCCTATGTGCAATGTTCACACTGTACCTTCAGTCTGGGCCTGGTCTTAAAATAGCGCAGCTTATGGTCAAAAGGTGCAAGTCTGATGTCAAAACCAAATTTTGTTTCCCTGTTGACACACAATCAGGCATAATGTGAGATTCCTGGGTGAGGGAGCCGGCAGTGACCCCAAACAGATCTCACAGGTTTTGCTGGGATAGGACAAGGCAGGCCGCATCAGGCAACAGCAGGCCCCAGCGGGCAATAGCAGGCCGCATCGGACAACACACAGGCCAGAGCGGGCAACAGTAGGCCCCAGCAGGCAATAGCAGGCCGCATCGGACAACAGCAGGCCAGAGCGGGCAACAGCAGGCCCCAGCAGGCAATAGCAGGCCGCATCGGACAACAGCAGGTCACATCGGACAACAGCAGGCCACAGCAGGCAACAGCAGACCCCAGCAGGCAATGGCAGGCTGCATCGGGCAACAGCAGGCCCCAGCGGGCAACAGCAGGCTGCATCAGGCAACAGCAGGCCGCATCGGACAACAGCAGGCCAGAGCGGGCAACAGTAGGCCCCAGCAGGCAATGGCAGGCTGCATCGGGCAACAGCAGGCCCCAGCGGGGAACAGCAGGCCGCATCAGGCAACAGCAGGCCCCAGTGGGCAACAGTAGGCCCCAGCGGGCAATAGCAGGCTGCATCGGGCAACAGCAGGCCCCAGTGGGCAACAGTAGGCCCCAGCGGGGAACAGCAGGCAGCATCAGGCAACAGCAGGCCCCAGTGGGCAACAGCAGGCTCCAGCGGGCAACAGCAGGCCCCAGCGGGCAACAGCAGGCCCCAGCGGGCAACAGTAGGCCCCAGTGGGCAATAGCATTCAGCAGCATTCAGTAGCAACAGTCCAAAGCCACCTCCGAAAACAGCAGCAGCCGGACTGAAAGAAGAAAAACATCAAGACCAGCTGTCCTCTGTAAGGAGTTGTCTGTCTGTGGCCTGAATTGTAGCAAACTGAGTAGCAAACACTGATAAAGGGTATTTGTCTGCCTGCCTTTGGGTATCTGCCCTTGTGCCAGATCTACAAATCAGGGCGGTATCAGTGCTGGACTCTACATATGTTATGTCCCTCAGACCTTATTTCAGGCTCCCTGGAGTGTCCGTTCACATCTCGTGCACCTGAGATCGCCCGGTGTCCATTAACCAAACCCAGCTCAGGTTAGCGGTTTCTCACTATTAGAAGAACTATCTGGAAGTATTTTTAAATGCAAAGTCAGAACAAAACTTTTACCTATGGGGAAGAAGAAATAGTGCCTACAAACCGCACCGAGAACGCAGACCTGTGCATGGATCCCTCCATGGAGCAAGTGGTGCAGCGTCACCACGGCAACAGCACTGTTTACGTAAAACTCCACCATAGAATGCAACCATGCACATATTAAAACATACATATCATCACATATACTCATCTACAGAGGGTGATAATTATTTATACTCTTGTAATCAAATATCTGGAAGATTATGGATTGGGTAGAGTTATTGTTGTTGGAATTATTGCCTTCAAAGTGTGCAAATTTTCATAACGGACTTTTATAACTATACAAGAAAATCAACCACGTTTTCCTACTTCATTGCAGTTTATTACAAGCCCTTTGCCAAAACAAAATTTTATTATGTAATGATTGCATATTTGAACGTATATTAAGCAGTAAAAGTTTCTCAACCTGATTACATAAAATTAAATCTCACACAATCATCTGAAAATAAAAATTGCACTTCTTGAACAAAAATTAAGAAACTGGTAATTTTGTATACTTCTTTTGATCTTACTGTAAAATGTATAAGCACACTACACTCTACCTGAATACATGATATACAAAGCACACCACCAAACAAAAACAATATCACTTTTGCTTTTAAAAATTAGAATAAGACAAAAGTGAAGTGCCTTTTTAAAGCTATTGTCCAGAGGGCTCTATACCTCTCATAAGTTCCTTTTCACTTAAACCACATTAGTTTCGACTCCACATTAATACCTTATTTCATTGCGCTGCACGGAGATGGAGAGATCCAATTTACACAGCTGTGAACTGCAAACCCAGTTCACCACACTGCATAGTGTAAAATAACACCATTCACTGTCATACTCTGTAATGTACACTCATTATTCACCATCATACTACACAGTGGGGTCATTCTGGCTAAACTCAACAAATGGTCCACAGTCAACCATCCCAGAATTGAACCACTTTGTGACCTGTTATTTGCCCCTGGGCCAATAAGAAAAATTGAGAATTTCTCTGGCTTAGTTTATATAATTTAGGGTTACACTGGCTTGAGATTCAACTAAATTTTACCTTCGTTTGCATAAATGCTTGGTCCGGAATTTTCCGATGCCTGTATCTTTGTAATGGTAGCACCTAGGCACCTGAAAAAACTGTGGATATACAAGTCTTTAGCCTAATGCCAAATATGTATTTATTTAACTTGTACCATGTAGCCAACTTAAGATAAAAAGATCAGTCTCTACCCTTTCAAGAGGCCCAGAATCTCATTGTGTAGTAAAAATATTGTCAACTGTGCCCTTTATGTTTACACCTTTTGGCAGACACCTTTAACCAGAGCAACTTGCATAAGTGCTTAGAAGACTCCTTTTGAATACTCTACGTTTGCTTTACAACATATATAAAAATCAGAATGGTGTTTTCTGTTTTGAGGATTTTACTGTGCTTCAAAATGATGTGACGTCATGTGTGCTGTTACCTAGGGGGCACTTAATACTCTTAATTCGGCCCTGACTGTGTCATACTACACAGCTTACACTCCTGATTCATTGTATCACTCTATGCAATGTACAATCCCCTTTCACTGTGTTACACATATTATGTACACTTCCTATTCAATCTTATATTGCACCATGTACACTCCCTATTGAGTGCGTCATACTACACAGAGTACTCTTCCCATTCACTGTATCATACCAAACAGTGTACATTCCACACTGTATCATACTAAACAGTGTACACTCTCTATTCATATAGTGAACACTCCCTATTCACTGTCATACTAGACAACACACACTCCAAGTTTACTGTCATACCAGTGATGAAAAGCATGTTTTATCTGCAGCCAATTAACAAACACCAAAATCCCCGCCTCCCAGCGGCTCCAGCACCGGGCGGCCGCTTATTGTAAATCCACAGTCTCCGCTGCGGCGTCATTTGCTTTGGAAAAAGTCGGCGCCCGAGCGCGCGCGTCTCGAGGGGTCTGATGTGTTTCACCGTGCGACTGTGGCGCCCCCACCCACGCGTCGATGCTACCCCACCGCCTCGCGCAGGAAACCCCCTTCGGCACGGGGTGACCAGCGCGCGCGCTCGGACCCGGCCCACCGCTTAACGAGTTACAGTAAGGAGGCTCGGCTGACAGCAGCACTGCGAGCTACTGCCCCGCCGAGACATTTCTCACAGTACTGGTATTGTACACCCAGTACAGCAGTGGATGCAGTACTCCGGAATACACTGACATATCTGACTGTCCTATAAAAAAGTTTATTTAAATGATGCCGCTAACTCAGTTCTAGCGACATTCTTCCACATGCCTTCAAATTTAACCCCGGACGGTTTGTTTAAAACTAGCGGTGCCGGATGAATTGACGGTAAAGGGAGCGGACAAGTGTTCGGAGTGGCAAGCAGCACTGCTTCTTGCGAGAGTCGTCCAGTAAGTTGATTCTGGTAAATCTATTTTTATATAGCAGCGAGATGACACCCGGCACACCTAACAGAAGTAGGTTATTCCCCACTAGAAAAGCGTGATTTCTTCTGCCCCGCACCAACCCGCCTATTCATTTGGGGCTGCACAGACGCGCCATCAGCACTTTATCTGTGATGACAGGTATTTTTTTAACAAATCCTTCTAATTTTATTATTCTCACATTTGGCGTATTTAGCAGATGGGTGGCGAGCTATGCATGGAGCCATACCCCATACCCAGAGAGAGGTACGTTAAGGAGCTGTAGAGACAACTCTTTTTAACCATCGATTCAGACCCTAGGGGGTGCTTCCCCTAGGAAGCCCAAAACAGTAGACTTGACTTTCCGTGAACAACTTCCTGTCGATGCCCACGCGGTTGCTTTGCCATCCCTTGCAGCTCTGCATGTGCCAGCTCTCCTTGTTTTGTGAGCAGAAACACACCTTGGAGTTCAGTAGAAGGTCTCCCTATAGCTATGAACCAAAGTTTTTCAGCCCCTGCGTTTGGTGGCCAGCTGCTTGCCACAATCTGTTACTGGCATAGGCTGACCACCGAACAGCGTGACCATCTTGAAAAGTCAGTCAGTATCTCAACGTCATCGTCATTGTCATTTCCTGACCACTTCTGGCATAAGTGACCGGAAGACCACATTCATAGGTCAGGACATTGAATAAATCAAAGACCACAGTGAATGGTCAGAAAAACCACCTCTATGACTATATAACTGTTATAAGGAGTGGGCAATGGTTACTGTGGCTTTTAGCACGATACTTTCTGATAAAATTCTCAAGTATCGTGCAATCTAGATCCTGGGAAATGCGACACTTTGCACACCCCTGCCAAATAACGCCGTTGGTTCAGTTCTGACTGACATTGTATGAATCAGTCGCTTTATATGTGGTTGTGAGACTGGTCAATAGGCCAATAAACAATGAAAAGCCCGAATTTGCCATTTACTTTGAAGGCAAAAGGCTTCCTTTCTTTGTTTCAGTGATAATTTATTGGTCACAACAAAAATGTTAATTGCACACGTCGAACTTACAATGATCATGAAGAACTAACAGAGTGTACGGCTTTTTAGTCTCTAAGGCATTTTATTCCCTTCTGATTCTTAATTTTTTTCGCATAGTTTTTCAATTTATGGATTATTTCATTAAGCTGACTCACCTGTGCCAAATCACCCCTTTTACTAAAAAGATGATGTAGGCGTTGTTAAATTACATTTAAAAGCACTTCACAATATCAGTGTTTGAGCTATCATCATAAGCCATGACTCCTAGCATATACGCACAAATGCATTGCCCGAGTTCATTTAATGTGAATAGTACTATAAATAGATGACGTCGCCAGTTGTATTAAAACTGTAATAATATTAACTAAACGTTGAGATCAAAACAGTTCATTGCAAAAGCACATTTGGCGCCCTCTACTGGGCGAATACCAGATTTCACTCGCGCAGGCCTACAGATAAACTTAATTAGCAAACGCAGTTAAAACCTAAAAGGGTAAAACAAACTATATATGATTTTTGAAGGTGCAAATCTGGTTTCGGACTCTTGTGAAATACTGGGACTATTCCGTATTATGGTGTGACCGAATGTAGGCGCTGCAAATGGAAATGGGGGGAAACACCGACCAGATGGCAAGGATTTACCAGATGTATTAACGTTACATTGCCCGAAAAAAGAAAATGTTGTGGTTACAATTCAGAGCAAATTGCGGTTTTAGCAAGACAAATGTCATTATCGTTTGGTAAAGGTTTATTTCAAATTCTGACAACATGAGATCGCAATGCCCGTTTATTGTAGCACTATGGTTAAATATTAAGAAGCTGTACTACTTCTGCCAAACGATGCAGGCTGTCGAACGATTTGTGACGCGAACACGTAGGAGCACCATGAGCCTCCAGGAGCTGTGCGGAGTTTTTTTGTTGTAGGTCACAACCAATCTTCAATCGGTGACGTGCAGTGAGGTTCGTGGCAGGTGAGGCACTGGGTCTTTCAGAACAAAAATAAATACATAATAATAATAATAATAATAATAATAATAATAATAATAAGGGATGCTATAGCGAGCTTGATTTTCTGATTTTAACCAGTCTACCGGCAATAATAATGCCGTGGGCTCACGCACGCCCCCTTCAGTGAAGCAAAGGTACTGGCTGTCTCACCTCCTGCATTTTCGGTGCGGTTTTATATCAGATCAGCAAGACTAACTTCGTTATACACACCCTAAGAAAATAGGGTACCGATTTGTACCTTTGCCTACTAAACACGTATAATGTAAATAAATAAAATTGTATTGTAATATACCTTTGGGGAGAATAAACATTATAGTCATTATATACACTTTCACATAAACAAAATGGAGCTGCGACGAATGGATCTGCGGCGCCTTTTGCGAGCATTTAGCGGCCACTGCGGCTGATGCGCCGATTCGCTCGCACCGCTTAGCTGCGAGACAGCGACCGTGTCACTTCTTACCCGGCTAACATAACAACCCGAACACATGCAAAAGTATTATTAGTATTAGTATTATTAATGATAATAACAATATAAGAACATTGGCAAGAACTGATAACGATAACTCCATTTGGATAACACAAGGATAACATAATTATGATATTAAAACTCCTGAAGCAAACCACCCATGTATACCATGGAAAATTAGCAGGATTAAATACTTCAGTATATTTAGTTCTGTAACACAGCTGTCGGCAACTTATTCTTTAAACATTTGAATCACTATGGAAGACCCTCTAGGGGTGTGTTTCTGTTTTATTTAAAAGCACATTTCAAAATCTACTCAGTTTAAAACCACGAATAAAACTTTTATTTTTCCTAGGTGGGTTATGTTAAATAAATCCTTCGAACAGCCTTAGGTTTTTATGTTAATCTTTTTCCAGGGGCTGTAATCCGGATTCACCATTAGAGGGCATGAGACAAGAGGGCAAGAAATGCGTAAACATCCAGCACTGATACGCATGCGACTAACTGCGTTTACTTGTTGTTTCATATTTACATTTACGCCATTTTTCTTTTTTTTTTTATTTATCCTGCCTGTCTTGATTTTGGCCAGTTCCATGTTATTCCGTATGTTTATGCAGTGTCCTTCCTGCAGCACGGATGACATTGCCTGTTTAGCACTTACGTTACTATGCCAAGTGAGATGCAGAGTCAGGCTTGGCCATTCGGGCACTTCCGGGTGTGGCCACGTGGTATCACTCGGCTCAAAGCCATTGCTGCTTCATTATAAAAGTTATATTTTTTGTTATATTTTTTATATTTTTAAATTGTTTAGCAAAATGTATGTATAGCAATGTGTGATGTTTGTGGTATTAAGCACTCCAAGAAAGGTACTGTAAGGACAAACTAAAAAAAAAACATCCTAATGAGAGGCACATTACAGTAAAATGTTGTGCAACTGCCAAGTCAAAGTCAAGGAAGAATATTCATTTTGCCTCATCATTGTGTCACCGGGCTGAGTCAGGACAGAGAACTTTGTCTACATCACAGGAAATTCTCTCCCTTGGTGGCCAACGAGGGAAGAATCCTCTGTATGACCAATTAGTTGACATCGAAATTCAACTCACCTATGGCACTTGCACTCTCATCCAACACGTATTCACTGATCTACTCAATCACTGACGTCTAGAAATGTCTGAACAATTTTAAGTCATTATGTTTAAGTAATAAGAATGGTGTGCTAGCTGTAATTAACTTGTGTGGCCTGTGTTCTAATTTTGCATCAAAGTTTACCGTGGTGCAAAATGTATTTTGATGAATAAGTTTTATAAAAAGGGTGACTCAGATGTACAAATTGTGTCTAACTAGGTGAACAATATGTAAAGTTTTTCCAAATGAGTGATCGATTCAAATATGTCTCGGCCATTGACAGTTTTGTTCCAAGAATGGGGTAGTGTTTTATAAAAAAAAAAACTAAGAGCACACTGACATTGCCTGATGTCAATTAAGTCATGGCAAGGTTACGTAAAGCTTGACAGAGTTGCATTTTTTTTTAAAGGAGGAAAATATTTGAATACAGAATGACAATAATATGGTAATGTCCACGTTCAGAGCTACGATGTTACATAGGCTAAGCTGGGCCTGTGCAGGTGCATTTATATAGCACTTTTCAAGACACCCAAAGCGCTTTACAGAAGCATTCGAGAGCCACTTCAACAGCACCACTGTGTGGCCCCCACCTGGATGATGCAACAGCAGCCATTCTGCACATGTACGCTCACTACACAGTAGCTAAGGTGGCGAAGGGGCAGGAGAGAATTCATTAATTGTGAAACTAACTCAGCTTACAAACAAACTCTGGTTTTCATCTAACAACTGACATATATTCGAAGCTTCTTTATTTTCCAAGTCAGCTATTCAGTTTTAACAGTAATAATGTAGAATCATGCATATCAGAGGTAGGGACCAACACTATGGCAGATTCTGAGGGACATTATGCTCAAAATGTCACTTTTACAACAGACATGTCATTTAAAAACGTAGTCAGGATAAATCATGGACACAGATAATGGACACATTTGTCGGTGTATGGACAGGTCAGCGGTCCCCGCACATGACAGCTGCTTTGGCAAATGAATTAACATTAAAAAAATCTGTCTCCAAATCTGTCAGAATACTTCAACTTCTCCGCTGCAATTACTGAGCCAATGAATTGTTTGCAGGGGCCAAACAATTCAGGCTACACTTAATACTGGCATCATGCACCGCACACCGTACTGAAAACTCACCAACAAACAACTGCACAGAGTCAAGGTTAAACCCTCTGAGGTCATCTGGCATTGAATTGCCTTCAAGATATGCAAACCTCAGGTATGTTACGCCACAGGGCCATGGAGAGGTTTTGCCATTTTCTTCTTCATGCTCACAGGTGGAACTGAAGACTGCAGAAAACTATTTATTTTTGACTGTGAGGCTTGCATGTAAAGGTTGGGAATAGACCAGGCATGAGTGAATTACAGAGATTTTGAGGTTCTAAACACAAATGAAACTGGAGTCCCAATTCAGGTAATAAACTTCTTGGAAAGTCTTTAATTTGTGTTTTTAATCTTTGTCATTGACAGGTGAGGGTATGTTTTTATACACATGACGGTTATGTAATGCTGCCTTAATGTGGTCCTCCTCCCAGGGGATTCATAAAAAGAAATTAAAACACTAGCAGAGAAGTAAACCTAATTATTTGACAAAGTTTATTAACTGACAAAGTTCAAGGTTACATATTCACTACGCCGGTGATCTACACAGAACTACAGTACAGGGACAAACCAGAAACAACCAAATTCTCAACCAACTTAAAAAAAGGTGAATCAAGCATTAAATCTAAAGCAGAGAATCAAAAAAATATATATGGAAATTCTCGTCTGTGGTATTCAAGAGGAAAGTCAACACGACCACTGTAGCTGGCTACCCTGATTATCATCAGAAAGCAAGATGCGAGAGGGTGGAGGTCCACCTGATTCTGTGCCATCTCATTGAAAAGCCACTTTGAAATATCCCGTCAGAATTCTCCAAGTTTAGGTAATCCCACGTCAGACTTATTTTTATTTTTATTTTTTTTACATAGCAACTTCATTTAGATCATTTTACACAGCTCAAATCTGGAAAGAAAAATTATTAAAATTTTAATGTCTATTAAAATATTGTGGCCAGACCATAATACCAAATGAACAGATTACATCAACTGTCTACAAGCAATATTACACATCAAAACAAATTTCATATAAATACTAATTATACCATAAAGAAAAATGTTTTGAAAATTCCAACGCAACAGCCAAATCACACCTGTATAATCTTACCAGTAGTCATTTTAAATTTCCCAGCAATTACATATTCTTTTTCAAAATTCCCTCAAAAAGCCTCAACCCACGCCTCATGTGTTATTTCGTGTGTCAGTGCATGGCTATTTCTAAAGGGAGTGCCCAAACAAGCTATTGCTTTTTGAACGAATTAAAAAAGAAAAACACGGAGATGAAGGAGATCAATCCCGAAGAATTTCACACACTGCTTGCCATGTAATTTGGACAGTTAATTTTTTTTTTTACACAGCTGCATGTCGAATCTTTTACCGCTCGTTCGGAAAACCCCCCGAACCATGGGGGGGGAGGGGGTGGGAACATTTCAGCGTAAAGATCTCGAAAGGGTTCTCAGATATTGCCAACGACCTCTAATAAGTTTGCACATCCAGTGTTCACCTTCAAACTTAAAGAGTTAGTGTTACTACTGGACTTTGTGTAAAACTGTTAGCGATGCATTGGCTCCGTTTTGACGTGCTGAGTGAAAATATTCATGAATCTTGGCTAATTAAAAGGATAAGGAAGAAATTAAAACGAAGGGGAAAAAAGCAATGACCTCACAGACGGGAATGTGTAACACCCTCTTTCTCATCATTTTAAATAGTCTCTTTCGTGCTTGAATAACAGCCAGCTGTGGTTTTTCTTTTGGAAAGGGCAGCCGATTCTCACCTGTAAAAGTTCACCTCCCCGCCTACAAAAACCGCTCATCAGCCCTTGAAAAAGAAAAAAAAAAACACAAAGTTTGGACAGCTAATCACCTGCACCAAAGACTGCTGTGTAAAAATGACATCAACAGCACGAAACCGCGGCAACCACACCAGTTCAAAAGAAAAAAAAACACTGCAAATTGACCTTTACGAATAACCTCTGTTTTAAGTCTAGATGTTACAACGCCCATGTTAGCGTATGAATAATGCGTAAAAGAAGGTCTTCTCTGGCAATTGAGAGATCGTAATTGTGATATTTCCCATAATCCTCAGCAGGGCATAATAGCGCATGGTGGCACCTGATTGGGCCGATACAGGCAAAAGGGGGCGTGATCGACTGCCACAACCAAAACAGTGCTACAGAGACTGTGTGTTCCGGCTCTGGTTGCTGGGTCACACCAGACCCCACCCCCCAGAGCAAAAGATAATGCTGGTTGTGAACAAGCAACATTCCATCACCAAGTAATACGAACCCCCCCCCCCCCAGCCAAATAGCGTTAGCATTAGCATCGGGCTCCCACATAATTCGCCACAGTCCACACCCCGACGCGTCCCCGCCCCAACGCCACGGAATACTAAACAGGAGCACGGGGACGCGAAGCCAGCGCTGCCCCTCCCGAAAGTTTCACACGGTCACCACACTACTCCACAACTCCAGGCTATTACCCTATTCATCTTAACTCTGTGCAGATAATATCTGATCTCACAAGAATTACACGGAATAAAAGTGCATCTGGAAAAACAAAACAAAATAAAGCCCATGGTCTAAAGATTATTATAGTTTTTTTATACAAGGCCTTAAAAACCTCTAATAGAAAATAAGAGGATTTTAGAAAGCAATATAAATGGCAAAATACAGTATGTATTAATTTTTTCCTTTGTGATTCCTCTAAAGAATTGGAGGAATGGTTTATAGAATGTAAAATGTATACAAATTGAAGATTTTTTTTGTTGCTTTTTATGTTTTTTTTTTTTTTTTTTAAACACAATCAAGTTACATTTGTGTTCGGTATTTCATTTTTCATTTCAAGATTCAGGATCCCCTCCCCACACACACATTTTCAGTTTGTTTTTCTTCCTTATCTTGGATACAAACATGACGCACACAACGTGCAGGTGAAACGCGCCCCCCCTGCCCATATTTGGAAAGCGATTACGTCACATTTTTAATTATTTTTTTCCCCCTATGTTCACATTCGACAGCAAAGAGACGTCAAAGGTATAGATCACATGGCCGCGGATACGGTGCGCGGTACCGGTGGGGGGCCCTTGAGCATCACAGGGATGGGTCCACCTCCGAAAAAGAACCACGACCATGCTACATCTCGAGAAAGCAGTGAGGGGGGGAGGTGGGGAGGAGGACAGAGAAACAACAAAAAAAAAGCAGGTATGTTACAGCCTCTCTGATTGGCTGTGTTACTTCTCTCGGTAGTACAGCAGATACGTCTTCAGAGCTTCCGGTAAAGGCAACATCATGATTTTGCTCCTCAGGAGGTTCTGTTGCGGTTCCTCGGGCTTCACAGCCTCGCAGCTGTCCTTCTCCTCCTCCTCCTTGCTGTCGTCCTCGATCCGCTCGTCCTCCTCGCTCTCCGCTGGCTGCGGCATCAGCTGGTTGCCGACGAAGACGTAGGTGTTGATGCGGCGGCGGCGGCAGCGCCGGCGCTTGCGCTTCTGTGGCGCCCTCTGTGGCGTGCTGCGGGACTGCAGCTCGTCGTTGGTCAGCGCACGGAGTGCGCGGCGGATGTAGATGCGGGAGAGGTCCTGGAGACTCCGCACGCTGATGGGAGCTACGGGAAGAAGAAAAGTGTTGTACCGCCCCCTTCAGTCACAGCCAATCCAATCTAATCCAGTCACCCCACAATACCCTGGCCTGGATGCCTTCAGGAAGAGGTGAGTACAGCAGGGTAAGATACCACTGAGGAGGAGGAACACCAGCACCCCCCTGTGGGCCCCTGCATCAGTGATCCTCCCACCAGACGCACCACGCATAAAAAATGTCTTAATTTCTCAAACATCTACCTAAGCAGTTACAATAGACACTTTGCGTAAGTAATCACACAAAGGCTCAGCAGGATAGGTCGCTGTGCCTGTGATAGGAAAGTCGGTTTAAATCCCAAGCACTGGCAGAAAGTAATCATCACCGAGCCCCTGAACAAGGCCTGCAACCCCCCAATGGCTGCAGTTATCCCGCCTGACCCCGTCCTCTCAAAAAACGTACGTCGCTTTGGAAGCGTCTGCTAAATAAAATGGAAAAACAAGACGAAACGTAAACAACGGGATCATGAAATAGTACAGAATGAGCCCAGATACCGTCAAAGGTTGAATCAGAAGCCTGGCCTCAGAGCAGCATTTCTGCCTCTGAGAACTTTCAAGCCGACCTGTGTGACCTTAGTTCTATTAGCAGGACCTAATCAGACTCCAAACACTGTGCCCTCCCCTGGAAATGCTGAGTGGAGCTCCGCAAAGAAGCCGGGTGTGTCCACCGGGATCTCGGGGGGCACTTACGCAGCTTGACGGTGTCGGGCTTGCTCCCCTCACCCCGGCTCTGCTGCACCAGGGGTGCAAAGGACACCGCCAGGATGTTCTTGCTCTCCCAACTGCTCTGGCCGGTCCTCGTGATCTGGGTTAGCTGCAGGCGCACGGATCCGTAAGCAGAAAAGGCCACGTTCGGAAGCCACAGTCAGTCACCTGACGCAGCTCAAACGCGGCCGGTTTAGAAATTAAATTGATATCACAGAGCTGCTCTCCCACTGCCCCTTTATTCCTTAACTGTATCTCTACAGCTGGCAGGCATCTGCAGCATTATGCAGAAATGCGAGTCTGCGACCATAACGCCGGCCCCCATCCGCTAACGGCTCCTGCTGGCATCCGTGCCGCCAGGACTGGTGCCCTGGTGCTCCTTATCCACACCATGATTAATAAGTTAATCATTCTTCAGTGCTCAGACACGGCCAGCCTGTAGGCTCTCACACGAAACTAGCGAAATGCCACAGGTGAGACACCCAGCTTATACACCGAGCGGTAATACGTCTTCTAAGAACCTATTCGCTCACCATTTTCCATATGCATACCACATCCTCCCGTGTTCCATGAAAAGCAATGTTTTTAAATGTTGATTAAAATTTAGATTTGACAGAAAGAGGACACTGGCAAAGTCACAGCCCCTCACATATGATGTGATCTTAAAGCCTAAATGTCCACCTTAAGGAACAACAGGAGTCAATAGAGTAACAGACAGTATGAGGAATATGAGCAAAAACGTCATGACATGACAAATGTCCACCATAGAGGACAAAAATGGCTGGCTGGATCTCAGGAGGACATGTAACCAGCTGTGCTGGTATAATTCCTTGCTTCTGTCCAAGTGTCTAAATGTGACAATTTCAGTGCATTTCAGAGTCTGATGACGGGATAAAAGCAGGCAACTGACCTGATCCTCGATGGGCATGACGAGGATGCCACCCACCCTCAGCAGGATCTTCATGTAGTTTTCATGGTCCTTCTGAACCCCAGCTCCGCAATAAATGCGATCGTACTGGTGGCTGTCGGACGAGATCTCTAAGCAGTTCCCCACCACAAACTTGGGTTCACAAAACTCAAACCTGGCCAAAAAAAAAAAAAAAAAACCACCACATGAATTAATTACAGCACCCTCTGCTGCCTGGGAGACGCTCCGGCAATCGCAAGACATGTGGATGGATGAATTAATTGCATCATAAAAACTGAAATACAAGCACTTCTAAATATAAAGACGCATCATCCAGGACCAAAAGGCAGAGCAGGAATTCAAGTCTGACTCACTTATCGAAACTGTCGCTGTTCTTAATGAAGTCCTCCAGCTTCTCTCTGGCATATTCCACCACGTCCGTGTGGAGCTCGACCCCGTGGTTCACCCCAAATGGACCTAGGCGCCATCAGACGCAAGACCAAGGTATAGGAACAGAAGATGCACCGCGAGACATGCGGTTCATTCACCTGGTGTCACACGGCAAAGAGGCGCGCGATCCAGGGTGACCGGCCGTTTCGGACCCCCTTCTCCACTAACTCGGCAGCATGTGACTCCCGGGTCACGGAATTGCCAAACTCCCCCACTGGCCCCTGAAATCAACCTCATGATCCACGACGGGGCAGAGGAAATGCCAGTTCCCATGGGAAAAGGCCCTAATTGTGCATAAACGATGGGAGAATGCATGACTACAGATGGTATCCCAGCCTAACTGCGCGGCATGCCACTGCAGGATATTATACAGGCCAGCAGCACTTATCATGCTATATACCAGGGCTCTCTAAGCTTTGGTACAGCGAGAACTACTTCTACAAAGAAGATGCTGTGGAGGGCCATGAATCCAGGGGGTTGGGGGGGGGGGGCTGTGTTCATCATAGAAGAAGTTGATGGATAGAAGTTGATTCTATGTGTTGATTGAGGAGGTTGATTCTACTATTAATCTGATTTCTAATAAGTATCATCAGGGCTACACCTTGGCTCCCTGCGGGCTGCTAGCTTACGGTCGACGTGTTGGCAACCACTTGGCAACATGTGATGCATCACACAGTGAGACACTCTTGAAATACAGCATGAATCTTATTTTGTGACTACAGCAATGAAAGGAGGCTCTTTGCCCTTTGGAATTCTTGGCGGACCAGTCTCCGTGGTTTTCCAGTTCCCGGTGACGATATGCCGAGTCTGCTGAGTTTGGTACATGTCTTACCAAAATAACACACTCCCCTCTTCAGTACACAAAAGCATTTCCTTAATAAAATGAAGCCATTTTCTTATTGGAGGGGAGCATCCAAGCTTGAGTGTAGAGCGCATGGATGTTACTGTGACTGAGAGCAGCTTGGCCCCTGATCGCAGACCTCCACCCTGACCTTACCTATAATCAGGCCCACCATGGTGCTCAGGTAGCCCGTTCCGCTCCCCAGGTTGAGGAAGGAGAGGCCCTGGTGGAGCTTCAGCGCCTCCATCACCTCGGAGTAGATGCACGGCGCCGAGAGGTGGATGTTCCCGTGCTTCCACGCCAAGTCCTTGTAGGCATTGTCCCTATAACCCTCCAGGTAGTAGTCCCCGCGGTCGATGGCCCGGAAGGCCTGCTCCACCTTCTCGGTGCGGATGTACTGGGCCTCCTTCAGATTGTCGATCAGGTCGTCATTGTCCTCGCCAGCACTCACCGCGCCCCCCATGGCTGCTGGAGATCTTTGGTGCACGCCCCTCTCACTGGCCCCAACTCACCGCATGGACACCGGGCGGTGCTCCTCGGCTCTGAACGTCAGATCACCGGCGCCACGGTCATCAAGGTCACTGGGGGGGGGGGACAGCATGCAGAGTGAGATGGGGGATCCGCTAACCTAGCAGAAGGTCCAGAAGCTACAGCCACAGAAATCCACATCGACGCAGTGTCGGCGCATCCAGCTCCCAGAGGCTACATGGGCCTACGACTCCGGTGGCCCCTCCCTGAGAGAGACGGCTCCCTCAGCACACTAACCCGGCAGTAAGGCTGTGCAATTAATCAGATTTTTATTTCGATTTTGGATCACAAAAACGCACGATTCTGCCCCTTACGAACGTGTTTCCTGGTGGCGGTGTTTTACAAAGTCAGCACGAGTAAAGGTAGCAGAAGGAGGCGAGGAGCAGCAGCGGCATTTATTCAGTAAGAAAAGTAAAGTAAGTTCACTGGTGCAGGAACACTTTGGATTTGAAGACACAAATGTGGATCAAAAACATTATGTGCAAGCTTTGCTACTCTATGCCATTCTGTGCCATTCAGCAACATGACGGATCTCTTTAACCACCTAAAATTCAAAAACCTAATGATTTACCGCCAACTAATACAGAAACAGAAAAGGCAAAGTGGCAAACCCGCACAGTCCATCAATAAAAGACCCACTATATAATGTAGCTTATTTTGTAATTTAACTTTCTTCACATTTTATAAAAACAAAGCACCCCCTTATCTATGGGAGTCTCCCTTTAGTTTAGTCATTTCTAAATCAACACAAACATACATAGAGAGCTCAAAACCTGAACGCCCTCCAATTTTCAGATGCTTGGTAACCTGCAGGATGAAAACAAATAGGGCCGTATTACATTACGGACATTTCCTTTGCCTAGCACTGGGGGGGAGGGATGCTGCTCATCCGACCGACCGGCAGGCACGACTAGATGGTAACAGCTGCTCTTCGGTGCAGCACCACAATCAGAGTCCCTACACACCTACATTTCCCAGAACCACTTACAGCTTCAGCGATATGGACTCTGTACCAGCGCATGAAGTCACACAGACCAGACTGAAGCAGCAACCCAGTCATTTCCACTGTAAACAAAGTTCTCTAATTGTCCTCAAGACAGCGTCCTGGTTTCCGGTATTCTTCTGACGGGGAATTCCCACGCGTCGGGCTTCATAAACACAAGCGATGTACTAGACACAAATTCACATTAAGAGACAGAAAACATCACCTGCTTTAGCTTACAGGAGGTCCTCTGCAGGTGGACACTGAACACTGTGCTTAAAAAACAAAAATGGTGGCATCCCCCTCGTGCGACAGTGTGTCCACCTGCAGAACCTGCCAGCGAAAACCACCTTGACTTAAAAGTAAACAACAGTGAACCACCTCTTGAACTCTGGCAGTAATTCTTCACAGATCTAAATCCACCCAAAATTAGATGGGTTAAAAAGGCCAGCTGGACTCCTTCCCATCTCTCCCTCGTTAACACGCGTGAGAGAAAACGATAAAGACGTATAGGTGCCTTGGCGCTGCCTCACGTAACCGAGGCCCGAGAAGTTTACTTCACCCGGCTGTGAACATTATGCCAAGTTCTGAGCAACAAAGAAGAGACAATTCTCCTGAAATCAAATCACTTCTGATCCGGCATTCACAGGGACACCCGACCAAAACGGTGACAATGGGGCATTAAGCGAGCCTGGGAATTAATGGTGCGTTCCATTTACCTCGTAAGTCGTAACTCGTTACTGGGAACACGAGTTCACAGCGTTCCAGTTTACGAACAAGTCGTAAGTCGTAAAAAGATGGACACCTCCAGGAAATACAGGGAATACAAACGACTTATGAGCGAATATGACCTCATACTCAGAAACTTACAAGATGATAGGCGGCGCAGA
>JAODKL010000081.1:4176595-4188895 GCA_026780765.1 Petrocephalus schoutedeni | reverse complement strand
CGGGGGGCGTTCCCGTTGCAACTTCCGGTCGTGAACTCGTAATTTACGAGTTACGAGTACAAATGGAACGCACCATAACACCAGGGTTCCACCTACAACCAGGAGGGAAGATGGGAAAAATCGGCAGAAGCTCTCCTACGTCTCAGCACGCAAAATAAAAACACCTTTACCCTTCATCAATTAATGAAATGACACATTATACAGGGCTGCGGCTGACATGACTGTACATGCAGCAGAGTCGTTCCCAGATTTTATTTTATTTTATTTCCTTCATAGGGAAGAGCCAGAAAAGCGGGAGAGGTGGTAATAAACGTCAGGGACATATTTCAGAAGATCTACAAACCACTCTTTATGGGGAGGATGCCAGACGCATGGGGGCGTCCAGGTACACAAGGTGGCAGACGGAGAAAAAAAAAATAAAATCAAAACTGATGAACAGTCGAGCACTCCCCAAGGTATGAGAGCTAAACGAGAAGCTGTCCCTGGATGCAGCGAGCCTACCAAGGTCTTTGGTCAGCCGCCTCCCTGCTAATGAACTCAGGTGTGGATAACGACGGACACAGAGAGCGAGCGAGGCAGCAGCCGGGGGGGGGGCAAGGCGTAACGGCGGCAGGCGAAACACTCAGCTTAGGGGCATTTATGAGCACCGAGCAAGACGACGAGCGACGACCCAGAAACACGCTGACCACGATCCACCAGTAACATGGAAAGGGATAGAAACTGCCTAAGTAGATTACCAATAAGGGGACTGAATGGACAGAGTCCTCACACCTGGGTTTGAAATGCTAATCCAAAGGTTATCCTGAAAACCAGCATAGACAGCGGGCCTTTGCGGATAAGACTGGCCACCCCTGAGATACGGGGCAAGCTACTGTATGGACCTTAAAACTGGTCAAAGAATTTTACTGGGAACTACAGATATAGACTCATCACAGAGTAAGACAGATGTTGTCCTTTGTACAATGTACATGGAAATTTTGGTTTTCCACATACCCTATATTGCTCTCCATGAGAGTTTTTGGGGTCAGAGTGCAAGGTCATCTAGTGTTCAGCCTCCCAGGAGCAGTTGGGGTTAAGGGCCTTGCCATGTATTGCCATGGGACTCAAACCCACAACCTTCCGGGACACAGGCTTAGATCCTTGACCTGCTAATCTGGACACCGCCCCCATAACGTGACCTGGCGAGGTCAGGAAGAGGACGAGATAGAAACCTGATTAAAAATCTCCACAACGGTTAAACCAGCTTATATCTGAACAGCTCACACATACCACCCCCCCCACAAGCCGTTAGTTTCAAACCGGAGGAGGAAGGAGCATCACGCCTCTGCCAGACCTTTGTCCCACTTTCCGATTTGCGCTCCTGCACTGCAGAGTCCTCCCAAGTTCTCCGCAGCAAGAATACTGCACCCGAAATGGGTCAGGTGCTGTAATTTTAAAGGAACGTGCGGGTTGACGGTGCGACACGCCACAAAGCGCTTAAGGCAATTTCATAAATCGCTTGGGGAAAAAAAAAAAAAAACCTCCCTGGTTTACATGCCGAAGTAAGAAACAAACACCACCAGGTCAGGGTGTGTCATCGGTAGGTCACCGGTTCAAATACCAGCGTCGGTAAGTGATGTCACCACTGACCCCCTGAGCAAGCGATTAACTCCCCCCTCGCTTCAGGGATTGTCCGACTCCGCTTTCCCGAATGCACATCACTCCGGATAGAATCATCTGCTAAACAAACAAATATAAATATAAATGGTGCAATAAAACGAAAACTGGAAGAGTCCGTGTCCTTTGCAGCGAGCCTCGTCTCTGGCTCAGCCCCCGTGACTGACCTTGGCTCTGCTCGCACTCACACTGAGAGGCCTGTGTCCCCCAGCTGGGTCTCTGTCAGAAGATCTCGCCATTCTGACACCGGCAGACCGGCCCACACAATTAAACCCCATTGTCCTGCTTCCAGGGGACAAGAAAGCCATTCACCACGACACTCGCACCCGCACTCAGAGCGCAAAACACACCTACTAGGGCTTTCCAGCTTCTTGACTACGCAGCTACGTTCTCAAATACTTCTGTTTATTCATTTTTAAAAATTACAAACAGTGTTGCGGAATGAACGCTCATAGTATGAGCTTTTAGGTTGAATGTAAGCAAAATATAAACATCCTGAGGAGAGATGCACGGTTTTATCACTATATACATCTTCCCCCTTTTACTGCCTAATTCGGGCTGGAGAGAAATCGTCATAATAAGATGCGACTCTGCCCTGAGGAATACAGAGTCACAGGACTCTGCCCCTGCAGGAAAAGGCAGACTCTCCCCATTTCAAATGACAGTCGATTTCAAGAACATAAAAGCCACGAGGAACAAAAAGCCACAGTGACCGAGCTGTGCATCTGTAGCGGCTGCGGCTACAGGCCCATCCATCCTGTGTCGCGTCCACCATTTGTGCCGTGGCTTAGGGACAGCCCGGCGCAAACGGCAGGCGCAGAGCCGCGACGAGATCCTGCCTCCTGTTACCTTCCACGCCGACCCGAAGCAGCTATCGACTATTTAAACGTGTGACACTTACGGCACTCGCGTATTTAAAAAAACAAGACATTTCAGCAAAAGCGTGATGGCAACTGCAGCTTTAGAATCTGCCGGCACATTTATAATCAGGCATTCATGAAAATAACACTTGCGTTAACCCTCTTTGGCCTTTAACCTTCTTCTTGGCTAAGGGTCTGGCTGCGGAGCCCAACGGCGACATCACGCTACAGACACTGGGATTTGAACCAGAAACCTTCCTATCACAGGTCCAGCCACCTGACCTGCTTAGCCAAACAGCCACAGGCTTCAAAAGACACAAACCATTTCAGAACGAGTATGACGGCAACTACATCTTAAGAATTTACCAGATTATCTATTAACAAATTAACAGGCACTCGTGAATATTACACAATGTCGTGACAGATTTCTACGATTTTCCAAGCAAGAATGAGAATTCAGCATCATTAATACATAACATTCTCTTGAAAGCATATATTTCAAGAAACCATGCAAAGGAACATGTATGTGGCTCGTGTGCATATACTATTGCAGGTGAATAACCAGTGGTCAGGTTAAATGCACAAATCGAGTGTCAGATCAATCCAAACAAACATCACACTAGTCTGGAGTGTGTCCTTTACAGCAGTAGTTCCCAAAGTCCCCGGGGAACACCGGACAGTCCACATTTTCGTTCCATCCCAGCTCCCAGCCAATTAGGAACACTGAATACCTGGTACAGGTGTGCTGGGAGCTGAGAGGAAGCAAAAATATGGACTGCTCGGTGTTCCCCGAGGACTGAGTTGGGAAGCACTGCTTTACAGCATGGAAAAATTGTGAGATGTGTACAGGCTCAATAATAAAAAAAAGTGTAATTTTTTAAGGAGACAACAGATGTGGGAAGAATTTGAGAGCCTGTGTAATGTGAAATTGATAAATTAACACTCAGGAACCTCTTTAGAGCAAGCAAACTGGCTCAGGTACCAGCTACATGACTGCGCTAATCTTAGGCAGCAGTCAAAGGCTCCACGGCAGAGGTGCAGGCCAGGCAAGCGGCACCCGCTGTGTTCCTCAATGGCAGAGAGGAAGCCCACATCACGCCACGCCAAACAACTACCAGACGCCGACGAAGAATCAGGCCCCGGCTAAGCCTGGGCTCTCAGCTGAGTGACAGCATGGGCGAGCTGGCCTGTCACAACAAGATGGAGCACAATTCAAAGTAGAAGAGAGCTGGCATCAGATTCTACCAGCTCGCCGTGTCGCTATTCGCCACTTTTTTTTTTTTTTTATGAACTGCTTACAGCGTAGCAACAATATTTTAGAAATGTTTATGGGCATTGCATTTCAGGAAGTTAAAAATAGCAAAACAATCATAATTACCAAGCCACCAATGCAGCAGCTCTGCTACAAATTAAGATCTTAATCCATAAAGAAGATGAGAGAAAGGGTTAAACAGAGATCCTGTTCAAACTACATTTACTGAACAAAGGATAGAGTCAAGACATCCATCCTTATATATGCTAGTATTTTCAATTTTTTTCCCCCCAAATATACATTTAAATTACCGTCTACAGTAGCAGTTCACGTTACTACGAGAGACACCACTTGTAGTGCAAATGTAGCGGGAAAGCGGTGATAGATTTTCACACAGCAGCCAAGTAAACTAGACAATTTCACAAGTTAGACGCCTTTCCTGTAATTACCCACATTGGTAACAGTGGTTGGAAACAACTTAGATTCACACTTTAGATGCATTTAACTGGCTTAATAAGTTAAAGATATACGTCTGCCATTTTGTGTGTGGGTCTTCCTTCCCCAACTTGGCCCCGTGTCATTAGTTCTTGTATTTAACGGGGTGGAGACTGGGGTGACACCACAGACAGGAGCTGAACGCAAGCTCTGAATTTCCAATGCCTCAGTCTGAAGCTCAGTGTGATTCTCTGGGCCCAGGACACGGAGGTCCCAGAGTTCACCGCCTGTCCTCCTCCGGTTTCAGAGGTGACGCATACCGATGGGTCACCATACCACCGGCGGCACCAGAAACCTAATGGCGAGCTTAGCAGTGCGAGAGACGGCCCTCAGCGGATCTTTACCGCGGAGCAGTTCTGAAAATGAAACCAGGAAGTCAGACTTATTACTGGTAAACAGACTGACAAAAGGAAGGTGCACATGAACAGCTCACGCTCTTTGTGCACTTAATAAAGCACACTCTCCCGACAGCTTCAAGAAAAGCCCTCTGCAGGCTCAGGACGAGCTCCTGTCATGAAGTGCTTCTGTACACCTTGCCAGAGTCACTAGACAGTTTATTCCTTCAATGTAGCCTCCAAAACAAAGGCTGGAAGAAGTTCATTAAGCTCTGTGGAGTCAATGGTCCCGGAGAATGAGAAATGAGATCGCTTATAACAGGGAGAGAGACAATGGTATTCCCAAAAGTCACACCATTTTTCAAAAACAAGGGATATTTTGCAGCTGTCCTGACGCGTATTCTAATATCATACATCTTCGCTAACAGTAATCTTAAGAAAAAACACTTACTGCAGATTTACTGCTGACAAAAACTGCTTTAACGTATTTATTACGCAATATTCTGCCGGAGTTTTATTAATAATAAAACGATGCACAATGTCAATTATTAAACAAACAATATACCTTTTACAAATGACGGTGCATTACACTATTGCAAGATATGCTTTGCCTTTTTGTTAATAACTGAGACCCGTTTCTTCCCTTTTCACCCAGATCTCGCTGCAAGGAGAATTTGACAGCATATAAACACCCGGAACCTCCACATTTCTTCATTAACCTCAACAGTCGTCTGTGCCCATTTCGTACTGAACATTTTCCGGTATATTATGCGGCTTGCGCAAAAGACGCCTGCCTTAAGTTACAGTTGGCATTTATATCGAGCTTTTATTCTTATTTGGCTTTTAGACATATTGCTAGATCGACAGCTCCGGCTGCCTCTCACGGAGCTCAGTCCACAGAAAAACACAAGCAAAATATCCAGCCACGGCTAAGGGATCGTCGGAAATGTCCACACCACATACGAAGGCTAGGTTTTGCACTAGACTACTGCAGTCTCCCGTTTAATAAAAATAGTATTCGCGTAGCTATTTTCTCCTTTAGTACAAAAACGGTCTATGGTGACGGTAAACGTTTATGCAGTGCGAAAAGTTGGTAGATAAGGGAATTGTTTTCCACGGAGCAATAACATTTAAACACGATCCCTTATTTTGTGTGGAAAAACTTTCCACTGACGCCATCTCGGCAGCAACAAAGAGTCTCCATCAAGTCCTTGTAGTACATCTGCAGTGCGTTTGTATTGCACGACAAAACCATTTCATTTTTATTATTATTTTTATTGCTGGTGGTGTCATTATTACTGCTATCAGCCATTCAGTTATTTGTGCATGTTAAGGTAGAAGCATTCATCAGATGCTTTACAAGGTTAACACACGTAGTAGCTATATTAAAAATAATAATAATAAAAAACAAATCGCAAGACAAGATGACACATCATACACGCACTGGAGTGAAATGCAGGCAGTCATAAACAGCTTGTGAAACACCTCCGTGTACCTGTGCGCTACTTTCATACGGCAACATTTCATTTATTTTGCTAGCCTTGTGGAGGTTAGCCGTGGCGGCCAGGGCCCTGTTCCTCCACGTATCATCAACTTTCTTAAAGTAAAAAAAGCCATCAGTGCTGCGGAGATGCTGGCAGGGACATGCACGCATCTAAGGAGCGGCCGACTTTAACTTATACCGTCTTAAATTGCTGCCCGGTGGCCACTCGGAGATTCTGCGACAGTGCGATCAAACAAATAATAATAATAATAATAATAATAAAATAGCTGGACTGCAGTTATATAACCGAACCCACAGCCAAAAGCTCGACAGTATTACGGTTAAAAAAAAACAGAAAAGTCAATCCATCAGAGGCCACAATCCAGCCCCAGTAACACAACAATAAAAAAACTTAAGTCCGACAAGGGCCCCACAATATATTGCATGCGTAGCCATGTTAGGTCCAGATTCGCTGTCGAGTGCCGCAGCTGCATTTCGCCCGATAGCCCCGGTTTCCGCGGTGAGATCGGCGGTGCGGCCGAAGCCCGGAGCCCGGCGGCGGGACGGGTGCCGGGGCGCGCGACGGCGCACCGCTCCGCTACTTTGTAACAAACAAAACAACAAAATGTCGACACGAGACGCTTTTTTTGGAAAGAAAAAAAGAGCACCACTCACCTAGTTACGCCGCATATGCCGCCGCAGGCGAAAGGAGCGCGATCGCACCGAAACGCTGAATAATATCAGGCTCTTTATATGATCGGGGCTCTTTATTTGTAGATTGTGCGGCCAGATATTTGGATGTTTAAAAAGCGCAGGACATGCTGGCGTCCCTTCGGCTCAGCTCAGGAGGAACAGCTGAGAGGATGTAAACATATGTCACGTGGTGAGGCGCCGACGGCAGCCGCAAGACCGCAGTCGGACCCGGTCACGCTCCTGCGCCCGGCCGCCCGCACCCCCGGCATGTCTCTACGTGCATCTAAGATTATATTTAAAATCACGATGATTATTATTCCGCATGCATAATGCGGGGCTGTCGGTGGAAGTTTTGCGTTCGCGAGTGCGCGCTACGAACCAGCGTGTGCAGGCTCCTTTCCGCGCATGCTTCCTCGGTCAGGGCCGGAACAGACCATTAACGTTACCGTAACCAGAACGTGCATCGGGGGAGGGCGGTTTGCATGGAGGTAAACCGCACGCTGAAATGGATACTCCCGTGTTTGTTTGCATAGCGTTTCCTAGTCTGGACGGCGTTTTAATTGCACTGCGGACTTCCGTAGGCAGCCTGTCTTCTTCCGATATTGATAATAATAATAAAAACTCCAACGGCCGATAGGAAGCCATTGCATTTTACGTTTCACGCGACGTGGTGGCGTTCATCGCACTGCTCAGTGCGTAAATAAAGTTGCAGATCCGGGTGCATCCATTTTACCTGTTAAACAACCCGATACGAGTAATCTAATGCCAGTGTAAATGCGCCTGTTGATCTCCGTTTGCAAAGAGTTAAAAAGGAGAGTAAAATGTACAAAAAAGCAATACTGTTGGGGTTGATCGTTGCTTATTACTGCAGCAGCTGGGGGGGTTGCAGAGAGATGAGTAATATCTGACGGGGGACGCCATCCATTCACCATTTTCTGTATCTGTTTGTGTAATACGGAGTCTTACCTGGAGCTGGACACAGTAAGCGCAGTTAAAGGGTTCCTCTATTATCCCCCCATCTTACAGCCTATTACCCAGTTTTGGGTCGTGAGATCCTCCTATACCATTATGGTATAATTATAATAATGGGCTCCACCGGGTCCGCGTGTAGCTCATTTATAGAGAAGGAGCAGCGCAGCAGGAGAACAAGGCTTAACGTGTCTGGATAAGCAGCCCCGCCACCGAGCGTTTGGTAGTTCTCATCGCAGTCAATTCACATGTGCCTCATATCTAGTGCAAAGCTAAAATTCCCAAACCGCGCTTTGGCATTTATCGCGAAGGAGCTGTAAAGTTAGAGGCGCATTTCTCCATCTACACCCCACCCGTTCAGCCTGGTAGTTTTAAGACTGAACTGCAGAACCTTTGTTACAAAAGCGCCTTTGTTGCACGGGTCGTTATAATTGTTAGTGCGGGGCATAATCACACTGCCGTGATCGTCATCAAGCAGATGGCGGGGACGTGCAGTCACTGACCTCCACGTGATTCCTAATGGCCCAGGCGAGGCATTTATCACATCCCGGAATGCATTAATTAAAGGCGCTATAAATGACAACTGCGATGTTCCTAGCTACCAACCTCTAAGCTTTGAAAATTAATGAGCTTTGACGTTTCATCGAATCACATATCACACATATTTAATTGTATTCTTTTTATACATGATTATCGATTCTCCCACCAATTACGTAAAATAATATTCCTGAGATAGATAAATGAATTCGGTCTGCCATCTAGTGGCTATGCTTCGACAATGTAAAACTTACCTATATTTTTGTTTTCATTCAGAAGCGTAATTGGTCGAATATTTGTGTACGGATGCATGAGAGAAGGTTAGGTCTGTAATTAAAACATTTGCTTAAGTTAGCTAAATCTGTAAGATGATCTTAAATGTTCGGCGCCATTCAAAAAAAAAAAGAAACTGAAAAGTCAAATATGTAATAGACCGACTTTTACTTCAGCTGAGTTATTGGTTCAGCTATGATGCGTTATTGAGACGTACGATGTTTAGGAAACGAAATTTAACAGACCTCTACGTCGGATTACTGACTGAAAATAATAAGCCATTCCGCCAAAAGAGCTTAATCTTAACTGCTGGTTAGGGGTAACTGCGCAAGTCATTTGAAAGTAATCTTTAACACACGCAGGGCACTTGCCTTAAGTATCAGGCTCAGGTACATTTACTAAAAATGTACTATATGCATTTTTACCGATTTTATAAGTGAAACATAGCCTAATTTATATCCAGGCCAATTTATTGTAATAATTGCGCTTGGTTTCTGACGCGGTGTCCACATCAGAGATCCGAAATATACCTCACTCATTTTTTTTCCAGCAATAAAGAGTTTCTTAATGTTTAGCAGGTCGTTTTCTGAATTATGCGTACTGTGCTGTCTGTTCTTGTTCTAATAGAAAAGGTAAACAGCAATATTTTTAAGTCCCATGGGACTGATTATAATCTGAACATTTGCACAATTCGAGTCACCACGAAACAAAGAAGCTGCGAGCTTCTGTCCTGTTGGAAGGGAATCTATCGCATTATTTTAAACCAAAAGTATTAATAACAATAATAGCCTAATCGTAGTAATCTTAATAATAATACGAAGAAGAAGAAATATTGAACACCTCACGGCTGACAAAAAAGGGTAAAAACTGAATATACTCCAGTCTAATAATAAAGTACATGCTACTCGAGTAGGCTTTCATGTAAAAATAATGTAAAAAGACTCCTGAAGTATATTGAGGCTGAGCTACGGCAGACTGCCATCGGGTCATGGGAAGCATCGAGCTGTACATTTACACGCTCACACGTCAGACCATTTGAAAAGTTTTATTTCTACCATACACAAACTGTACAACACAGCGCATATCTGTTCTGAAATAGTAAAAGTTTCGGGAAACCTCAATATACAAACTACTTGAAATGAAAAAAGCATAACTCATTTGAATTAAAAAGAAATAAACTAATTTACAATACAGTCTCATAGTACCAATATCGTTCGACACAAAATCCAGTTCACGTTACAAAACACATCAAGTACAAACGGGGAAAAAAATAAATATTCTTCACAAAACTTCCTGAGCAAACAATACGTGGCATATAAATTAAATATTAACAATTACAAATAAATAAGCAGAATTATAAAGTTATACAGTTATCATGAATTTCAACAAAATTGCTGATAAAGTTTATTAAAATTACAATTTAATGCGTTGATTCTTTTTGTATAAAATAAAACATTTATTTGCATTTAAGCAATTGGTCATCCGGGTGGAAGGTTTTATAGACATTTCATTAATTTAAATAGTGGAAAATGTATAGGCCTAGTCTACCTCATTGCGTAGTAGTTCTGAAACATTAACCAACACGTTCTTGGAAAAAAAAATTAAACCATCATCAAAGGCTCTGTATTCAGATGTATGTTTAAATATTGTACAGTGGAAAGGGCAGTTCAATACACAAAAGTAAAAATGTTATTTACTTTAAGCTGAAAGGTTGTGTGTGGCTCTTAATATCTGTTTTTACGGGATGAAGTAGTACGTAAGTTGGAAAAACGGTTCCTTTAAACTGAGTGACCTTTACGAACACAAATTGCGGCATTTTAATCCTGTTTTAAAACAAGACGATCTTTTAAAAAAGTAAAACGACATTCAATGAGCACTGTGAAACTTGTACCAATGCGTGGAGTTGCATACATATTTTGGAGCGCTTCCGACATAAAAACAACGGTATCTTTATTTGGCAAATGCGATCTTATTACCTGCGGGAACCCCATAATAAAAGCCTATCTAAACAGAATCGCACTTCCGAGCGGAGCGGTGATCTTCGCCTGCTGGAGGACCAGACTGCTAGCCGTTTGTCGGAGGTAAAACCAAACGTGTAATTCAGGTTTCTCAGCAGGGAAGCGTAAAATATCAATAAGTAATAAATGAATTAATAAAAATGAAACCTTGGCAAAACTTTCGTCAGGAGCAGGGCCTCTGATCGGGCTTTCCCGGATGCGAAAAGCTGGGATTCCATCCGTTACACATACAGACTAAAGTCAATAACCCCAAATGTGTCTTAAAGCCGTTACGTACAGTACAGACTTGCAAAGCAGTTTTAATGATGTCCATGTGGTCCGTTCGAACCGCAGCCATAATTGTCACCAAGGGGGAGCCGCCGAAACTGTATATATGAAACCGATTATAACCACAGGGTCGTTTCACACTGCGGCTGTTTTTATAACCAATATGCCAGTTCCATCTGAGCATCGCAAGGAACTCCATCAGGTTATAATTCATATTAGTGTTGTTTTACTTTTGAAAACTTCACAAAAGTGGGACTTCTAACAGCTTTAAATTGCTTATGCATTAGATTCACATGTGGCACTAGCGAACGGGCCTGTATGGTGTCCTACTAGCCTGTGTGCTTATAAATCTAGAATGCAGTAAAAACGGTAGCGCTTTCAAGCTAGAAAAAAACCCCACTACTTCTTTTCCTTTAAAAATAACTGTACTGTATAATAAATTAGACACCATTTCACATAATACTATTGTACCACAAAACAGTGAAAACTATGTTTCATGTACACATTTACAGTTAGGCACATATATGCACACACACGTGTGCACACAAAAGGCAATTCATATCAATATAGTTCAAGACAAAAAGAAAGACCAAGATTGTGATGTTACGGTCTGGTAGCTATAGGACCCAGCGCTTCAGCTCTGTGGCTAAATCAGACATTCAGGTAATCAAAAACAGGAGAGGAATGCTGCTGTTACCTTGGTGTGAGACGAGTGGATTTCAAATATACTAAATAAACGTATCATGTTGCAAGTGTTTCCCTAATAGTCGTCAATACAATGATTCCCACGGAGTTATCTCGCACGTCAACTTCACTCAAAGACTGGAGGATGCACTGCCACTAGGCGGCAGCAACGAACCACAATTTAGGCAGAAATGAAGTCCGACGTTTTCTCTTAATAAAAGACGTAACGTATTATAAAAAAGCCCTATGAGAAATAATATTAGAATGGAAGGTGCTAAAATATTTACAATGTGCGGAGAGTCAGGCTGCTGTCCAAAACATCAAGTTAGCAGCTGTATGGTTTTAAAAGTTCTTTAAAATTATCAGTTGTAGGAACTAATAAATAATAATAATAATAATAATAATAATAGGAAGAGGAAGAAGAAGAACATTGGGTGGGAAAATAAATTAAGACAATAAATAATAACGTGTGATACATAGAAATAAATACAGAAGTCGATTACAGCAAACAATACAGAAAACTAAGTGCAAGGGGGGTAAAAGTCCATCACTTAAATAAGCAAATTGCTTTTTAAGTTGTTAACATATCACGGCTGGTATGATTTTATTCAGTGCAATATGTTTGCTGTGAAACAGAAAATGCATCCCGAAAAGTCTCTTGAACATGCAACCAGTGCTCCATACTGGGATGAAGGGACTCTAAGGTGCGCCGTGGTGCTGGTGGGCTGGGGCTGGGGCAGGCGGGGGGGGGGGGGGGCCTTCCACGGGGGTGCCCTTG
>JAODKL010000081.1:4151247-4173259 GCA_026780765.1 Petrocephalus schoutedeni | reverse complement strand
CCCCCCCCGACCCCCGAGAACAATACGACAGAGGTAAATAAATATAATAAATATATAAATAAAGCGAAAATAGAGGACGATGCGTGGCGGCCAGAGTGTGAACTCAGCCTTACCTTCGGTGACTGACAAACACATTATTGGCGTGACCTAGACCATTACAGCCTGGCAGTGGGCAGTGGGGCACTTCCTGTTTGCAGACCTTCCAGGAGAAGGCAGATCCATTAATAGTGCTCTCCTTCTGTCTCTTGGCAGCAATGGGACAGCTTCCGGCACTGCGGTGGGATGTATATTTACCCAGTACGTGGCCTTGGCCATCGCAACCAATTACTGGACATCTAGCACAAAAAAAAAATAAAAACAGGAGGGTGCGTTCACTGCTATTGCATCTGTTCCTTTATGGAGAGGCCTCTGATGGGTTTTTTTGTACAAAAATAAAGAATGAGTACTCAGTACTTGTACACAAATAAAGAATAACTACCCAGTACTTCTGCAAAGATAAAGAATAACTACTCAGTACAGACTTCTGATTGCACGTGCATGCTAGATGAGGGATACACAATCTTGGGTTGTATGACAGCTGACAAACTATATTTTTATCTATTATTTTTTATAGTATCCACTGGGGCTGTGTGTTGCTTAGCGGGTTTGGGATCTGTATCCACGTTCAAAAGGTTGTTGGTTCAAAACCTGTGGCTGAGGATAATCGTATCTCCATTGGGCCCTTGCGTATAGCCTTTAGTCCCAACTGCCCCGGGGATTCTGGCAGACTTTCTTCTAAGTCGCTTTGGCCAAAAGCGCTAGCTAATTAAATAAACGTAATACAAGTGTATTGACACACACAAAAAAAATAGCGGGTAAAATAAAACCTGAGGCGAATCCTCATAATCTAGCACCTGTAATTTACCATCTACAAGATTATGGCCTGGAGGTGCTCTGCACATTGTATTCAAGATGTGCTTTGGTGTAATTCACTTTGGACTGCTCTGGGGGAGGACGCGGTGCACGGAAAACCTCGGTGTAATTAACGCAAGATGATCGCCGGACTTGGGCTGGGCTCGCGTGGGCAGAAGACAAAGACCGTCTGAATTAACCTGATTGTGACTCCTTAGGAGCAGATCAAAATGAATGTATGACTGGTAATGTGATCAGAGCCACAAATATCCCTCTATACACCGGCCTGAAGGAATTTTCCAGCCATTAAACTGATTAATCCACTGAAATGCTGATTACAAATTTAAGTCTAACTAACTGAAAAAAAGCAATGTGAAAATGTGCCCCAATCATGCAGACAGCTACGCAAACATTTTTCACGTATTTGGAATTTATTGTTTTAAATTGTTGGAGGTTGCATCAGGAGAGATGCTCTGTGTAAATTTTAGTACTCAATGGCAATAAATGAACCAGGGTTAAGGATGTAGATAACCAAGTTAGTCACAGAGCGATGACTGTACAACCAAAGCTGTCCTGAGACACGCGGACCACGAATAGCCAGTTACTGGGCATTTGTTAAGCACCATCCACCACAGCTAGCAGCTCCCCCGCCCTGCATACCAGAACTGCAGGTGGGACAGCCCTTCCACCCAGGTTTGCACCATCACGAGGCCCCCAACGTATGAGGGCTGCCATGGGGCCCAGGACATGTGGTAGTGCATTACCATACAGATGTGCCTCCGCTATTTTCCATCCAGTTGTGCGTATGAGATCCTTTACATCTGGAATGGCTTTTTTTTCTTCTTTAACTACTGATGCAAAGTTGAGAGCTTTTAGGAATTAGATTGGAATGGTAAAGGAGGCCCACGCATGTGGCTTTAAATTTATGCAACAATCAATTCCATTAATAATGGAGTAATATGACATTGGACAGGGTGGTACTGGAAGTAACCAGCCCCCTATAGCAACAACCAACACTGTATTGAGAGAGACGCAGTCTTTCAGTTTTTTCCCCACTCTCTCTCAAACTATGCATGTTTTGCAACATGATCATTTCTAAATGAGAATGTAATGATGAATCTTTCAAAGGTTGACTCCTCTTAACTGTTAATTTACTAATGTTTACAGGCAGTCATTAAAATTTCATTTTAATATCAGAATGGCTTTCAGCCTTAAAATCCTAATCTGCAGACTGTAATTTTAATTGAGGTTCAGGGAGAAGTATAAAGGACTACAAATGTATTATTGCTGTTGACAACTGAAAGAAAGAAATGACAGTATGCAGTGTTTGGGAAGGGAAGGGCAGGGAAAGGGAAGGGAAGGGAAAGGAAAGGGAAAGGGAAGGAAAGGGGCAGGGAAAAGGCACGGAAAGGGAAGGAAAGGGGCAGGGAAAGGGCACGGGAAGGAAGGGGAAAGGAAAGAAAAGGGCATGGAAAGGGAAGGAAAGGAAAGGGAAGGGAAAAGAAAGGAAAGGGCACGGAAAGGGAAGGAAAGGAAAGGGAAAAGAAAGGGAAGGGAAGGGAAAGGAAAGGGAAGGGCATGGAAAGGGAAGGAAAGAAAAGGAAAGGAAAAGGAAGGAAAGGGAAAAGAAAGGGAAGGGAAAGGAAAGGAAAGGGAAAGGAAAAGGCACGGAAAGGAAAGGGCACGGAAAAGGAAGGGAAAGGAAAGGGAAAGGAACAGAAGGAAAAGGATAGGATAGGAGGGGAAGGGAAGGAAACGAAAGGAAGGGAAAGGAACGGAAGGGAATGGAAAAGAAGGGAAAAGCAAAGGAAGGGAAAGGAAGGGAAGGAAAAGGGAAGTAAAGGAAGCCTTACTTCATTTCTTGGTCCTCTTTGTCGTCTTTGTTTGGTGTGAGCTTCATTCCTCCCTTCCGTGCACGTGGACATCCCGACAAGCTGGGAAACCACAGAGAAAATAGCTGAACAAGCCGAACTCCTCAATCTGACCTTGTCAAGGCATCACCTCAATTCCACCCGATAATGTAATATTTTTTAGTACATCACTACGTGTCTGACCCATGCCAAGAAAATGACTATGTCCGCCATGAACTCGGAAAACAGACAAATGATGATGAGCTCTAAAATCATTAGTATTTCTGTTATATCAAGGTCACATCCCCATCACTGATACTTGATTATATTTCCATATCATTCATACATGGTGTTGCAGAAAGACAGGGTCTCCATGCCAATTTTGACTTTCTGGGCATTAATTTCCTTGTTGCTATTGAAATATATGAATTAATAAAATTACCAAGTTGAATGCCCTTTAATTTTATGAAAGATGAAACTAAAACTCTTTCTGTTTTAACCGTTAACATTTTTATCTTGCCTTGCTTGATTTATTGTGCAGCACTTTGGCTGACGCTTGATCTTGTCTTTTAAATGTGCTATATAAATAAAGATGGCTTGACTTGACACACCACTACAGATGACCTGTAGCTCACTATCGTATTAGTGATGAAGAAATGTGCTCAGCTTTAATTTCTGATCTACTGACAGTTTAGGAAAACATGGAAGATCTGGAGCCCGCGCTGGACCTGTCTTACCAATCTGGCTGTGGTCTGACTGTTCATGCCGAAAAGCCTACCTTCTGTGAGAGGCGTAATTTCCTGTCACGTGACCGGAGCCGTCACAACCAGGCGTTGGGCACCTGCATGAAGAGGACACGAACAGATGGGCCCGGGGTGCTCTTCATCGCAGACGACCTTTTCCTTTAACCTTGACCGCATTTTTGAATAACTACAGTATGCACCACCTTCAGACACGTTTTCTGAAAAACAAATGTTTTAAATTCGGCCGAAAATATCCTCCAATCTCACATATAAATATGTCAAATATACGTGACACATGGAGCCCCTTACAGATATAAGGGCACAGTTGAGTTAGTGAACGTAAGCCCCGATTTAACAAAGTAAATGCACAACTGGTAAACCATGCTGCCTGAATGTGAGTATTTTGTAGGACTCCTGATCGGATAAACTGGCAAAGGGATTCACCCCACTGGGATCCAACGAAACAAACTGTTATTGGGGCCAAAGCTATATCTACTGACTGTGACTGGAATCTGAGTTACATCATGCACTGACTGCAGTTGGAACCTCTGTGGCTCAGCTTTTCATCTTGTTTAATTTCAATAACAAAAAAACCACATAGTGCATCTATGCTAAACAAAGCCAGCGGTGATACGTACTTGAGTTCCTGAGAATTGGCTGCCATCAGTGACTTGAGAGTCTTGTCAGCCAATGGGCAGCCAGAAACACTAAAAAAAAAGTTTCCTTTACAGAGCTCTGACTGCAACATATTTATTTTCAGTTGTTAGAGAATGATGCATCATAATTTTAAAGATAGAGATGGAAAGATGGAGCTGCATTATTTATGTGGCATGACCCTATGTATGCTCAACCACATCTAAACCACAAGAGGCTATAACTGAGAATGAAGCAATCAATCGATCGATCAATCAATCAACCAACCAATCACCCAATCAATCAACTACAACCACTCCTCCTTTAGTGACTACCTCAGTTAACTCCAACCCAAATCATTTGCAAAAATGTGTCAGCAATGAAAACAATGCATGCATTTACGACTAAATTTCGTACGCCTGACATCAACAGACTGTGGAGCGATAAAGATCTTTGAAGCCGAATGTACAAATTGTTGTTAAAAATGTCCGCTTCTTGAAAGATAAAAGACATTGAGAAGGGTAGGCTACTGTGATTTTCACTTAGCGACCATAATGCTTAAGGACCTGGTCGTGGAAATGGAACTCGGTCCACAAGGAGTGATTATAATCATCAGTGAGTCAAATCGACAACCACACACAAAAATATGCCAGGACACCACTGCTCCATAAAGAATTATTCCTATAGCAGCATAAAGCAGACTAACTATCAGGCTGGAGTACCTGCGGTGAGAGGCGTAATTTCCAGTAACGTGTCCGCTTCCATCACAGCCTGGAGTTGGGCAGCTAAAACACAGATGAACATATTTAGGCTCTCAGTAGAAGAATTCAGAAGAAAGTTTGTGTACTTTTTTTATATACATTTTTAACCTCTGACTATTCGTTATGTCATATCTTGGCTATACAAGTAAATTCCAATGCAGTGTTCAGTATAATAATAATAATAATAATAATAGATTGGAAATTTGCATACCATTCATCACTGTAAAGTTAGTAAAGCAGGAAATTTTAGTAGAAAAAAATGAATTTCAGGAGACAGTATCTAAAATTTGCAGGCCCAGAGAGACCTTCATGAAATTTAGCTCCTAAAAAGCCTGAGGTTGTGTTTCAAGACTACAGTTGGATGATCCCAGATTATTGCACTGCATCTCAGTGACTCTACGAAGCTTTACCAGTGCGAACACATGCATGGTCTAACTACGAGGTTAAGAGACTTGGAAGCTTGAGTGAAGATATACATACACATACACTCACTTTCAAAACAGATACAAGTCTCCTCCAAAAGAACCTGCAGATACATTGGTTACAGTGGTGGACAACGGATTCCATACTTTTCATTGATACAGAGTGGATATCTGCCTGCTGAATCTCGAATACAACAACCCGTAGTAAAGGCTTTTCTGGCTTGTAATCCAGAGTCTGTCTTTAATGAACATTATTCGAACAAACATTCACAGATGAGTTAAGACCGGCTGCGTTCTACAGATAAAGTTTCCTTGCTGTTTTGTAGGTCTGCTGGGGCAGCCAGTGTCACATGACTTAAATCACGTGACTTGAATCACATGACATACCTCATTAGCTCCTTCTTAGTGTCCCTGGAGAGGATCTTGGACTTGGGGCTCAACAGGCTAATGTCGCCGTGGTATTTTCTGTCTTCCAGTGCCATGCTATCCAGGTCATCCTTCTGAAATTTGTACAATACACTTTCTGTTGTTGAGACCATACAAATATTGTCGCTTTTCAAATGATCAGCTGGGCAGCAAAAAATAAAAACAAACTAAACAAAAGCCTTTTGTCATTCGAGCCCGAAACATTAGTAGAAGATAGGATGGGTATCAATATACTTAAGTACACTCACAGTAACCCATACGTCCATTTAAAGTCGGATTTAATCTGTTCGGTATTTACGATCGCTGGTTATAATGGAAAACCAATGGGTTTAGCATTTTTAAGTGGAAATCTGTGGAAGAGGCACCAGATGCTGAAGTGAATTAGAAAAAGTCCAACTGAATGGAGTGTTTGGTCAGATTAAAACACGGAAAATCAAATCACCTAGAGTGGAAATGCACCTGTAAGACGGGAGATACACTCAAAAGATCATTGTGCTGAATCTATTCCTGAAACAGACCTACTGTCACAAACAAAATGATATTTGCCCATTTCAGACCTCCAGTTTAGTTCTTTTTTTGAAATAATAATAAATAAATTACCAGTTTTTTCTATTCCTTCAATGTGTGTCAGGTGTGATCTTGCAAAAGGTCATTCTAATATTTATTCAGGTAAATAATATCAGCTACAACAGATGAATAGCAAAGACAAGGTAGACAAAATAACGGAAGGCATACATGAAAAAGAACTTTAACTTTGAAGTAACTCAATCGCAGGCACAAACACGGCTACAAAGGTGAGTCTGGTGAGGCTGAATGCCAATTAGCGCTATGTGTGACGTACGGAAGTGGACAGACACACAGCACTTTGATATGGGAGTTTTCAAAGCAACACAAGGTGGCTAACGGAGTTCCAAAGGGGCCAAAGAGTTGGCTTCGAATCGCAGGTGCATCTGCCACAAAGCTTGCAGAACTATTTAACATGTCGAGAGGAGCAACCTGCGAGATCATGACGGCATACGCTGAACACAGACAGAAGAAGAGGAGCAGGGATCGAAGGTCGGAGCTCACCGTCAGGGACACTTTACAGGGTAGTTGCTAAATGCTACAAAAATGAGCCTCCAATGTAGCCCATCTGTGGCCCAAACTAAAAAACCACTGCATGCTGCGAGCTTCACAAAGCTGGAATTAATGGCATGGCTGTCACTGAGAAGCTGCTTATACCCAAGGCCAGTGCACAGTGATGTGCAAGCTGGTGTAAGGAGCAGAGAGTCAGGGCTCCTAAGCAAAAAGTAACATGCTCCGATGAGATTTCTTCATTTAGAAAAATTTATTTTTGGAGAAAAAATTAAAAAAAATCAAACCAAGAAAGATGAGGCCATTTTACAGGACCAGGTGCTGACTCCCATACACACTGCTAAACACACTCAAACATGGCTTCATAAACTCCAGGATGAAGTTAAACTCCTCACATGGTCTCCCCAGTCACCAGATATAAACATCATTTGCCCTCTCTGAGAATTTCTGGAGCTCAGAGTGTGAAGATGTCCACCCTCTTCACCCGTCATGGTCCGATAATCCACTACACACAGTCCAGGACTTGTGTTCAGGACAGCATTTCAAAAAGGTGTGTTGCAGCTGTACTGAAGACAAAGAATGACCCTACTCATTATGAGGTCCTGAACATTAGTACCCTTGTAGGCTTTTCCATTATTTTGTCCACTTCCTATATATAAAATCAATCTAATAATAAGCAAACACATTGATTTAAAACAGCTAACTGTAAGGTACTGGGTCCTGTTCTGTACATCCACATTCCTAGTTCAGTCATATTTTGGAATCTGTCTGAATGGCCTACGTCTTTTTGCAGGCCATTAATATGCCACAAATGTAACCTCAGTTAATCATCCATAATGAAGACAGAAGCCTCATTTACGCAATGTGCCGTCTTCAGCTGGAGCACCACGGAGCAATTTAAGGCACTCTTTTGTGCCTTCGGTACACAGCTATGTTCCGACAGTAGTCTTCCTGTCACCCTTCCTGATGTCACTGTTATCCGCTAATGATTCTGCGTGGTGCCTTATCAACATTTTATTTTTCCTGATTTGCTGGCCATCGATGGATCCCTCAGCTGTACAAGTTTACCACCTTCGTGGCTTCTTCTAAACGGCACGCTGACCCCCCCCCCCTCCCCCCCGAGGGCAAAGAGTCTTTTAATATGACGTTGAAAAACGTGAAAAGACGTGAATCTGGGGAGCCGCACTGTGTGAGCAAGCCGACTCGCAATGTTTGGTCTGGTGGCACTTGCTAGTCAGTAACGCATCAGGCGGCGACGTCACCCAGTGTCACGTCGTTCCTGCTCCATTACTCAGGGGGTGACTGGTCACCGATTAAGCAGCTGCCTCACGTGACGAGCGCTGCGCATGGGGGAAAAGCCAGGGGCAGCAGACTCTCCCTTCGGCGGCTGCGGTCGGGGGGCCCGTACCTCGTGGTCCGGCACGGCGTGCACTTTGCTGTAGTTCAGCGGCGTGTCCCAGGCCTCCTGCTCACACAGCGCCTGGAAGAAGGCGGGGGTCCCGCGGACACTGGCGGACTTGGTGGGGGAGGATGCCGGGGAGGGCAGCGACTCTCCCGGAGGTGCCGGGGGCGGGGCTTTGCCACCATCTCGATTCTTCTTCATGCTCAGGTCCAGTGTGCCGTTCTCGTCAACCTCTATGAGGCCGTCCTGAGTCAAAAACACAAAAATAAGTCAGGGATAACTCAGAAAGCTTCTTTCTTTCATTCCCTCAAACTCTTACTTAATCTAAAAAGCCTGAGAAATAATCATCCGTCCACCTATCCTGGAAGCTACAGGTATAAGGCAGGGAATGACCCAGGACAGGGCGCCAACCCATCACAGGGCACACGCACCATTCACACCTGTGGGCAATTTGGTAATTCCAATTCACCTGAGCATGTATTTGGACTGTGGAGGGAAACCAGAGTATCCAGAAGAAACTCCACGATGACACAGAGGACATGTAAACTCCGCACACACACAGCGCCAGGGTGAAGACTCAAACCTTGGTCTCAGATGTGTGAGGCAACAGCGCCACCGTGTCCCCTCCCTCCCCAGAAATATTACACCGAATATTTTGTTTACGTTTATAACAGTGTTTCAGGAAAAAAATGTAAGTCCAATAAATAAGACACACTAAATAAATAACTGTAAGCTTAAATAAAATAACTGCATCGCGTATGGCCTTGAAATTCTAAAAACGAACCCTTTTGCCACTGAGTGAAAACTCAGCCGGGCAAACAACTGGAAAGGCCTTTCAGATTCAACTGAAGTTGGCGTGCGCGGACTTTGATTAGAAAGGAGCAGACAATGGGGTTAGTCTGCACACAATGGCCCCTGCCCAGATTGCCGGCCAATTGTTTTCTGGTGACAGCTGTGTCATCTGTTTTCTAGGACGTGGCACCAAGATGGCAGCTGGGACTGCTGGTTTTAGGTCATTGCCATCAAACCCAAATTAAAAGAGCTTAATGCGACGTAAGTTTTCATCACCGACAGATGCGCGCTGAAGTAGGTGTTAAAAACGACGGGGGTGGCTGATGTTCAGTCCAGTTCTGATTCTGTCGGTCGTATGGAGCTCAGACAGACTCAGAATGCTCCTGAATTCCATTTATTTGCAGGCAGAACAGGGACCGATCCCAGCGTAAAACCTAAACCAAACACGAACATGCGACTGCTGAGTTTTCCTTTAACCTTCTTGTGTGACTGACTCGTTATTTCTGCATAAAGACTGACCCCTGAACTTCTACGCTAGACACATGCTAATCCATCTGTACCTATTTACATATACACCTAATTACATCCACACCTTTATCAAACCCGGCACATTAATATCTATACCCATTTACACATTCAAATTGATACTTTCTTCCACAATATCTTCCCCTCATTGCTGACACTACTTAATAATAGTGTTATTATAGTGAGCATCCACTACGCGACATTAATGAATCCCGCAATGCCATGGGTTTGCACAATTCTCTCACATTAAGCATATTGTTTCCTCATAAGCTCTCCAAAATTTTAATTCAATACAAAAATTTCACAGTAAGTCAGAGTGATAACTTTTTTTTTTCCTTCTTCGCTGGGAGACAACCTGTTTTTCAAGCAGCAGTGGATTCGAAACGTTTCACGGACCAGCGACATTCATCTGTTAAGTTTTTCACCATTCGTTCTTAAAGATGTTATTCCTGTCGATAAAAAGACACGGTTATGTCACCCGCCGCATCGTCCAAGTTCTGCCTCCCTCTCTCCCTGACACCCTGGCTCCCAGAAGTGTACAACAAACATTTCATATTCATAAATGCTTCCTGATTCAGAGCGGAGCCGGGGACAAACATGCAAACGCTGTATAATTCATGCGCGTGGTGTACCTGGTGCGGGGCCGCGTCTGTGGCGCATTGTGGGGGTGGCCAACCTTGGCGGGAGTAGCGGCGAGAAGCGAGCTATAGGAGGGCTCAATTGTTACCTTCCTCAATAGCCATACGCTACATTAACTGCCATGTAACATACATTATATATCCATGCCGCTGCAGGTCAGGCTAGCTACTTCCAATTATAGCCATAAACACAATAAAACTTTGAAAAGCTAATCATTATATAAGTACAATAGACTCAAAGGAGAACAAACCCAAGGCATAGCATTAGGTCTCACATGCGCATGCACACACACGCATATATATATATATATATATATATATATATATATATATACACACACACACACTACATACATACATACATACACACAGCTGCATGCTAGCTGGCAATTATGGATATAAATATGTTAAAGCTTAAGAATTTAACTCAGTTAACTGCTATATACAAATACACTATGCTAGCTATTGTATTTTGGGTGTATATATGCCAGCACTGGAAAACTGGGACAATTACGGCGGCAGAGGACGTTATTAGAACGTCGAAGTCTATCCTCTCCTTCAAGAGCTGTCACCCCTCTTCCATTAGCCCGTCTCTTTCCGTCCCCTCGTCTTTTTGAGGGTGAGCGCAGCGAGGCGGCAGGCGGCCCCGTGAGCCACCAGTGCCGCCGATACGGGGCTATACCAGGTGCAGGGTGAGGATGCCCACCCCCCTAGCATGAATGGAGACGCTGCAATCTGCATTCTCATGAAAAGAGGTGGTGGGGGGGGGGGGGGGGGGCAGCTAAGGCACAACAAGGCCTACTTAGAGGCAGGCTCCACCAGGACTTAACAAAGGGCTCAACTTTCAGATTGGTGCACGCTGGACAGAGTGCTGGAACAATGTGCGAGAATAAAAGACTTTGGCTAATGAATCCTACCGCTGATTGGCTTAATCCACTAACCATAGTTTTATATGCCATCTGATGGCAACTGGGAGCTAGGGGTTGATCAGGCTCAGCTTATCCTGGATAATATCTTACCAAAGAAAATATCTTCTACCATCTGCAGGGCCAGGCTGATTTCCAGGTATGCATTAGTTAAAGTTTTATTTTTTTTCCACGTTGTGGGAAATGTGTAAACTACGTGCATGATTGTGTGTATAACGAAGGGGCAGCTAATAGTGAATTCAGATGAAGCGCCATTGTCTTGCTTCCTTTTGATGTAATTACTAGTGTACATTAAAGCTTTATTGGTAAACCTCTTGTTGTTTTTCCTCCCAGAAGCTCAGGCTGCCTTGCCAAAATCACTCTTTTGATGTTGTTGTTTTTTCTTTTTTTTCCCCCTCCCACTCCGTTTTGTTTTCACGCGTGCGAGTCGGGGCTGCGTTAAGCACCGGACTCGCATACCTGGCCAAGTGGACTCGATTTGATTACCTTTGCGGAGGGCCCCAGCGCCCGGGCCATCAAGGGGTCCCTGTTGCTACGGTAGCGGGTGGACAGGTTGAGGATGGCGTTGGTTGCAGCCGTGGCCTGAAAATCTTCGCCGGATGGGGCGTAGTGGCCGGGACTGAGGCCTCGGGGGATGGGGAGACGGGTGCCCGGGGTCAGCAGGCCGGGGTACTGGGGGGGGGCTGAGGATACACCACAAGAGGCCACTCAGCAGAGAGCTAATGACAGCCAGGCTTAGAGCAAACACTCGGTGCGTGCACAGCTCCAGTTGTGCCGTTACGTAACTTTACAGGAGCACAGTTGAATTTGGGCCCCTCCTAAAATAACATGAGTGGAATCTGTCGCAAAGCCCAGAGGGATTGGCTTTACGGGATGCAGCAGGTGAGCTACGGGGCTGGGGGCAACTTTCGGGGTCACATGCATCAGCTGACCAAATTTTCTGCTAAAGGCACTGCACGGACATGGCGGCCTACAGCCAGGCCCGTGCCGGTGGCTTACGCTCGCCGAAGCGGGACAAGTCGACGTCCTGGCTGGATGGCGTCGCCGGCTGCTTGCCGAAGACCTGCGCGTCGAAGCTGGCGTGGTCAAAACGGATTTTGCTGTACTTGTCCAGGTCCTGGGCCAGGCCGGCCTGCAGGGTGGGCACAGGGTGACCCAGCCGGTAGTTGTAGTGCTTGAATTCGAACTTCCTCAGCAAGGTTGGGGTCCTGCAGGCCAACACCAAAAACAGGGCATGGGGACCATTTAGCGGAGCAGTGCACCTGACTAAAGCGGCACACCTGCCAATATTTTATTGTACTCTGTCATTTATTTTCATTTATATCACAATTTAAAAATACAAGGGAGAAATATGGAAATAAAGGACCATAACTCGTTCAGCATTTATCGCTGCCCATCTATTCTGTAAAAATGATCTACACGGTCCATTTTCAGCACTGTCAAATGAAGTATTTCATATCTGTAACACATATTTTGATGTGTGAAAACACAGATACGATTGTTTAAATTGAGTCTAAGATATTAATATGCCCGCCTTCGAATAAGTGATATTGTTTAAAAAAATAAAAAAGTCTATGCTAGTTAGGTCATAAATGGGATTAATTCATGGTTGCATAATGACTGAGGGTGAAATCAAATTACATGAAAGAATATTAGCAGACGGAGAAGAAAACAGCTTGAGCCACAACACAGCCCTGTCCACTACTGTATTAAGGAGGGGGGGTAAATTAAAATCACCCCCATGAACCTGACCAGAACAAGCAGCTAGAAGATGGATGGATGGATGGAACTGGGGCCATAAATCAAACAATCCAAAGAGTGGCAGTACAGAGAAAACGGGTAATTTCACAGACATCTACATGTTTCCCAGAAAGAAAAGTGATGCCTCTAGTATTTCTGTAATTGTTTATACACTGTAATTCGTCATGTCACTCTTTACATAGAGAACAATGAATTTTAAAGCCTGAATGCCTCAGAAAGTTAAACTACTTAAAGGGCATCACAAAGGCCTGGGGACTTCGGGATGAAAAGAACCAGGGAAAAGGTGACAGCCAAAGCAAGGCGGCCTTTGAGAGACGTGTCTGAAGGGCGTGCTTATGTCACGTTAGGGCGACACGGTAAATCTAAGGGCTTCCTCTCTCACCCATGGATTTCCACCCAACGAAAATGACCTAAAAACAACTAGTTGAAAAAACAACTTTCTCTGCATTAAACTGTAACATTATAATGTCTGCACAATTTAGTTGTTGTGTAAAATTATACAGACCTTGTTATAAAACCCTGTCTTACTTAGCGAATACCGTGAAAGTAAATTAGTAGTCTAAATATATCTAAATGCTTTCTTCCCAGCTGTGTTTAATTCCTACTTCACAGCGCTGCTGGAAGTCGAACATGAATAAATGTACAAATGCCTCATCTTCGGATTTGAATATTAAAAGCAAACAAATTGCGCCAATGTTGGTAATATACAAAGAACGGGGGGGGGGGGGCATGTAGGTGCTACTCGTAATATACACTTACTAACTTCTTATTCTGTTGCATTGTGGGTTAGGTTTTCTTTTTGATAACCATACCTGGGGAAGGGGTCAGGAACTTGGCCACATTTGGAATTGTCCTCTGGGGGTTTTGAGATTTTCCCAGCCGCAGCGATGGGACAGCCTGAAAGACTGAAAGACAGGAAAAGGTACGTTTCCACGACGAGGACGTCGACACTTCCGATGAAACGAAACCATGTGACAATACTGATAAAAGACTAAATGCTGCGGTGAGCTCAACTGTCCTGACAAACTTGTATTGCTTCCCTTATCGCTTGAATAACATTTAAATAGCAATGGACATCAATGTTTCGTGATATTTGGGTTTTTGCTGTAGCTCTGTTCCTCCCTCCTACCTCCCTGATGCTGCGGGAAATATTAATAATCTTTGTTGCTGATTAATATTATGCATATAAGAATGTAATAATATGTAATAAGTATGAGAAATAATCTTTGTTGACCATTCCTGGAGCCTACACAGAACACGGCACCATTAAACATGTGGCCAGCGAGCGGAGATCTGCTAAAAAAAGGGGGGGGGGGGGGGTGGCCGATGCCACTCGGACGTACCTCCGGTGCGTGCTGCGGTTGCTGTTCACATGGCCTCTACCCGTGCAGCCGGGGGTGGGACACTTCAACACGTTCTCGTGCAACGCCAGGACTTGGGGGAGCACAGGAACACAGATGTAAGACAGAGAGACTGGAGGCATTGCATACTCACTGATTAATATTTACGAAATGCTAGATGTCTGCATGACACCCTCCAGGATTCCTGAAGGCCAGAGGTTCTTCTCTGACCCCTGCTAGTTATAAACAAGTACAATCTAGCCAGCTAAAAACAAGATCACTGCAATGTCAGGATGACATCTACCACTTATACCGCTGTTTCCTAGACTCTTCTTCATAAAAAACCTCTTTGAACACGTCATGAGAATCGAAAAACCTTTACAGGTAGATTGGTCTCACTATCTATCTGCTCCCAATGTCTCAGGATAACCTGAATGAGATCTCAGCTACTTCACCTCCGCTGACCACTTGTCCTAGCCTCAATTTGCACATAACCATTTTAATCTCTCATTAACACCATTTATTTCTCAAGCTGCAATATTAGGGGAAATTATTCTGGCCAGAAAGATAAGCAGTTAAAAATGAAACACAGCATTTCTCCTGGTAATTCATAAAGCTTCAAGACTTTTTACTATTATTCACACAGTACTACCCAAAGCTGGGGAAACCCAATCAGGAGTTTTCTGAGCTATATCATGTGTTTATTTGACCTGAGCTCAGATGCAATTTGTTTTAAATCGTATCTTAAGTGTTTTTTTTTGTGTTATATTGCTGCTGTTAACAAAGTGATATTTTCGCGATATCTCGCATAAGTAGGAATGCCTCACGCGACCTCCTGCATTCGCGATTACGTGCTTGTATTTCTGTTCTCTCTTTGCTGCTTAATGCACCTGTCATTTGCACGTACCCATAAGTCGATTTGGAGAATAGTGCCTGACAAACAGATAGATGCAAACGCAGCAACGATACAAAGAATGGCGTCGCGATGCGGAAAAGTGCATGGCGTCTGAAGTTACACATTAGTCTAACAGCCCGAATAGGTCAGCTCCGTCAGATACATCAGCTGAATATGAACATTGGAAAGTGGACTTAAATACAGCAAACGTCCCGTCTGTGCTGATCGCCTGATATCAACAGACTCTCATCCGTGCCTGTTAAGTGTACCGTATGAGAACAAAGAAGAATGTTACTCCAGTAGAGAATTAAACCAGAGCACAGCCAAAGCTCTTAACGTTATACCCTGCCATGTAAAAAAAGACCAATACAAGTGCTGTCAATGCACAAGCATGGGTGAGTTCAACTTTGTATCCTTAGTAACTTTTCATTTCTCTAAAGTACATAATTTCCAATTAGTTTGGAGGATGTGCCTATTTATTTAGAATACTAGATTGGCAATTCCTTTGATTTCCAAACACAGCTTCTGGTTTGAGAACACACATGCTTTCAAATTGAAAAAGTTAATTACATTTTTTGTTCCTTTGTTACTCTACTGTTTGAATGTTAAATGTTTATGTTACATTGAAATTATTTGCAAAAAAAAAAAAAACAACAACCAACAACTGGTAATATTTTTTTCAAACAGAATGGTAATTGGAAAGGTCCCCGGCTATACTAAATCAAAGTTTATATGTTTAATTCCACCAAAGGTGCTTGTACTTTAGACTAAATGAGATTTTAGAATAAGGCGGTTTCTTGTTATCAGTACTGAAAGTGGCCCGTTCACAGGCACATTAGAGGCACATGTCGTCCCTCGTTGTCATAACGAGTGTGGCCGCAGCACACACATCTCTGCACGTTTGTGCCGCTTGGCTGATAAAAGCGCGTCGGCATTTAAAGAGAGAGGAGAGCAAATTAGACTGCGGGCGTAACGGCAGGATGTGGGTGAATGGACAGCGGCCTCACCGCACTATAGATGATAGAAAGCGTGACTCCTTACACGCGACACCTACGCGGTCCGAACGCACTTTACGCTACGCGCAGCGAGACCTGCAGCACAGTAAATGCAGTGACAGACTCCCGCGCAGTGCCAAGAGAGGGCAGCTTACTCTCGGGGGGAACTCGGACTTTGTGGGGGCACCCCGACAGGCTCCTGTGGTGGGGGTAGAGTCCAGTCACATGACCCGTGCCGTCACAGCCGGGAGTTGGGCATTTTATGTCCTTCTTATCGGAGCGTGGAGAATCTGAAATGCAAAAAAATAAATAAAAGTGAAAGCATAACGTTGACTTTAGCCCAGGACAGAGGCACTCCACACCTTCATATACCAATGAAAATAACGGCCTATAGAGCCTACAGTGTAACATACAGTGTAGCAAAGTCGGAAAAATACATAATTGAAAATGGGTTGCTGACTACATTAATATGGAGGAAGAAGAATTCATGTGTTCAGTGTAAATATCAAGACCCTGCAAGATGCTTACATTAATCTCTCGCTTCAGTTAGGCTGGGGTTTTACTGAAGGCGTCCATATCTTAATGCCCATCCAGAGACAAGATTACAACAAGGATTATAACAGCCTGCAGCAGCCATTCGAAGAATAGGAGCAAAATGTGGGAAGTACTTTAGACAGATTTAAGAATTATGGCTATGGTGAAACATCTGGTTGATATCCATCAAAATCCAATATTCAGACCCAAAGATATGCAAGGTGAGAAAAAATGTGTCCTTTTTTGTTTTATCTTACTTATGTATCAGTTCATTTTTCGCCAAAATGTGTAATGTCTAAAAGGATTTTTCCCCTTACACCCCAGTTTTAGGCATTTTCCCCCTTTCCTAATTGACATAAGCTTCCTCAATGACATATGGCCACTATGAATCATCACATAAACACTGGAGAAATAAATCTCATGGCTTCCTGCAAGCATATTTGACCATTCATTTTTTAACTCTTATAGTACAGTGAAATTAAATGAAGACAACTAGCTTTTCATCGCTAAAATGCTGAACGATGTAAATAATAATACTAAAACTAAAAATAGAAAAGCTTTACGTTTGAACACAATAAATCTGACATTTCCCAGCTGGAACATGATCCAGGCAGTATTAGCTTCCCGTGTTTGTTTTTAGTGTGACTCAGATGCTACCCAGGAAATGATCAAAAAAAAAAAAAGTTGTTCTGTAAAGGTCTGTGACATCTGCGTATGGGCTGTTAGTGTCACCTGCACCCCACAAGAGAGGGTTAAAGGCTTTAAGGTTTAAGAAGATCCCCATTTTCTAAGCTGTTCCTTTATCATAGCCACCTGTATTTATTATCATTTATAGAAAAACGGCACTGCACCAGCTGCCGATTTATAATAGCTAGCCTTGGGGCAGCACGTCAAACATTACAAACAGTACAGAAAGCTTATATTTAAAGGGTAACTCTGTGTTTTAAATTACTCTAATCTGCCACCGGGACACCGGGCGCGGTAATTTGACCCGCTGACATGGCGCACGGCGAACTCAGCTTCACTCGTAATTTAATTGATCACATCGAATGACAAAGTGCTCATTTAATTACACCGGAAACCACAGTGCATTTATGTGCTTCCCCCCAGCAGTGTCCCCTTCCAACTTTTCATTGGCAGATGCTGTTTGTGATGGAGCGAAGTCAGATTCTGCTTCATTTATTGCATACATTATAATTTTGAGCTCTGCTAACAGTTTGCAAAATTCTGTCGTTCCGCTCTGCAGAAGACCGCGGTGCTTTCGAAGTCAAACGAGGCGCTTTGCTGTGGACGGTCTGAAAATTCAAGGCCTAATGTGTGGTGTTCATGCAGCCCCGGACAAGAAAGTGAACTGGGGGCATGTTCCCGATTCAAGCCAGAAATCCCTCCTGAGTTAGTCACAGCACACTAGTTCATGACCAGTTGGCCTCAGCTGAGCTGCACACGGTTTTGGGAGCGTGCAGACCACCACTATAAACGAGGAGAACCTCCTGCTTACCTTTGCTTCCATTGTATCCACTGCGAGCGTCCATGTCCAGAAGCCTCTGATGCCTCCTCTCACTGCTCATCTGCTCCAAGAGAAACCTGTCCATCTCCTTGTAGGCGTTGTGGAGGACTTGTCTCTGCTCTGACTGGACGGCCAAGGCCTGCTCCATCAGGCTCAGGTTGACCCGTCCTCGTTCCAGCATGTGCTTCTCTGCGATCGCTGCCCGCCAGTCGTCCTCCGCCTGGATTTCCTCCGGGTCCTCCTCGCTGTCGCTAGAGTCCCTCCCGTAGCTTAGCCCCCCTGGCTGGAAGGCACTGGCTCTGCCCAAGTAGCCCTCCGGGACTGAGTCGGGCCCAGCTATGTCGCACTGACCATCCTCGACCATATTGCTGGGCGAGTCTTTGAGGGTCTTTGTGGGGCCCTGAATGCCATTAACCCGGGTGATGCGAGGTGGGCTGTCCCAATCTCCCGCTCCGCCATCAGAACCCGGCTCCTGGTGCCGCGAGGGGGCGTAACTTGAGTCGGACACCCCCCTGCCAGCCTGGCCCCCCTCCCCCTGCTCTCCAGCCTCCTCTTCCCCCTCTTTGTCCTCTGGGGTGCCAGAAGCGCCAGCCTCGAAGGGGGGGGCTTCATTATCCACATCCCCAGACCAGTTTTGTGAATAATGGGTCTTTGATATAGTTTCTTGGAAGGTGTTCTTGGAGAGGGTCTCATCTGGTGTATTTATGCTTCCATCTAAAACCACGGGTAAACGAGAAAAACAGGCAAGCGTTACTGAAGAGAAAGCGAATCATTCAGCCGGAGATCTCTCTTTTTTTCTGCTTGCAAATTTAGCCTGTTACAAAAAAAAAACCACACACAGTGAAATGACATGTTTTAGTAAAAAGTGTAGAGTGTAACTCAGACCCTCCCGTGATTTCCCACCACCTTCCTACTCACTAGGGAAAGCAGGATATGCACTAATTCTGTGAGGTCCAATAATCCACAAAGCTCAGGGATCAGGCAGTATATTGTTTTCTTCTGTTTAGAGTTTTCCAATCATGGGCAACAAGTCGATAAGAATCTGAATCACCAGATTAAGGCAGGATTAGCTTATAACATCGTATAAAATTGACATGAGTGGCTTGGTAGCATGGAGGCAGAAGGTTTGGTTGCTTGCATTATTAACGCATTCTCATTCTTAAGAAACTCTTTTAAGAACACCCATTATAGAAGATTGGTGTGGGGCGGGGAGGATTTTCAAGGAACAAACAAACAAATGTCCCATGGAAGCATTTTAAGTCTGGAAAGTATATCTGCTTTAGAATATCTTTTGATTTGATCTTAAAAGTCAGATAGGAAAAAAAAACATTTTATTCTTTTTACTGAAAACAGTAAAACTCTTGGCTTGAACTAATGCAAAAATAACTATGCCTCGGTGGTGACGAACATTCGCAAACCAGAAACCATTCTTAAATTTTGTGTTATATTTGACGTAACTAGCGAGCACCGCCTTCTCCGACAAACCACCATCTGCCTGTGTCTAGCCTAGTGAGTATCTTAGCTAGCTACTTCTCCAATGAACAGCCACCCTCCCATATTTAATGAGTGAGCATGATAGCTAGGTAGAGAGCACTAAATTCTCTGAAAAACCACCACCTACCTGTATTTAGCAAGTAAGGATTGTAGCTAGCTAGAGAGCACCGATTTGTTCAATGGACCACCACCCTCCATCATTTAGCGAGCGAGAGTCGTAGCTAGCTAGAGAACACCAACTCCTCAGAGAAACCACCACGTGCCTGCACTCAGCTAGTGAGCAACGTAACTGGCTAACAAGCACCAACTTCTCCAACGACCCACCACCCCCCCATATCTAGCTAGGAAGAACCACAGCTAGCAGGTGAGCACCGACTTCTCCGACAACCAACTGCCCGCCATCAGCAACCAGCTGTATCATTCAGTTAGTCTATGCCGATCTGATGTATTTGGGACAGACGTGACTAAATTACCCCAGACTTGACACTAGGGGCTAACACCTATGCTGGCTGCGTAAAAATTAACAGGTTTTCATTATTTTGATTAAGAAAATGTGAGACCTTTGAATTCTGCAGCTGAAATCTGCATGTCCTTGTCACACATCCAGTGCTTCAAACTTAAACCACGTAGCAGTTTTTTCAGCAGATGGCAGGCAGTTTATATAACTTTATATTAATATATTTTTATATAAAATGTATATATACACACAGCAACATGATTCTGCAATGTCAGTCTCAAATTTCACCTGTGAGCCTTGTTTTAAAATTAAAATCATTCATTTTCTGAGAACTGGAGGCTTGTTAGTTTGCCTTTAAAATGGAGGAAATGAGTCCTTGTCAAAGCACATATTTCATTTTAAAAAATTACATTTAATAGAAATTTTTAATGCTATTTTAAGCATCAGTCATTTACTTCCAGGATTTGCACTCTCCATCTGTCATATTCACATTATGCTGGAAATGCTCCTAATGTTAACCTGGTTTAAAAAATCGCACTTTGATTTTTGAAATTAAGACAGACTTTTTTTTTATTTCCCTTCCATAATTCAGCAAAGGGCTTTAAGCATTTTCCCCGTACACAGTACAGTGTATATATATGATAGGATGCAATGGGAGCCACCCCATCTTTACCTGATAAAAAGCATAACTGCTTGTAGCTATGGGAGAACCAAGTATTCAGTGATGAAACAAGATAAAATATTAAATGCATGAAAACGCGAATCGGAGAGTGGGCAAGAAGATCGCAAAATTTTAGTTGTGTATCGGTTTTACAAAAGCAGCCATTAAGGCCCTGTCCCCCCCACCAGAAGAAAAGCCCTTTTAAAGCATCTATTTTGTGTATAAACTACCGGCAAGAAGCGGAGAATTGTGAGCTATCATCTGAAATGACTCTCATCCCTCTGATCACTAACGCTAACTTCCTGGTATCCCATGCGGTCCCATGGATTTTTTTAGCAGGTAAACACGCGGTAAGTGGGCAGTCTGGTCCTCTTAAGGACCTCGGCGTCACAGGGTAAACCAGGCATGCCCATGACCACAGCACCGGACACTATAGCTAGCGGGTCGTTACGATACATTGTTTCCTTTTTTTTTTCCCCATCCTGGAATCTTCCAAGGCCCCGTGTGGTCCATTCTCTAGATGATGGAGACGAGTTAAGGAACAGATGCAGCTTTTTGAAGGGCACGCGGCAAACTTAATCTGAAAAGCAGAAGGAGCGGCCACACGCGAATTACATTTCAAACCCCACCTCCTCCAGCCAAAAAAATGAAAGAAAAAAAAACAGGCTTTGTAGACATATGACAGCAATTTGTAATACATAAAGAGCAAAAATGCAGAGAAAGGCACATTACATATGTTTTATAGTCTGAAAGAGGGGTTTGGTTCAAAATCTATCTGTTCAGCTAATTAAAGAAACGTCTGCGTCTCTGTGCGCAAGGCTGGGATTTTCTTTTATGTTTTTTTTTCCCACGTAAATAAATAAATAAGCCTGTATGTGTGCGTGTGTGAGCTTCAACTCGTGTTTCAGAGAGATGCCTTTTTTTTTTTTTTTTTTAAGTACAAAACGGTACAGGATGCACTGCACTATCCAGACCAAAGGGGATTTGCAAGGTGTGCTCCGGCCTGATAATCTCTCTGTGGCTGGAGACATTCAAATCTAAATAGATGCCATAAAAAAAAGATGAAGAAAAAAAATTGCAAGTCTATCCAACAAATAAATTAAAAGTTAGTCAGTTATGCTTAGTTACAATTAGCAGAGACAGGCACTGGATACTTGTTTTTCATCCAGATGGATGCAGAGCCCAGAAAAAAAAAGAGAATGAGAGAGAGAGAGAGAGAGAGAGAGAGAGAAAGAGAAAGAGAGTGAGCGACAGGGAGGGAGGGACGGAGGGGGGGGGGGGGGGG
>JAODKL010000081.1:4127192-4141591 GCA_026780765.1 Petrocephalus schoutedeni | reverse complement strand
GACCCCCCCTTCCCTGGCCCCACAAATAACACGTCTCCCTGGAGCACTCGCCTCTGTGCCAGGGTGGATATCTCGGGGGACTCTGGGCTTCCTGATGCCTCGGCTTTCTGTGTGGAAACCAGGCCACTTGCTGTCAGAGGCCATGGCCCTCTGCCCTTGCCCATCTGCTAGCTCTCCCATCCCAGAAGACTGGGGGCAGAAGCGGAAGGCCTCGCCACTCGAACCACCGCCGTCACCCGCCCCCCGACGCTACGGAAAAGGCCCTGTCAATCAGCCACGAGGCACTGCTGCCAAGCCTCTTAGTTCTTTTAATTTTTTTAAGAGGTTAATTGGTGGAAAAAAATCTAGAGTAATAGTAGTTAATATTACTGCTCGCCATTTCACCCAACAAATCGTTCGCTTTGTATAGTTAAATAAAAGGGTTCATCTTTATTAGTATATATTAGAATACAGAATGTTTGTAAATAGTATGACGATGTTAAGCAAATGTTTTCAGTCTTTTCTTTATATTTGTATTGCTTGGGGAAAGAAACTATTTATGGAAAACATTAAAACACCACATGCATGGTCCATCAGATGGCCCAAATAAAACATTTTGTAATAAGTTATGACAGCACCTTACACCACAGGAAATAAAAATTAAAATTGTGATTTTTGCAGTGAAAGTCACATCAGAAATTCACGATAAAATTGCAGTGAAATTACTGAAGGCCGCGGCCCTTGAAACTCAGATAGAAAGTGATATAGGAGAATTAGTTTGCAAGATAACCAATCTGGATGACCAATATTAATCCTTTTCTCAGGGAGCACCTCAGGCTGGAGGAGTTTAGGTTAGTAAAGTCAGATTAGTAAACCACACCATATACACAAAGACAACATTTACGTGGGCGCTAGATGAATTCTGTGGTATTCTCTGGTTCATGCTGTCTTTAATTCCACTTATAATTATGTATTTCTTGAATCCACCCCAATGGTTTTCTGGTTAAATAAAAGCCGGAGCATATAAATAATTGCACATTTGATAATAATAAGCAAATGACAGAGAAATACAATTCTGTGCATTTCTAATAAAAAGTAAACATCCGACACACTCCTAAATTAAATAATAAAATTTATGACTCAAAATAAAAAAAATAAATAAAACATCACTAGAGATTAGGGTGAGGACTGACAAAAAGTATAATTTAAAACACAGTTTGAAATAAAATGCTTGAATAAAAGTGTGCATTATTTTAAAAAACATTTTCGCAGGGGCACTAGGCAAAACTGACGAATGAAAATTAAAGTACATAAATAAAAGGGAAACACAATAAAAATGTCAGCCCACTGCAGACGGCCAACTGTCATGATTAGATAAGACTTTCAGTATAATTACTGTATAAACCTGCGTGCTCAAACAATGAATAAAAGCAGCGTGCAGACTCTATCTGTCCCCATACACAGCCAGCCTCACAAAGCCGCATCCCTCCTCCCTCTCGACCTTTCTTGGGCAATATTAGTTTGCGTGAATTATGGCGATGTTTGGATAAACCGAGCAAGGTCACCGTCTGATTCCCGCCCTGCCCCTCGTCCAGGCGGCAGACTGAACGAAGGGTTAAAAAGTAGAATGGATTTAATTACGGAATGAATGGAATTATAACGCGCCCACAGCAACTTTTTCTTCTTATTTATTAAAGCAGCTGACGGACCAGGTTTGATGAGGCACTTCTGGCATAATTGAGTCATCACACAAAGAGGCTTCCTCGCATTCAGAGCTGTTTTATCAGCAGCAAACAGACCTGATTACTGGCAATTACACTCTGATCTGGGGAAAGCTGGGAGGTGGAAAAAAAGGGTTGACTGTGCGGGGTAACTTCTGTGTTTATAGTTTACCGGGGAATAATATCCACGTTAATTTCGCATGCTAAGTGTTTTCTATTTCTGCATAATAAAATGCACGCAGGGGCGAGATGCTACAATTTACTTTAATATTTCCTTGTAATGAATGTCTAAATGCACTGCGAACTGCTAATAATTGTAGACGAAACATCTAAGCGGGCCTCCTTGTTGAAAGCTGTGCGCCCCTCCCACCCTGTTTTTCGCGGGGCACCCAATTATAAAAACACAGAGCAAATTGTTTAAAACAAAAAGTGTCCGCACGCCATTATCACCCCACGACCGTGTCGTGACACTAACCTCGTGAATCCAGAGGAAGAAAAAAAAAAAAAACAAGCCGGAGTAAAATCCTAAGGAAGTCCAATAAAAACTGTTTTATTTTCTCTGCACCCCCCCCCCTTTTTTTTTCATTGAAATTCAAATGCATTCATGGTGAATAAATCAAGCTGTGCTCAGAGAGACAATTTTAATAAACAAGTTTTTTTTTCTTTTTTTTAAAAAAGGATTTTCTATTTTCATTGTGGCCTAGTCCTCACCAGATGCCCTCTCCCTGAAACGCCAGCAGCTGGACGTTAGAATAATGGCTGAGAGACATTTTACATGCAGGCGAGGGGGGGGGGGGGAGGGGGGTGTATCTGAGCCTGGAGTTCCTATTCAGATCAGTCCCCGCACCCCAACACTGTATTTTCAGGACTTTAGAGTCCCTCCCTGATCTTTCGCTGCACGTGGACATAGAATCGCCTATAGCGTTTATTTAAATAAAGTGCCGATTTACAGAAAAGGCCGGTTTTGAGTACGTTAAAAAATACAGGCGCACACATGCACGCGCGCGCAACACTGATTTTGGACCGAGGCCCAGAACAGCTTAGACCAGGGGCTGTTTGATCGCAGGTTGACAAGGATGTGCAAACCGCTCCAGTCTTATGCTTCTACGAAACGTTTAAGGCAACGTTGCCACGTTGTTCTTCAGATGACATTTTTTATTTGCATTTTCTTCGTTATTCGTAATTTTTTTTTTTACTTTAAGTTAAGCGAGTTTTTTTTTTTTTTAAAGTTGCAGCTGAGGGTTACAGGCCATACCTCGTTGTACCACTTAGAGTTTGTTGTGGATGTTTAAATATCCATGAATGCGCTGGTGGCAGAAACCATGGCGACAGAAGGGGGTGGGGTGGAGGGAGATCATGGGTAGGCTAACGCTACAGTTACATGCAAAATAGTAATTAGCAGGATGTGGAAACTAAAAACACCATGTTATATTTTACTTTTGTGAAGAAGATGGAAATATTTTGTAAGATTTTATATAAAAATCGCAATATCAGTGATTTATTTTTCATTTTCAAAAAAAAGTATTCTAAAAAAAAGTAATCGTATATTTTGTGACTTTGATTTTAAAAATCAACTGCAGACGCAAACCAGTAGTGGCTATTTGTGTGTAAAAGCACTTCTAAGTGTATGCTATCACTGTGAGACTCATTCAAATGAAAATTATTCCCCGGAAGTATTTCGCGTTTACCAAATCACTGACTAAATGTTGCTATCTTGCCGCGTCCAAGCGCAACAGCGGATGTTACACTTTTAACAATGCGCCTGACTGACAGGTATTGTCTAAATTTAAAAATAAGAGCTCGGAAAACTCGGAGAAGCCCCGAAGCATCATTGGTAGGAAAAACAGTGAAACAATTACAGGATTAAAGCATTGAAGGTCTACTTTTCATTAGCGGATCAAATTAACTGGGGGATAAAACTCGGAAACAAAAAGCCAAGGACCTTTCAGAAATCACTGCTAACTAGCGACTCTGTCTCTGTGGGGAGCTGGGTTCTGAAACCCACTAAGTAGAAGTCTAGAGGACAACTGTGATTTCAGATGTACCAGCCGAGCAGACACCCCGACCGCCAAGTAAAGTGTTTCGCGGGCCCTGCCAAATTGGGACTTTCACAAGGGGAGCAGCCTTTTCATCAGTTACCCAAGATGGGGACGCTTCATTAAAGAAACGGCCCCCTGAATCCTTAACACACGATGAGGAGCCTGGCTCAGCGCTGTAACTTCACTAATCTGCTCTGATGGCATAAGTACAGGGGAAACTTGTTATTGGAAACACTTATTGAGCGGCAAAAGGGAGTATCAGATGCCGACACCTCCACTGGAGTGCTTTATTAACCCCGTGTTCCCAATCCAAAGTGATTCCTGAGACTTCTCTGCAAATACGAACACTCTGAAGTGAGACCAGCTTGACTGAAAGAACTAAGACTGCCCAGACAGCCTCCCTGTTCCAAAAGTACGAGATTCCGGATTCTCCTTGGGTGGTGGAAACTAAAAAAGGTTCTCGTCATTTCGACAATCAGCATCTGCAAGATTCGTATTTATTTATTTATTTTTAAAGTATTAAATTGGGATTAAGTATGCAATTTTTCTGAGGTAAATTTGCTAGATGGAATGGGGTGCAAGGAAATTGAAGGAGACCGTAACCTGAAAGCACGCAGATCACACAAGAGCAAATATTGATATGAGTATTATATCGGTCACTAAGTTCAATAAGCTACACAACATGCGAACAAACTCGGCACTCGTATCTCCGTCCTTAGGGAAATCGAATTTGGATAAAAGTGGACTAGGATCAATTTAAAAGGGCAATATCACAGTTGCTTTCATGCGGCATTTCTCAGATTCAATTAACCCGTTACACGACAATTAATTTGCACGGCTCCGACGTGCACGTTCTCGCCGAGAGACACCTTAATGGCGTCCGCCTTCCGTGAAGTAACATTTAAAACAATAGCTGCCAGAGTGCCCGTAGCTAGCCATTCAACATGGTTGCGACCTGTTGGAAGAGTACACACACCCGAGGCCTGTTTCAGAGGTGAGGGGAAGCGTATTAAGTTTACAAAATGGACGCTATCGCGGGTCGACAAAAAAACGCAGCGGAAAGAAAAACACACAGTACAAACAGTCCACTTGACAGTTTACCGCCGCGACAATGGCTCTTCAGTGGCCTGCGTGGAAGACAGGGGATTCAAGGACAGGTGCGATGGCGGAGCAAACTTGCAGCCCTGATTTACTGTTATCGCTGCAGTGTAATCCGCACCACCGCCTTTTGGGGGTGGCCATTGTTCCAGCCTCAGAAAGACCTTTCATGATTGAAGATGCATGAATGCTACCAGGTGGCCTGCGATTCGGGGGGGGGGGGAGATAAATAAATAAGGAAAATACGTGTCTGACGTGCCACTTAATCCCTAGTCTACAAAAGGCGCCACTCCTGTACTTCGGAGCCACAGGAAAGGGGGGGGGGGGGTAGGAAGAAGTTTGCGAGACGCCTAGCAATCGGACAGCGAAGAATCTGCGTCTCAGCACTGATTCTTAATCAGATTGCGCTGAAATGAACAGCCCGTGTGGCAGCTGTAGTTTTCCCAGGGTTAATTACCTTTCACTGCTCAGCCCTAATGAGTCAGCTGTTCATGTCATTAAACTCCACTTCATCCCAGCCTCCTCGTCCTCCATACCCACTGCCATGTACTCTTTGCCTACGCACTCGAGGATGGGGGGGTGGGGGGGGGGGCTGTCCCCAAAACCCGTACCGGAAAACCGAGGGCCCGTCGAAACTCTTCAGGTTCAGGTTCTGGCACAGATGGGGAAACCTACCATTTAGTCAACGGTGTGGTCCCTGTGCACTAAAGGCCTATAGGCTCCTCAAAGTGGACCAAGTCTGTGGTGACTATGGGCAACCCCAAGTGACCCACCTTGACCCCCCACGCCCAAGGGAGAGCCCCACGTACTCCAACGACAAAAGTAACTGGGAGAGTAAAACGAGGGAAAATGAAATGTATCAGTGTGCATGTCATGAATGCGCGCACAGAAAAATGCTGATAAATCTGAAGCACCCCACACACAGACATACACACTGTTCTCACAAAACCATTTCAGGCTCTCTAAATGGCTCAGGATGTCAGGGGAGTTTTAAGTGATTTCTGCCACGGTGGGGCAAAATCCCATGGCTACCTGGATTACGAACTTTAGTCCTTTAACTCGTGCCAAAATAAATCCGTGTTAACTCGGATTTACCTCTGGCAAACGAATTCCCAGTCCGAGCAAGCTTTGTCAGGAACGAGCTGTACATAAGTACTTTATGTGACGAAGACGGGGCTAATGTTGGAATTTCTCAATAGCCAAAAACAAAGGAAAAAAAAAAAAAAGTTTAAACCCGGGTAAAACTATTAGTACTTGATTAACAAAGCACAAAATATCCCTGTTGTCTTTTGTCTTTGAAAAACTGTTAATGTTTTATGTAATTTTAATGTAATGTAGTTTTAATCCTCTCTATGTAAGGTTTCAGATTAAAACAGTAAACAAAAAGTTTGGAAACAGCCACTGCAATAATAATTTAAACTTTTGAAAACTTTCCCGCGACAGAGTTAAATCAACGTGCACAGACAGGATATATATATACAAACACACACACAAATATAGTACTTCATTCAGTAATTCATTAAATATTTCCTTCATTATACTGTAGTCTGTTCGTTAAAATACTATATATATTTCACAAACAGAAACCAGTTACTGTTTACTATCTTTCTGTTCGGAGTCCCCTTTTCCCCTTTCATGGATAACACACAATTAAGCCCTTACTATTTTGTTCATAAAAGGCTCTGTAAAGAGTCTCAGTCCAGTTAGCCAGGCAAACAGATGGCCCGTGGTTATGACTATATGCATCAATAAAATGAATAATCTTTAATGAAATGTAAATTTGACTGAACTCTGGGGTTTGATGAAAAGACAGAACTTTAAGACACCCCAAACTTTTAAACACCCCAAACAAGCTGCTTCATTCTGAATGTGGCAGTGTGCTGTGCCACTTTGCTGCACTGATGATATGATTTTCGTTTGAATGTACCATTTCTGAAGTAAGCCAAAACAGCTCATCTATTCTGCCTCAGTAATTTCAGTGCCAGCACCTTTCCAAAGATGTGTATTGAGGTCACTTCTTTGCCTGAATAGTTAAAGTTCACTGAACACATCACTTAAACATCTTAGATAACCCCCCTCTGTCCATGTACATACCCCCACCAAACAGACACACACACACGCGCAGGCTGTGGAAACAGACTCCCTGCTTTGACCAGAAAGATAGTTTAAAGTTTTAACCTGCATGAGTGCCGGATGTGTTCCGATAATTCTCCAGAATGAGGTGTGTGTTCAGTGTGTTAACATAAGCTCTGGTTCTGCTTCATCCTGAGGGTAATTAATTTTACACAGACTCTGATGGCCTTTCCTAATTGAAGTGTCTAGCCTGCCTACCTCTTAGAGTCACCTGCCTCTATTCGATCCCATAACGAGTAATTATTCACTCACGGCAGACCCAGTGCTAGACACGAAAGCCTGGACCCGTGATCCACTAAGTGAACAGTAAGTACAAAAGATCCTTCTGACAGGCACAGAGGGAATTTAGAGGGGAGGAAAAAAACTTCCCCCCTAAAACAGACACTGTGTGAAAATGACTTGTTTATATCCAGCACAGAGCAGTATCTCCACTTCTTGAAAAGATGCTGCAGCAGGACCAGACAGATGCTTGACTTCCCGCTCTGGCCGTCCGTAGGCGAATCCGGAGGGCTTTTTTATTGATTTCTGCAGGAGAGGAGCTTTTTAGCACGCCTCGCAGGGGCGCCCGGAAAATGTCACTGTTGTGTTACATTGTTAAGCTGTCATTTGTGTAAAAGCTCCGGGACGCAAAACGCCGGCGAGCGGGCGGACGGAAGCGCATTTTGCGGAGGGAGTAAATACGGCGGCGTCGGGGTGCCGCTCCTCACGACACACGGCTCCTAATTAGGCGGACGCCCGGCGAGAGACGCAGATAGCACAAAAACAGAGACGGCGAAGGCAGTGCGGTGATGGAGAAACTTGGTAAATACACACACACTCACACGGGCGGGCGCGCACTGGGACGCGCGCACACACACACACGGGCGCGCGAGCGCGCGCGCGCGGACACTCTCACGCCCGTGCGCACAGAGGGGTGAAAACCCAGATTCAAAAGAAGAAAAAGAAAAACATTTACAGGCAGAGTTGCGCGGTGACACAAGTTAAAGTACGCCGCGTAACCAGCTAACTTTGTCTCAGCTGCCGTCCTCACTACCCACCCCCCCCCCACCGGCCCGCGCGCGACTCACCGGCTCGCCTCCGGGAAGTGAACGCTGCTCCGAGTGCCACAATAACGTCTCATTAATCTACTTATCTGCAAGTTGCCGAGGGCGCCGCTGCGGACGGGCGGACGCGGTGGCATCCCTCGCCTTCCGCGGGGCAGGCGACGCCGTGAGCTCGACTCACCGTTTCCCCCTCTCCTTTTTAGCCTTTGTTCCTGCCTTTCATGCTCGCATCAAGGAGGCAGCGCCGTGTAAAGCGGCAGAGGTGGCGAGGGTTAGTCCCGCGTGTCGCTGTCGCGTGGAGCGCGCGCGGACACTGTGATATCCTGCGCCGCTGCTAAGCTTTTTTTTTTGTAGCCTTTGTGTCATTCACTTAACGACCAATCTCATTAGCTGCCCGGGTACAATAGGCTGAAACATTCTCTGTGTAAATACACCACATGGTGACCCTCAAGGTTAGACCTCTGAAGGTCTTTTTAATCACATAAAAGATGGATTTTTTTTTTTTTTTTTTTTTTTAGAAAATCAATGACCAAATAAAAAAGAGAAGAACAGATTGGTTCCCAAAAAGGACTTTTTTGTGTGTCTGGATTTTAATAAATTTTCAGGATTCGATAAGGATGGGCAAGTTTTCTCCTCTTATCACTATTTAGAATATATTTATTCAAAAAACATAAAATATTACCTAAATAAAATTAAAATAATACCATATTTATTAAGGAGAATATTAGCATGAGTATTAAATATCCATTGCTATATCTAAAAGTGAAATGCAAACATTTACTCTGTTGACAGTAAGATTTTAATAGTAAAATTTTACATAAAATTAATTTTAAAAATTTACGATTTAAATAAGTCCTATGAAACCTAACTGTATTTTAAATAGAATAAAATGTTACAAATCCCTGTGATTCTGTCCAGAATAAGTGTATGGAAGACAAATGGACTCAAAATATTGCAAAAAAAAAAAAAAAAAAATCTTCAGAGGTGAAGTTTAAAAAACAAAAGTACATTTTACGTTTTTCTTTATAATGCTGGCTATATCTAAACATCAGTTATTATAAAAACTCATCAAAAGCATAACTAGTAATATAAGCCATGAGGTGACAAGAGGCATAATGCATAATGTGCATTAATACGGTGTGGACATTTTGTGATTGTGCTCAACACATTTTTGTCACTTTTTCAGTTTCCCCTGGTGCCGTGTCTATGGTATAGTCCTCTAATTCCATGCAAAATGAATTATTGTAAGTACTCGCGGCTCTGACAGCTGTCCGTAAGCAGCACCGGGGACGTGTCTATTGGCCAACTTGACCCTTGTTACAAAACAAAACAAAACAAAAAAAAAAAAAAAAAGAATGCAGCAGACTGGGACTACTGAGAGAGGTCACTGGAGATTTTCCAGACAAACGCGGTACAGGGGAGAGGCAGAATGAAAAGGACAGACTCAGAATCTCATTTTAACAGACCGCACACAATCTGGGCTCCCACAGAACTATCTCTGCCTGACCGCTCTCTATTTATCCCTTATCAGTGTTTACCAACCGCTAGTTTTCTTTCATTCACACTGTGAAGCAGTTCTCCTACTATCAGTCAACAGCTGACACCGTGGAACAGCCTCAAAGGCAAGAGGAACGGATCAAAACTAAACCAAAGCTGTTTAAACAATACAACAGACGAAATAAATTCATAAATCCTAATTCTTCCCCAACCCACAAGGGTACATGCAGATCCTTTATAGTTAGGCCAACAAACAAACCCACCGCCAATGAGGTAACATTACAATTAAGGTAAATGCAAAAATATATTCTAAAAAAAGAGGGGGGGAAAAACCCATGTAATTTTAATTAGAAACAAAGCTTACAGCTCCTGGATGCCAAGAAAATAAAACTTGAACAGTGTGTCACTATGATACTTCAAAAAAAAAAAAAAAAAAGGCGCCTGTGAATTCTACTTACTGAGTGCGTATGACCAATTTGCCCAATGTGCTAAATATTCGTGCAGTGCTTTTTGATGCTTCAGAGACAGATCACGGATATGAATGCACAATTTTATTCTGCCAGTTCCCTAAATGGTGTGTTGAGGCCTTTTCAAAGGTATCTGATTTTACAGAATGTCCGAAAATCGTTTTTTTGTTTCCTCTTGATGCTGTGCTCCAACTCAAGGTCTTTCAAAATGATCTAATTGGGCTTTGAAGCTCCGCTCACACGCAAGCTACTCACCTCTCCGAAAACTTACAAAAAAAAAAAAACTACTTTAAAACAGGCTGGTGTGGCCATGAATATATCAGACATGTTTGTCAATGTTTTTGTTTTTTAAGTTACATTTTTGGTTCACTTTCACCATTAAATCCCGTGAAAATACAGCGGCGGATAACGTTACATGGACGGGGCGACATCTCAGAGCACAAGGGTCTGCATCTGGCCTCAGGTCCCCCCTCTTGTAGACATCTTCCTTCTATGTGCCGGTTATCTTTGCGAAGCCAAACATACATGCAGCTCGATGATAGTATATAAATCGCCAGCCGTTTTTTTTTTTTAACTTGAGGGTGAGTGATATTCGACACGGTACTTAAGACGCCTAATGCTGCAAACCATACAGACTTAAAAACCAGTAAAAATCAGGATACATGCGCCTGATAATGGAGCAAATCGTTGTTGTTTTTTTTTTTGTTCTACCCCATGCTGACATTTTTAGCCTGTTAATTGTGTTACACAGCAAAAGACGATTCCGAGCCCCTCTAATCACACCGTCCGAAGGGCCCTCGCCGTATTTCAGCCTCTGCCCGCCGTGCAATTACAATTTCAAAATTGATTTTCCCGGCTACGTATTAACAGCCATGTTTTCTGGAGCGCTTTTCCAGAAATTAAGTAATTAATTACATTTATCCTTTCACCAGCTGCTGTATGGCAGATGGAAATGGGGCTCAAACCTCATTGAACTGAAGCCATAAGAGTCATTTCCCTGGATTAGCTGAGCAAAGTTTGAGGGTGAGGCTCAGGTATCGCCCCCGACACCCGGACCCCGGAGCCCCGCATCCCTCAGAACCCTGGGCCACGTCGGCTGCTGTGTTTGAACCCCTCTGGTGGACCTTGATGTGATTATGATGTAAATTACAGGCGTCTGTCTTTTGTCTCAGTGTAATGTGGTTTGAGGTGAAGGGTGGGAGCCAGGCATCGGAGCTGTCCTCGTCCTGCCTGTTAGCGGTCAGGGTCGCCCCGAGCGGGATGTCCACTCCGTTATGCCTCTACTGTCATTACCGGACAGCAACACCGGCGGGTAAGTGCCGTTCACTTTGTGGAGTTTACCATTAAAACTCCACATACACCTTGTGCCAGATGTTCCCACAGGTGCAGCTGACTCCATATTGCCCCCCCCCCCCCCCCCAAACTGCAGGTGGGTCGATGCTCAGCTGAGGCTACGGCAAGACAAGGAATCAGCTGATTTCGGCTACCCTGGACAGCTCCTGGGCTTCAGGGCCGAGTAAGGTGCTGTGTGTGATAGTGCTGCCCCCCCACAGCAGCTGTTTGTGATACCATCTTACACAGGGGTCTAGTGAACAGCACGAGGGGGGTAGCCCCAGGACAGAGCTGTCTGTGTGCAGTTCACCGCCCTCAGATAATACTGCTGGATTCATGGTTCTTTACGGTGTTACAGGGCCGTCCAAGACAGACACATACCTCAGTGCGAAAAAGCATCTCCGCACCCGTGATCACGCCTCTCCACCGCCCGCCCCGGGGTCCGTGATTGGGTAACGTGTTTACACACCTGAAAAACCACGAGTATTTGCCCAGGGAAGCGATTCTGCATCAGATATCGCTTTCCTTTAAATAGCAAAGTGGTCACAAGGTCGCTGTGTATTCTTAAATCTCTCTTATTTTCACGTTTGTTTTGAAAGTTTAGTAGACGGTCATGCTCATGTTTTGCACTGCAGTGAATTCGATTCAGAAATAAAGAATCACAGATTCTTTATTATCGAGTAATTTGTATCATGTCAACTCTTACCTCACTTATACATAACTTTGGACATCATAGTAATAGCGAGAAAATGCTAGTAAAAATGAGGAGTGTGAAGATGGAGTATGAGCCTGCAGGCTGCTAACTTAGTGAAGGAAGTGCCAGTCTCTCGTAACTTCGTCGACATGTTGAAAGCCCCCACTTGTCTGCGCAGCACTCACAAGCCAGCATTTCATATTGCCCACTCATTTTCCGGGGAATCCCCCCCCCCCCACCCCACCCCGGCAAGGCTAAGTTGCAGACTGATGAGTGCACTATACGACCCAAAACTGATATATTGTGAAACTGATGGTTTATTACCAAGAGCTGAAATGACCATCTCTGCACTTGGAGTAGTAAAATACTGTATATGTAAAGTTTAGCGAGTCAGAAAAGTCCTCTATGGCTTACACAGCAGCAAAGGAGTTTGCAAAGGGACACTAAACCCTCACTAAAACGACAGGTCAGTGCAGGGTAGTCTTTCTCTGTAAACCCCCCACCCCCCACACACACACACACACAAACCACTTTCAAGTTGCTTTTGTGCAAATCCAATCACTCCACGTTTTGCAGAAAAAGAAAAATGGCGATAACCAAAAACAGTCACACTTGAAAATTTGTCGGTTTGGGCATACATATGACGTACATAACGGCCCGGTCGCCATGTCGCCTTTGCCGAGCCATGGCTACATCATCCCACCGGCCATTCTCACGCGGGGTTAACGCCAATAAACATGCTGATATCCAAATGCGCACGCCGGGGCAACAAAATCTGATTTGCTTTAGGAATAATGTATAACTCGATTTAGTGTCTTCCTTAAACATAAAACATGCCCAGGCTGAAACATGTAAATGACTTTGACAAAAAAAAGCTATTATTCTAGCACAATATTGCGATGCATAATTTACTTTTTCATTTGTGTATCCCCCGTCTGTAAAATCAATTTGACCTTGGAGGCTGCGCTGTGTTGCTTAGCAGTAACTGGGAGTTAAGTGCATGTATCTGATACAGTGGGGCTCTCTGGCTCTCTGTCAGTCACTTCCTATTAATTGCTGTGGTCCAATTTAGGTGCCACATCACAGATATATTTATACTTATAAACACTTTGAAAACGCACACAAAACAGAAGCATATTTCAGTCAGGAAATATTACATGCTACCAGTATTCTGTGCATAGATTATTAAGTGGCTTGAACCCTAATTATTTAAACTATGGCTTATTAACATCAATATTCTTTTAATCTAGAGAGCAAGACCAGGAAACTTCTAAATGAAAATACAATTGGTTTAAATACGACTGTAAAAGCCACCAAATCAAATATGACTCTACTCTTATATAAGGTTGAACAATAATAAAAGTTAGCAGACTTCAATGCCTCCCAGTTAAATCATTCTCTCCAGTTCTGCCTTCTCACACAATGCTAACATGTGTTCTCCTAAGACTAGCTTACAGTCTACGGTAAGTGCAGTGAGTTTAATTTAGGTAGACAGCATCAAATGCTATCTGGGTGATCAAAAATAGGTCATGCTTCTTAAAGCCAGTTCGAGCCATTTAATCTCCCCGCTAACTGTCTGAAAGCCTCATAGTAGCTGCAATATTTTTTCAACAATGTCAGGCACAGCATTTATGCCCAGAAAGCAGCTGAATTCACACTTTAATTCACTAAAGGTAGACTCATTCAATATAAAAAGCCCATCACAATATACCAAGATTAATTCAGTATCTAACTAATCATTATTTTAAAAATAAGATAAATTTATACAAGTGCACCAGTGACAGAATAAACACATTTCTGACACACTGACACTGAAATTACAGTCTGAGAGCGAAAGGTAACTTTCATGCGAACAATGTAAGATTTATGGCACTTATTTCTGAGAGCTGCATTGGTAAATATGCAGAGCAGCGATTCTTTTCAAACACGCCGCATTTAAGGCCTACCGAGGTTGTTCCGAACACCCTGGCAGAAGTAACACCCTACGGGGAAAAAAAAACGGAAACAAACCCAAAAAAAAAAAAAAAAAACACACAGCGCAGCACAACATGCACAAAATGCCCCGATCGGAATCAGAAGCACGATAAAATGAAAGGAGAAAATCGGGCACAGACCTCTTCCTCTGGGTGCTGAAAGTTGGGTTTTTTTTTCCTCCTTCTGTCCCCCCCCCCGGAGATTCGGCGCGTCCGTCCGGGAGCTGTGGCTTTGAAAGGTAGTCCCCGGGAATATGACACACTGTGCCTTTGACAGCCCAGAGATAAGCACCTGCGTTTGGGGGCCCGTGCTACGTCACACCTCCCTATTCAGATCCCTTCAATATGATGCACATTTGCACATCAACAGTGCCCCCCCCACCTCCACCCCCCACCCCCCACCATCACCAGTCCTCCACTCCC
>JAODKL010000081.1:4067500-4107942 GCA_026780765.1 Petrocephalus schoutedeni | reverse complement strand
GAAGGGGAAAGGCGCATATGTGCCACAACGCGAGCCTCGGCAGCGGGGCGACGCCCCCCCCCCCTCCCCCAAGCCTGGGTGTGATGCGGGGGGGGGATGACTAACTAACCAAACGGGCGTGCCAATCGGCAGGGCCCCCAAGACTCACAGCGTCGGGAGTCTTTCGGCCCTGGAAGCCAGGCTTGCTGAGAAGGTCCAAGCACAAGGTCCACCAGCTGGAGGATGTGGCTTCCGCCGGGCGGCCCGGCACAAAGGAGCCGGACGGGCGATTTCTGCTCGGAGACCAGAGCAGCGCTGGGCACCACCTTATCGGTCCCACCTCTGCCGTTTCAGCTGACTCTGCCTTGGAGCAGCTCCCTCTGTCCACTAGGGGGTATCGCAGTTTTATTCAAAGGAGCGCGGAGGCGGCGGGAAGCAGGTTAGCTGGGGCTAAGCCGCCGCGTTCCGCTTCATTGTCCCCGATCGCGTCCGTCTCTGTCACCCATAAAGCAGAAAACGAGGCTTGTTCAGCGCTGCAGTGCCCCCCCCCCCACCCCCCAACACACACACACCAGCAATTGCCACTGAATCCTTAAAAATTAAAAAAAAAAAAAAAAAAAAGAAAAGAAATAAACGATTGGAATAATTCAGACGGGGAGAGACACAGCTAGAAGTTCTAATGAGGAGAATCCTGCCAGGTGGCGGACTGGCTGGAGCTCCAGAACACACAATCTGTCTGCTCATGGTTCCAAAGCGTTGACAGCTGCCGTTGACAGCCCCGCGCTCCAGCAGGCTGGCTGTCCCTGCTCCCTGCCCTCCTCGCCTTTGGACTCCCCACCCCCCCACACCCGCTCACTCACCCCATCACAATGGGGTCACCCCCCTGTGCCTCGGGACCTCACCGGGCCACTGAAAGGCACGGGGGAGAGCCCAGGATCTCAGCGTGAGGCGGATGGGCATCCCGCCGGTACAGTTTAACCTAGGCGACCCCAGGCGACCTCACTGGAGCCCCATCCACCCGCTGCCCCCCCCCCCCAACAGCATGGCGCCTTTCATGGCCTACATGCAGCCCCACTTTGTCTTTCATTGACACGTGTAAGCTGATGTCAAGCAGCAGAACACGGCTCAGCACGTCACCCAGCCCGAGGCCTCCTCGGAGCTGTGGCACGCTACTGATGGGGCGCCAAGTGTGCTAAGTGCTTCGCCGGCCACCAGGTGAGAAGCCCCGGTCTCGGAGATCATCAGAGCCGCAAATCCAAATTTATTTGCTTGCTTTGATTGAAATTAAAATAGAATGACGCTCCATTTCCCATTTGCACAAGTTCAGGTTCGCTGGAATGCTGCTTTTTACATGTCCCACCAGCTTCTCCTTTTTGTGACTTTATATACAGCTGAGACAGGGGTCCGAGGGCTTGGGGTCTGAGTGCAGGGTCAGGCCATTTATCCGGTGCCCCTAGAGAATTTCGGAGGTTAAGGACCTTGCTCAAGACATGTGACTATTCTGACCAAGGTGGGGATTCAAACCCACAACATTCCAACCACAGGCACAGAGGTCTTACTTACTGTACCACACTCCATCAACACTGTATTACACCATAAGATCTGCACCAATTTTTCTAGCCAGGCATTTTAACTGTGCTTAAGTTTTACATGTTTATCAAGTGAGCAAGGACCTCTGTAGAACTATGATACGTAACCCTGCAGTTGCCGCTGACCAGCGACCACGGCAGCATGTGGAGCTAGTCTGCGAATTCTGTACCCGTGCACAGAACCCTTAAGATGCAAACTTCAGTGGAAACTCTGATCATCTGCTGGTCCAAAAACGGCAAAACGGGAGCCAGAGGGAGTACATTACGTGATCCGACAGGCTTCTGGAGAGCAGAAAAAGCTGTCAGGAATGTAAGGTTTGTCATGTCGCATTAGCATATTAGTCAAATGACTTAGTGACACATAAGGCGCTCCTTCAGAACATCAATTTCACACCTAGGTTGTCCTTTTTTCATGAGGGGCCCAATTGAGCATGAAGAACTTTGCCGCAGACGTTGTCGAACGCGCAAATCCACACCCTCATCCGCTAAGCTAGCATCGCAGCGCGGCTAAAAATAAAGACTGGCGAAGTTATTCTGATCCCTTATTGGTCCTATAGTTTGCTCCCCTGTTTAGCATTCACATCGACCCCTCCCCCCCCAGCACCACAGCCACCCCCACCCTGTGTAACTGCCTTATTCTTCTTCTCCCGTGGCACAATGAGACTCGTTGCTCGCTGGCAGCAGATCCTGGATCTGTGGTCTCGGATGCAGCAGTGTATGTTATCAGCAGGTGTACAAGCGCCCGAACAAAGAGGTAACGCAGCAGCGGGTGGCGCTCGGGGGCCCATCTCAACAGCTATAGGGGCCGCCGAGGCCATGCGCGGGGGTGGGGCGGGGTGTCTACGAGGGGGCGGGCGGGCAGGCGGCGAGCGCGGAGTCGCTGGTCCCCCGCAGGGCGCTCGCACCGCTTCTTTGCTCGGCCACCGTTTACATCGCCACCCACAGTGTGCCAGATTCAGCCGGGAGGATGGGAAATCGAGCAGTACTGCACATTACACAGCATTATGGGAAACATTTGGCATCCGGTGACCCGTGCGCAGGTGTCCTTTTTTAAATTAATTTTTTGGTAATTAATTTTCAGTAAATATCACATTTTAAATAAAGACAGCCGCATCCGATACAGACTGATCAGGTGGTATTCTAACCACCACATTAATACGTATATACAAATACTGAATCCATTTCTTCAATAACTGGTCCTTTGACTAACTTAAAAAAAATCCCTCATTTTTTAATCCCATTTTAGATGGGTCCCTCAGGATTCTGAAATACCTGGATACCTTTCTCTCCCCACACCCCCCCCCCCCCGCCCCCCCAGGTGCTGAGGCTCCTTTAACACGCTGCAAACGCAGTGAAGCTGCGCTCAACAGCAGGTCAGGACCCACCAACATGATAAGCTGTCAACACTTTTCTTTTTTGGAACATTTGTGCTCACCAAACCACCTCATTCTGTGCGTCGAGCAAGCATTAAACTTGGTTAAAGGACGATGAAGTTCTCCATCGTCAGCGGGTACCTGCTGGTCCTCAGGTGGGAACAGGGAGGCAATTTAACCAGTCGGGCCATTGCGACAGTAGTTCTCTGGACAGCTCACAAAGCAACAAACGTCGACAAGGCGACACATCGCTACGGCAATAACTCCTACCACACTCCTTTTGCCCGGGTTTGCAACCGCAACATGATTAGCCCTGCATAAAAAACGTAATAGCTTAATTTAAATAAATTATCTGCATAATTTTGAACTTAAATAACAATCATTTTGTGCCACAACTCTCCCTCTATATGACTTGGCTATTCTAAATAATATTATACAGAAATCAGAAATGAAAAATGGCGTCTTACGACACACACCAAATGGATACCAGCTATCCAACCCCATTCTGACAATCACACATTACTCATGTAGTCGACTGATAATTAAATCTAGATCGACATCCATTGTCCAGGTTTCTGCTGGACAGTCCCTTCTAACCATGATTAGTAATGATAGGCCCCTTATTTAAGGCCTGATTCCCAAGACTTCCAGCAGGGGTGTTTTGAGTGGAGGTCCACGTGAGCTACAGCTTCCGCTGTGCTGCCTGAACCTCACCCAGCACGACAGAAGGGCATCTGGGGAAGCGTCCGCCGCTAACCCCCCCCCTCCCCCAACCCGGTCCTCCCCAGGGTCTTAGCGCCAGCGGATTTCGTGGCTAAATGTTTTGCTGTGAAGTAATGATGCAGAAAACAGTTAAACTGAAAAATGACAGATCTTCATCTGTCGAAGGGGCGGTCTGCCAGCGCCGCGGAATGGAAACGCGCGTCCGGCGGAGGCCAAATAAATGGGAATAAATTACTGGGGTCTACGGTACTGAGACTCGGCAGCAGAGCCGCATACGTTTCGGGAGAGAACTCCTACAGCCGTGTCAACGATGGTCGGGATGTTACGGAAGCTGAGAGGAGCCAAGGACATAGACTGCAGGAGTCACACACTCCAAACTCGCCAGACTGCAAAACGCGTGAGCCACAATACTGTCGAAAATCAGTTTTTATGTATTCACGTTAAGGGGTTAGCTGGAGCACACAGGTAATTCCCAATTCTCCAGCCCTAACGACAATAAAGCGAAAAGCTTCTCGTCGTACCCTTGCTCGTTGCTATAAACACAAATGGGGTCCCATGGCACACGGGCATGACCGCGGACGGCGGCAGAAGTGACGAGCCTTGGAGGAAAACAGTTAACATGAAGCCGCCAAAGTGCCGGCGAGATGTTGAATCCATGCAAGAGAAAAAATAAATAAATAAAGAAGGAAAAAAAAAAAACACGGCACAATTATTAATCGAAAACATCTCACCCCATAGCATTGGCATGAGAAAACCCAGTGCATACATTTGGGCTGGAGCCCAGACTGACGCCCACCCAGAAGCAGCACCCCAACTGTAGCAGCAGTGGCCGTCAGGTAAGTTTTCCGCTACTTTTACTGTTCCAAGTCATCTGGTTTACAAATCGGTTAACACAAGCAGATCACACAGTTATTAAGAAGTGGGTGTGAATATTCAAGGGGGGAAAAAAACACTTTATTATTCATTCGCCTTAACTTATAGGCCCAGTTAGCAGTGAGGTATACAAGAGACCTCATTACTGAAATGGTTTCAAGGGTTTAGATGCCAAGAAGGCAGCTCTGTCTATATATTCGTGACATGTACCTGACCCGAGATACATTATTTATTTAGGAGATTTTTTTATTCAAGGTGATGTACATTTCTTGAGAAAGCAGGGGCAAGCCAGTCCAAGAAGCAGGTGGGAGTTGAGGGCCTTTAATCATTGGTGGAATCACTCAGCTAATCATGGGACGCGATCCAAAAACCTTCAGATAAGGGGCTCAGCATCCTAACCAGCTGCGCCACCTCGCCAAACCGATGGTAGCTTGTGAAAACAGGAGCATAGAAAGTCACCTAAGGTAAGAGAATCTGCCACACGGTGGAGCACAGAGGGGAGATACATAAACCCCCCCGGCCAGTCGCACAGACAGGGGGAGCTGAAGTCGCAGCAGCTGCAGGGTGTGTCCGCACTCAAGCGCTGCCCCAGCTCTCTTTTGTAAATGCAGGCCGGTGTCACCAAAACACAAATGTTGTTACTTAGCTGCTTACATGCAGTTTTCACATCAATCAGCTAAATCTTACATTAAGGCTTGTGTACATGGAAAAGAAAAAAAAAACTTGATACCCTTTGTCCAAGCGCCGCGAAGAACAGAAGTAAGAGTGGGGAAAAAAAAATAACGGTAAGTTACCAAACGGCAACAAACAAATACAGGTAGCCCAACCTGTTTCCGCACCCTCTGACGAGACGATTTATTCCCAGACCTCTCTATAAGGGCACCTTTCTGCCCCGTCGACTCCCACGCCGTCTTGTTATCAGATCTCTCCTCCTTGTCTTCTCCCGCGCAGGTGGGGGGGGGGGGAGGCGCTGCCGTGAACGCGGGACCACGGGCGACCCCGGCACCAGCGCCACAAGCTGCTAAGAGCCGCGGACTCGCCGTGGGAGACGCGCGGAAACAGCAGCTGGCGCACGGCGGCTGTTACAGGGACGCCTTCCAGGGGTCGCGGCGGAATTATGAGTTTAAGAGGCGCCATCTGCGCGAGGGCAGCGCCGCGCGAGCGGAGAAACGCTTACTATTTATCCACCGTCGACAACACGCGTCCCTTTTCACTAAGTCGCACCGGTCGGGTGAGCTGCGCAGTTTCAGGGACTCTTGGCCTACTCGAGCGCTTAGTAGGACAACAGCTTGTCTTCTGCATTCTCCCCGCAGAGAGGGACCTGTAGGTTTTGGACATTAATCTGATAAAATGAGGTGTGACTGAAGTCAAAGATCATATTTCAGATATTTCAGACATATCTGGGAGGGAGGCAGCATTTTCTTGAGGTTGGACCTGACCTTGCGGCGGAGGAGGCTGGCCACACACGTGTGCGTGTGCACAGTCACCATGGGAACAGGGTGCACCGCCCACACCAGAACACGCTATACGTATCTTAGTATGGCGTATGTGGGATCACTGGAGCCAGGGGTCATCACCGTGGCGACTTAGGACAGACATTTTGATCAAAACTTCCACCATGCCAATAGCATTTGAAAAATGCACCCTAAGTGGTCTGTTTTTCCTTAGTCATAACGGTTTGCCATGGACACAGACAGGCCTCGCTAAGGACACGTTTGTCCAACATACAGACAGGTTGACAATCCCTGATTGCGGCTCTCCTCTTACCATGACGTATGTCACACCACTAGAATGCGGCCATATTACTACCGCATTTCTGACAGGGCCGGGTGACAGCTTACACGCGTAGTACATACTGGACATACTGACTGTTATCATCCTATATTACTTCGGAACGTTTTTCAGCGTGTCTCCCCACAGGTGTTGATAATTTTTGTATTTAAAAATCAGGTCTTTGGACCAGCTTTTATGAAAAATGCAGCAAATGCCAAGTATAGTGTGGTTTTTTTTTCTTGCAAAGTAATCAGTGAAATGGCGGGGACACACCAGGAGAGGGCACCAGTCGACCCCTGAAAAAAGTCTGATGGAAGTTGCACTAGGTCACACACCTGAGTACTTATTGTAACAGAACCATATTTCCCAGTACAGCAGAATAAAACAATGCTTCATAAAATTAGTTAGAGCGCCACAAGCAGTCGCTAGATGCGGCATGCCGAGGCGACAGAAGTTACATTTATAAGATGATGTCATCGCTCTGATCCAATATTCCCAGAAGTCATGAGACCACTGTAGTCATCATTAATTAACATTTTCTAATAACAAGTGCCTTCTTACAGTCCCTTAAGACTGGGGTCTGTTTTCCACTGCTGACCCCTCAACAAACATGCAGACTCCGACACTCAGGCTCTCTTACATCACTTTCCAAGACTTCCATCACCTCCAAAGTCCATTTCTCTGCCTTACTCCCCAACACCTACACATCTCCCTAACATTCTCCTTTCTGCTGCACCATTAAATTCAGCGCCACTCCTAAAACACAGATGAAACCCCTGTTTCTTCCACCCCCAGGGGTACAGGGTGTGGCTCAATATGTTAGGACTCTGTGCCTCTCATCAGAAGGTTGCTGGTTTGAACCTCAGCAAAATAATCAAATCTCTGCTGGGCTTGTGAGCAAAGCCCATGACTGTTTAGGAGCACCAGTGCCAAATAAATCTGTGTGTATGTCAGGAGAGCAATGTGCCAAGAAACAGAATCCTCCCAATTCACAGGTACCCAAACCTTCCAGCCCATGACCCTCAAGATAATAGTGCCAAAGACTGCGTTTTGCCGACTGTTTACTGTGGGTCCCCCACAGTAAACAGACATCACAATCAAAGTTTACATTTTTCTGACCCCCAGAGAGTGAGTACAACTGCCACTTCAGGAAACCCTGTTCCAGTGTACCCGTGTTGGTGCAAATGTCAAATAAAGTATTTAATTTATTCATTTCATCTGTACTATATGTGATATAGGTCTGTATATCGGGATGACCAGCTTGGGTGTACTCTGTTCTGTGCCCTACACGTCCCGGGACAGCATCTGGGTTCAGTCGGACTGGATAAACTGGCACGTTCTTTGTTAAAATAATGAGTTCATTTATTAAACAAATATTACAGAATGATGCCCGTTGTGCTTTTTAAAGTTCCACTTCCATCTGAAACTCAACAGCCAAAGACAAAGTTCTAATTTCCAAACCCCATAAAACACTCCGCAGTAAAATAAACGTCAGGATGATGAATTAAGCCCCGAGGAGTGATTTAAAACTTTAAACCCAAATCCAAGATGGCTACCTCATTATGTGATACTGCCCCTCAACTGCAAACACAGGTTGCGTGTTGGGTTTTTTTTTATCTAATTTGTTTTTAGAGATATAGAAAGAGGAACGAACCTTCGATAAGGGGACAAAGATCTAAAAGCGACAAGGACAAAGACCAAAAAAAAAAAACGCGGCGGCGGCAGGTGTGAAGGCGGCCAGAAGTGTCAGTTTTCCCATGCGATTTCCCCTTGAGCTGCAAGTCATCAAAGTCAGCAGAAGCGAACTCCGTAGTTATGACCAAAATAAGGCTGCACGTACAACGAAAATCCAGCAGTCAAACTGGGAATTACATTTAAAACTGAAGTGCTCCAAGTGAAATCCTATCAAAACTGTAAATATTCCTGAAAAAAAATGTAAACTGAAATGATCCTTTAGTTTATTAATATTAATATCCGTGTGAATCGTAACAAATGTGATAAACTAAAGTTATTGCACAAGTTCAATGTCTCAGCCTAACGTTTAACTTACCAATACGCCGAGTAAGAAACAGATACTCCCTTACTAGTTTTTACTGTAAGTAATAAGTTAATAAATATGAACGGTTAAAAAGTATTAGTTCGTTGAAGTGTGCCATCTCGGATCAGCACGTAAAGTTGCACTTCATGTTCTGCTTTCATAATAATAGTTAATTAACAGTGAAAGAAGTAAAGAAAATATTGAATAAGTATTACGATGATAGGAGTTAAAGTCGCGCTACTTACTTTCTGAGCGTTAAAGCTGCGTTTGCCCGGCCTGTTTGTGAAAAGCAACGGCATCCTAAAAGTCACAGAGCGCTCATTGTCGGCGGAGAGCCGGGACTCAGGTGGTGCCGGGAGGCGGCCGCTGGAGCCGCACCGCGCCGGCCCGCCACCCGGCGGCGCTATACCGGCCGCCAGCCCGGCCCGGCCGTGCCCACCGCGCCGACTTGCGCGTCTTTGCATGTCTTTGTCATGCAAACCACTTAGAATAATTCAGCCCGCAGTACAATAATAATACATTAAGCGCATCTTGTTCACGAAAAGCTGCGTAAAAAGTTCCGCCTCCGGTCTACTTCTGGAGGAAAATTGATTCATAATCTGGGTCATAACGTTTGACTAAATTAGTAATGCAATTACATTATTTTAAATCAATTTATTATAAACAGATGCATATTCACAACATGGAGCAATTATTCATAAATAAACAAAAATATAAAATATAATTTTCACCTGAAGTTTAACCTAGGCCCACAATTACATTTTCCACTTGATAATATAGAAAATTGTTGCCTTTATATTTTGTAACCATACATTCACTATTTTCTTTTATGAAGTGGGCAAAACTTTCCTTAAGAGGTAAGAAAGTTCAAGTTTCTTTACAAGTGCTCCTGAAGGGATTTGCATGCCGTGGATTTGCATGGCTTCTGCAGACATCATTTGCATCTGTGGCTGTCAAAGCTGAACATGGTATGATTTTTTTGTTTGAGTTTTGTTTATGTGAATTCATTATTCTTTGTTTCCTGGGATGGGCTACAGCAAAACCATATGTGTTTACTGCCCATTATTACAATGAAAAAAACATCAACTTTTATGCCCAACGGATAATAACTAATACAACTACTACTTCCAAAACAGAACAATTCTTCTATTTTACCTTTTGGGAGATGCGACAAAATAATAATTTTATGAAAAATAAGTCACAGATAACCCCTGCCAACATGGTGAAGTTCAGATTTGGCCCTCCATAGAAAATAATTGCCCAGGCTTGGACTGCAGGATCACTGTGACCCTGTACAGGACAAGCAGTTTTGTTAGCTAGATAATAGACAGATAATAGACAGATTCATATTACACTCTTTGAAATACAAATGTGTTGATTTTTTCAAGCCATACATTAAAAGACAACAACTGACTGGAGTTTTCTGTGTGTGTTTGTATTGAAGAGGCGATGCTCTGTGTAATGTAGCCATGGTAACAGGCAAACCGCATCCCCTGTAACTGAGACCCATAAAACCAGTCCACCAGGGCGTTAGGATCACCACTGCATCTCCGTTTCGCCTAGCCCCTACAGCATCCTCCAGATTTTGGGTGGACTCCGGGAATCACTCCGTAGGGCCTGCCACAGATACGTGGAACACCCGGCCTGTCGTCTCTGTGGCACCAGGCAAGTCCCCGTCCCCGACGCGCCACTGGCCGTGTGTCAGCTGCGTCGCAAGCGTGCCAGTGCCCCATAACGAACGTGCCTGGGTGGGCATCAGTAGCCCGCGATCACGCTAACGTCGACGTGCCCGGGCTTTTGTAGGAGTGCATTTTCCGAGCGGGGGGACGTATTTCAGCAGCTTCCTACAGTTTGTGCGGCATATTTAAATAGGCTAAATTACAGGGTTCGTTTGCAGATATTGTGGTCAGACGAAGGAGGCGCGGACACATGGCAGTAATGTGCCTGGTCCCGTGATGGGAGTATCTCCCAGTAGCTCAGTGGGGGGCTGTAAACATTAGCACAGAGAGCCTGTCTGGTACACATGCTTAGCCCTCCCCGGCAACCTCCGTACCGGGTGTTGTGTCACACATTTTGTCACTAAAGCCTGTCCCGTGAAAATGGAAGGAAAAAAAAAAAAAAGCCGGGATTGGACAGACCACTCTGTAAATCCCTTTAAAAAAAACTCTGCCCAAATGTGACAGCAGACGTATGCTCGGCGGCGGGAATGAAGCAAAACATTGTAAGAGACACCCCTAGCCCCACATGTCGCTGGAGGCGCGGCTGTCACACTCCCCGCTGCGAGCTGGGAAAGTGATCTGGGTGCATCGCCGCTGACGAAAAGGGCAATGGCGCTTGCGGATCGCGGCTGGAGCCTCCCCGAGTGCCTGCCTGCCCGCCCGCGGAGACTGCCAACCCACTAGCGCCCCCGCAGCAGACTGGCTCCAAAATAAAGCAGGCCGCATTCTGTCAGGTGGAGGCTGACGTCGGAGCACGTTTAGGTTTGACGGAAGTGTGCTTCTCTTTTGAACTCTTCGGGACTCGCGGGAAGTGATGTCTTCATCAGCGAGCCAAACGGAGCTGATCTGTACGCCCGCCTCTCTTCCCCGTGAATCGTCACGATATAAAACCAGCCGCTGCACTTCCACGAACTGTTTAAAATGAAAACGACACACGAAGAATATATTTTCATTGACCATTTTTCATTGACCACCCCCATGTTGTGATTGTGTATTCCTGGCCAAACGGCGAACTTTGAATTGTTCATCAGCAATGAATAGAAAACTGAATCTTTTAAATTATAATATATTTCATTTCATTTCATGTATTCAAACACACCCATGTAAAGCGCCCTGGGACAACTCTGTTGTGAAGGGCGCTATATAAAAATAAATTGAATTGAATTGAATTTATTTTGATTAGCCTGTCTCGACTTTTGCAGTATTAGACGTGTGTATTATACCTAAGCAGATGAAATATGTTCCACGGTCTTATTTACTGGCTTGAAAACAATTTGCATGTTTTGCTCTTTTTTTGTCATTTTCTGATTCATGTTAACTCACTCCATGGACGCCGGCAGTCGCCTCCACGTTATTGTGGCGGGGCAACTTTCCGGCACGGTGTTCCCTTAGTGACATTCCTTCTGAACCACATGATCCTGCCACCTTGGCATCCATGTCTCGGTCTTTGGAAAAACTAACCAATAACGCGGAAAGAGCGAGCAGCTGTAAAAGCAGGACAGATGTCATACACCCGTGACAAACTCTGGCACTTATTCATGCAGTTATAGACGTCAGTTACATAATATCCAGTCTTCCATTTTTGTCGTTATGTCTAGAACAGTGTTTCTCAACCCAGTCCTTGGAGGACCCCCCAGACAGTCCAAATTTTTGCTCTCTCCCAGATCCCAGCACACCTGTACCAGGTATTCAAAGCATCTGATTCCTTGACTGTTTGGTGCAGATATGCTAGGAGTTGGGAGGGAGCAAAAATGTGGACTGTCTCGGGGTCCCCCAACGACTGGGTTGAGAAACATTGATCTGGACCATTTTGTCAGCGTTTCCAGTCACCTGTATTGCTCTAAGCATGCTGGCAAAGAGGGAAGGGACCCAGGCCTCTGTCCGGAACAAAGCCTCCCACAACACAAAGAAAGGATTTACATTCCCAATTACCAAGTACGAAGTTCTACCCTCTACTTTTGGCATTCAATGCTGAGGCTTTACTTACACAAAACGACAACCGACATGCAAAGTCCTGGCTTGGGAACACCTGGACAGTGAGTACCGCGGAGGGGAACTTATGTAAATGGCTCCTGAAGGACGCCAGGGCGGCATGCAAGCAGTTTAAGTGGGCAAACTTTAACTGTGTGAACATCTGCAGCTGGCAGCACGGAGGGGGTTTGGTCGCCTTAGCGTCTTTTAACGTGGCAATTTTCTCCGTTCCTGACGCCCCGGAGCCCATTCTCTGAACGCGTCTCCAGTCACAGCGCACATTTATGGCGTCTTTCCCATGGATTGAGGTCAGCTTTTGGAGCTTTTTTGGGGGGGGGGGGGTTGTGGGCTCACAGTGACATGGATTCTCACTCGTGCAAGCTCACCTTTCTGTCGCCGCCTGGGGAGACTGTTTCCCCGACATCAGAAAAACCACAAAACGGCACAGCTGGGGCTCTAGTTTTCCGCCTCCTCGCTCTGGCCAAACTGTTGGCTCTGAGTCACTGATGAGGCCATAAAACACGTTATAAAACAGCCCTATAAAAATCCCAGGTAATCCGTTAATGCAGCAGCCTGTGGTTCACAGCCGCGGTAACGTCTCATTGGCCAGTTACGTGTGAAAGGCCGTATGACACAGGAACCTTAGATAAAGACACATCTGGGATCAAACCTTTATTGTTTCAAAACTCTATATTCCTTTACAATACAGTCATTTATTGTTACTTGTATGACGATGGGTAATGTACAATGTCATATTTATCCAATAATGAAACACAAGAACACAAATATGAAATATTTCCTATATACCAACGTTTGATGAGCAAGGGAAGTTGTGCTGTCATGTTATGAACAGAACAAAATCCCTTTTTCTGTATTCATGGGAGCAGTTTGTCGTCTTCTGAAAGTGCATTTTAAAGGATTGCGTGAAGACTGCCATACCCAGCCTTTAGAAATTTTTTTTTTCCTTTTTTTTTTTTTTTTTTTTTTTTTTTTTTTTAAACAGAGGGCCAGTATACTGTGTTGTGAGAAACAAACAGCATAAACCTACATAGCCAACGACCACGTTTATCTGGAGAATCTGATGAGAGGAAGCAAACAGGTCATACATGCCATGAACATTCCTCCATAAACATTTAGGGTAAATGTGAACTTCCAGAACATTAAAAACATCGCAGCTGATCGTGAGAATTTCCACAAAGGACGAGTGCTGGTCATAACCGAAACTAAGGCGACATTCAAATTCCTATGTTTATTATACAGACAAATCGAATGGCATCGTAGCCAGTGTGTATAGGACATGCCCTAACCAAAGTAAATTAAATTAAAATTTGGTCCACAATTATAAATATCCTGGGTTAAAAAAAAGAAACAAATTTGTTCTTTTAATAGCAAATGAGAAGTGAAAACATGTCATGATTATGATTTTATTCCTGCTAATGCAGTGCTGATTTATAACAGATTTATGAACAACACGAGATGCATTTTAAAAATGTAAGCAAAACAAACTGCCGTCTCCTGCACGCGGCCACTTCATACTTTCGTGTTCCAGGGCACAGCCTTGACTCTGTAGAATTTGGTGCCCAGGGGGACCTTGAATCGGTTCTGAGCCTGAGGAGAGAAGACAACTTCAGGCATGAAGAGGCAGGTTTTTCACGCTCACCTAGATGGAACAAACTATTTAAAGACACTACACACCGCTGGATGAGGACAAAAACAGATGGATGGACAGACTATCGGGAATATCACCAGCAGGTGTAGCTTTCACCAGAAGGGAACAGGCACCCACAAGATGATCCACGCAAGTGACTCGGCTAATCTTTTTCATTTAACTTTCTAATTTCTGAAATTCTGTTACGGGTCCAATCTTCTCAGTGAACAGAGTTATGTTAAATAATAGCCATACTCATGAGTCATGTACGCTAGGGACTTGGGGAACAGAACAAAGTCTTCAACTGCAATATCGACATGAACACCCATCTCTCTTAAATCGTTTGATACTAAACATAGCCAAACTATACCTTACACCAAAGCCGCTGGCCATAATGTCAGATGATACTAGAAAGTAGGCAGCCTATGTTATAGGATGCACCATTGAAGGTAATGTTTCATTCATAGTAAGATTTCACATCAATGACAGACAATCCTATAAACAAACACTACCAGAACGACACACACCACGCTTTGTTCCAAATGATGTCGTAATTATCTTTATCGTAATCCTTCAAATGGAGATTTCCATAGTACACAGCTGGACTAATTAAACTATCCATAACAGTGTTCTGCTCATTATTTTACAGATATTTTCCTAATTGTGATTTTTCCGCCTGCACAGAGGTTTAATTCAAATGACTGTAAACATGTTCAGACTGTAATGAGATCAAAATGATGCCGCGGACCAAATAACGAAAGAGGGCCTTACTTTGTGGGAACCGCGATCGACACGTTGAGCTGCGGCGCGAGAAAGAGGAGGTTTTAAAGAGGCCCTGACGCAGGAACATGAGACTCGGGCATAACATCGAGCGGCCCGAGCCACCGAGCCCAGCGGCTCCTAAGCACAGGTTTGACAGCACGGACCGAGGATACGCTTTCAGGCAACTCACACTAAATGTTAAATGTTAAAACTGTCTGAGAGCATGCAGATACCGAGATACATTAGCATGCCATAAAACATGCATTCATCCCGCTTCTTTAACGTTTTTTTTTTTTAACGTGACGTTACCTTTTTTGCCTGACAATACTCCTTTTCCATCACCTTCCCAAGAACCCACGGTCGTCGAGCAGCCCCTGATGCTGGAACGAGAGACAAAAACATTCTTTATTATAAATACCAAAACGGCAGCACTTTTAACACGACCGACATGCAACATCTGCCGAGACCCCGACACCGCCCCCCCCCCGGCGCGTGACCCAAGCAGGCACTCGGAGATCAATGTGCCAAACCCGTCAGGCCAAGAGCCACTCGACTGCGGTGCCCTCGCCACGGCATGCGGCCGCGTTTGGAGTGCCTGCATCACAGCCCCCCCCCCCCACGCCAATTAAAATAAACACGACTAGCTACAACGTAAAGCTTTGGGTGGGTGGGAAAATAGGAAATACGAGCTACGATATCGGAGCAGTGATTTACTGTAATTGGCTGTAATTTTTTAAATTGTATTTAAAAATAGAAACTTCACACAAAAACTAGTTAGCAAGAAACACTGGGCAGCAGTGACCAGTCCATTTATTATTATTATTATTACTGTTATTATTATTATTATTATTATTATTAATAATCATTATAATCATTGCTATTATTAATGGTATTCATTATCATTGTTGTTAATATTAAATATTCATTATTATTATTATTATTATTATTATTATTATTATTATTATTATTATTCAGTTCTTCACCTGCTTATTAATATTTATCATCATCATCATCGCCACCATGGGTCCTCTCCTCCCTGACTGCTAAGCACTGCAGGACCTGCTTTTCTCCGGCACTGCAGCAGACAGCCACATGTGCCACAGGAATGGCAGCTGGTGTCGGCTTTTTGGAAGCGGCACGCTGGCTGCAGCCAAAGAACACGCAGCTCCGCCACAAGGTGCTCATGAATAAAACGAAAATTCTGACACGGCCGTGTTTAGATTGCAAAGGGGGGGGGGGATAACACGGCCAAAAACTGCACATTCAGCACGCTTCCCACCCGCCTTCTGACCGACCGTGACGGGTGGCCGGTTTCAACCGCTGGCGGACTTAAGCGATTTGCAGGATTCGCTTACGGGCGCCGTAGTCCGGGCTCAGCGTGGATTTCCCTCCCGGGAGCGTCTCCAGAGCCGCACCGCCAGTCGGGTCCACGGCCTGATCCGCTTTAGCGAGACACCCGCCTGTGTCAGCGCTTAGAGTATATAATTGGGAGCCATGCAGGTCATTTTATACAGCACCCTCTAGAAGCTAAATAATGAAGTGACATTAAAAGGTGCCGACCCGTGGCTTGTGGGACCTCCTGCCTCTGCCCTGCGCATGCGCGGTCAGCCCACCCTGCCTCCAGGTGGCCCAGAGCCCCACTCCACTCCCCTGTGGGCCTTCAGCCTGCCGGCGTGGACCACATGACCACCATCACTGACCCCCCATCTCTCGGCCATGGACAAGAGACTCTCGTGTTGTTTATAATTGTATTTGCGATGCATAATTTGTACATTCACAGACACTGTTGCCTGGGAGTGTTACTCGATAACTTTCTATGAAGGGCTCAGAGAATAATTGTGACTTTACCCCCCCCACCCCCCAAAAAAAACAGATCTCCCCCCCGTTTCTTTTGCTCGTAAAAGTGCATCGCAGTGAATAAACACTGGGATTTATTGACTTTCTGGTTAACGACCTTCCTTATTTCAGATTCCTTATTTCACGTTATGGTCCAAGTTGGAAAAATAAATAAATAAATCAGAGCTTATTCAGCCTTACGAGCCACAAAAGCGAAAGGTGAGCTGCAGCCAGACAGCTAAGCGTGGCCTGTTTGCTAGTGATTACTCTCCCACAGAGCAGCACGTGCTACCTACAAGTGTCTTGCTACCCTCAAGTGGAAAGCGCCCGGTTCATGTTAACCCCCCAAGGCTATCGGAGGCCAGGTGACCGGGCGAGCTCAGCGAGTAGCCCACGACGCCGTCCATCAGATGGCTGAATAGGGATGGACTGCCACCTGCCGTCACGGCTGGCTGGACACGGGGCAACTGCGACCACACGCTTGGCGGCACACGCAGAAACGGAGGCGAGGGGAGCTGACACTGTACCTGGCTTGAGATCCAGGGCGGCGAGAGATTCGGAGTGGAGGAAGTAGAGGGTGGGGCCCACGGTGAACAGGACGTAGTTGTCATGTCTCTCATCCAGAATGATCAGCACCAAGTCGCCCACCTGAAAACTGGATGGAGCAAAAACCGATATAGAGAAGGCAGCAACATCCCCGCAAATAACATGTCAGGAGATGGGAGACCGAGTCTGAGAACAGGAGCATCTCACATACCATGTGGGAAAACAGACTATACGAGGGATACAGACTCCTGTAAATATTACTAAGACCACACCAAATTCTAAAGACAGGCAATCAGAATTTCTAACAGTCGCAGTGAAAAATGGCATCCGACACAGGTAAACAGGTCACTTACTCTCTGATAGCGATTTTCTCTGAGTGTCGGGAAGACACAGAGGACATACTTTGGGACATCTTTAAAAAAGAAAAAAAAGACACGAACATCAAAATGACAAAGTGTTAAAAGTTGTTAGTTAGCTTTCGGCTAACATGTCATAGCTCTAAACTACGAAAGACCTTCCAGTAATATAGCATCTTTGACTAACGAAGGTAATCAATGAGGGCAGAAATCAATACTGGCATTCTGCTGACATTTATCATCCAGCAATTTTAAAACAATTTCGTGGCTTTTTACCGCAGTGTACGTGGGGGGGAAATTGGGCATTTGTTCAAAGTTTTTTCTTTTTTTTTTTGATAGCTTACACAGCAAACATGTCACTGTCTGGGAAGCCAATCAAGATTTTTCCATTGTTTACATTGTCATCATGGCAATAGTAATGTTCTTCCAAAGAAAGCAATAAATAAAATTCTCATCACCGTTGTTATTAAAAAATTCCGCAAATACTGCTGTGTGAGTGCAGCTGCCATAGTTAGTTCAATAAAATAATACCTCTCTAAGTTAGTCCTTGAAAACCAGTCAATTGTCCTCACCAGTATATACTACTTAAAGAACTGGGTAATGCTGCCACCAAGTGGTGACATGGAGAATATCCTGTTCCGTATAGGGTACAATGTGGTCAAAACCGCAGTTCACATAACTGACACTGCTCTCTGTTCTTATAAAAGTTGCCAAATAAATCTGGACGTTAATCTTGCATTGCGAGACAACTAATTTGGAATCGAACAGTCATTATGTGGCTTTGTGGTCTGTTACTGGCAAATTTCATCCTTATAAATAATACGGAGGTACATGCCAAATGAAACTTAACTATACTTCACACTGATTTGGACTATGTCCCACATCACAAATGCATGACTGCCTACATCTACATCTGTTAAATTAATATTGCGAAATTAAAAGCTATCTAATGGCCATCGCCATGAATATTCATGACGATGCTGTCTAACACAGAGGGAAACTGTTCTCTTTCTGCAAAACAAACATCAAACAAGTTAAAAGGAAATCAGGTCTTACACCCTGATGGCTAACACCGGCGTGTAAAATCATGAAGCATAGTACTAATAATACCACTCTAATCCACTGCAGGGAAAAATACTGAATACGTTAATAATGGGATCGTGAACATGGTCTTTTTTTAACAGCGACGTGGTGAATCTGGACATTACCAGTCTCTGAGTGAGCCGTTTGTTCTCTTCCTCTTTCATATGCAAGGTCTGGGAAATGTAGAGAATCCACATGAACACACTTTCCCGTGAAATCCTGCACAGTGAACTCAGACCACGGTGATAACACTATTTTACCTTTATAATTCTTGGTGTGCCAGACAGATTTTGTGATGCTCATCACAGAAATAAACATTTTCACATCACATAAAGTTTGTTGAGAAACGGACAATTTTTTTTTAACAATTATTGAAGAACGTTTAAAACAGGTATTTCACACATTACTGGTCAACAAATTAGTATAAAACAACTAAGGGCTGTCTTTAATGTACTTCTTAATGCTGATTTAAGAAATGCGGTCATAATTTTGCTCTCAACCATAGTTTTTCAGCGATATAATTTTTAGGCTATACTGATACTATATAATTCCTTATGAATAATGTATGCGCACATTTCTGAGTAATTTAGGAAAAAAGATTTTAATTTAGGACTTTACAGACGGGAGCAAAGTAAACTGGAGTTTACAGGCTGTAACATTTGGACACATTGAGACAGGGTCCTGCTCCCTCTCTGACATGGAAAAACGGTACCAAGCCCAGTGGAGTCCCAGTCTGCCTGCTGACTTCTGCTGGACCCTTAAAAGGGATGTTTCTAAGGCCCAGTACAGCAGAAAGCATCAAATACACTTCTACCTTTCAGAGGAGTCACTTGTAACACAAACATATACTGTATATATATGTACAGCGTGAGGTTTAATTGTGTCACTCGAAATCCTTGTGATAGGTAAATTCTATTTAGATACTTGAATTCATGAATTCGGCACAAACAATACTGTAACATTCACCTATTTTTATTTGTGAAAGGGAAAGTAAAAATTTGTTGACCAGCGTAATCCATAAAACTCCATTAAATCCATTAAATAAAATTTGAATTTGAATTCGAATCTCTACTGCAAGAGGCGGACTGGTCATGAAAAACATGAAGACCTGATTCTGTGGGAGCGTATAGACCTTCATTATATTCTGATTAAGAGAAGCAAAATCAAATTTAATCATTTGCAAAATAAGTGCAAAACAAAACACATTTTATAAATGACTCCTCCGCCTGATCGCAGACTTTTCCCCACATCTGTGCTCTCGGGCGGCTTCCAAACCCAAAACTCACCCTTTCCAACAGAAGAATGCGCCGTTTTTCCTCTGACAGCAGCACGACGTTCTCACTGGGATGAGGGAGCAGATTGACATCGTTAACACAAGCTGCCCGACCTAGAGTCTTACAGCCGGTGTCCCCATCCGCCCAGATAAGGGACACAAGGACCTCAAAGCAATAACATGCGCTACATCAGCGCACCCTCCTTTTTCCAGAAGCTAAAAGCACCAATTCCCAGAGAGTCCATTCTGGCATTGAACAGGTAAACACTGATAGGACAAAAGAAATCCCCAGGTCAAGGGCCGTACCACTGGGAAACACAGTGGGGGTAGCGACTTAAAACCTGTCCTGCAAGTAAGAATGTTTGTTCAAGCTGAGCATTATCCAGTTGTAATGTGCAAGGCTCAAATAATCAGTTATGCTGAACCTACCACTGAAACGTCAAACTTCTACTGATATTTCATCATACATGCACAAATATCCTTCCATACGTTCTTCACTGGTTTACACTTTGCGTTTTACCTTCTACCACTGGGCAAAAGCTTTACCAAGCTTCACGGCAATTCCTGAAATTCTCCGGAAAGTGCTTCATGACAGGACAAAATACAGAGAACACCCTAACGGTCCATCCCTCTTCATGTCATCATGTGGTGTGACAGCTGTCAGACTGGGGGAGTGCAGATTGTCCTTACTGTACGGTCATCATGCTGGCCTCCACGGCTGCGTCCACCTTCTCTTCCTCGCGGGTCGGCACCACAGATGCCAGCCGGTCTGGGTCGAGCGGCATCTCGGAAGACGCGCCCGGCCCGGAGGTCTCGGCTGGGAGGGGGCTGCCCACAAAGTGGGCAGACGACAGCATGGCAGAGCTGCGCAGACGGCTGAGCTCCTCCTGCAGCTGCTTCTTCTCCTGCAGCAGGCTGGCCCGGTCCTCCTGCAGGGTCTCGATCAGGCCTGTGGCCGAAACACAGGCTTAGTGACAAGGCGCCGACAGGCCGGGCCGCCGCAGACAGCACGCAGACGGCATGCAGACGCAGACGGCACGCTGCAACACCACGCCTTACTTCTCATCCCTCTCGTGTGTGTAACCTGATCCCAGCTCAAATCAGAGAAACATCTGCTACCTCCAAGAACATTCCAGAGAAGCCGCAATGTAACAGCTACCGTAGGGCTATCAGAGAATCACGCCCAGGAGGTATGAGGCTGAGACACCTTTGTCCTTCTCCTGCTGCTGGGTGACCTTTCTCAGCTTCTCCGTCAGCTCGCCGATCAGCTGCTCCTTCTTCAGCTTCTCTCTCGTCAGGACGGTGTTGAAGTTCGTCTACAGACCGCCAAGGCAGAAGATGCGGCACATTAAACTCAGTCATACAAAAACATATGAATCAAGTCGGTGTCCAAACAATCTCTGTAAATCATCTCATTACACAAAATTTAAAGAAATACACGGCTAGTCTAGACATTGACTGAAGCGTTATAATAAGTGTACAACAATGTCATCCCAAAGGTTTAAAAAATATACCATGAAGCAAATTCAAGCGAAATTGTATCGCTTTTAACAAAAACTCAGCTATAAATGCAAAATCTTAAAAAAAAAAAAAAACGGTACTGATTTAACCGAGTTTCTCGGTTTTCCATTGCTGCTCTTAGATGTATGATGATTGAATTTTTTAGATTGTTGATTGCAGATTGTTTCTAACCATGCTTTGCATATCCCGTACCCTTCCCCATGCCTCGCCTCTGATTTCGCTCACTGCGGTGATACATTTGGATGTCGCCCTTAATTAGATTTGAGGGTTTTTGAGCACTTCAGCAACAAAGACCATGTTAATGACTGAATGTACACACGCTTTCAGATCACTCTCCCTCAAGGGCTGTCTCCCATCAAGCCGGCTGATTAAACTCGTTTAGTGGAGTCCTAACGAGGATTTCCTATGAGGAGCTTCATCCGTTTTATCACCCTCTTGTCTTTGACCATGTTTGTCATGTGATACATTTGTTTGGATCCAATTGGCATTGTTTATTTGCGTTGCAGAGTTTTCCCTATAGCAATGCACACAAATGGTATACTTCATCCCATTAAATTCGCTCCCAATGGCTTCAACCCTGTAACAGGAACTAGGGCATTCTAGCATTTAAACCCACAAACCTACCAGCCAACAGGAACGTCAACACAAACATGAACTGGTAGGTACACCACAGTAGGAGCCTATTGATAAGGCTGATATTAAGCTATTACGAACATCCTAGATGTAAAGTAGGCAGCGAGAAAGCAATATGTCAGCCATCATGTGCTCTCCAGGGAAGCGGTGTCCAAAAGTCTCTTTAGACCGAGACCATCTCACCTGCTGCTCAGCGATGAGCGATGTCTTCAGGTTCTGCATCTCCTCGTTCTTCCTTTTCTCTAGCAGGTCCAGCTGGGCCAGGAGGGAGGCCCTCTCCTCCTGCAGCCTCTCCTCAAGCTCAGGATTGATGGGGGCTGAGCACTCGCCTGCCTCCTCGATCTGCCCCAGCTGTGCCACCAGGCTGCACATAGAGAAACATCTGTGAATCTGAAAGCTGGCGAGACCTTCAGCAACACACCAGCATGGTGAGCCAAGACCAACACATAAGCAAGAGGGTAAAACCCATATCCCAATAAACTCACATTTTAAACATGCTCTCAGCACCCAGGAAACAACAGAACCATTACTGCAATAAGGACTGCAATTTATGAGAATGCTTTTTACCATGTACCATGTATCAACGGTTTCAGTAACTGCAGTTTCACTGCAAGTCGTGTAACAATTATTCTTGAATTGCTCTATCGTCTCTTGAGAATTGGGCTAAAAGATGGTCTCTTGAGAAATAGGCGGAATTTACTGTTGCTGAGATGTATTAATCAATACTCTGTGTAATCTATCAGTCACCATATGTACATACAGTACTGTGCAAAAGTCTTAGGCAGTCAAAAGAAATGACGTTTAAATGATCGTCATGTTGATGAAAAACTTCGAAGTTATGCCTGTCAAAGTGTGTTACCTTAGTCATTTAAAAACTTTTGCTTTATTCACCCCAGTATTTTCAATAGCCATCTAGTACACCAATGTACACCAAAGTGGTGTTCATCTAGCCATCCAACAAGACATCAGTAATTGATTGGAATACAGAAGAAAATCCTGGTAGTTTGTATTGTGTTATTCTTCATTGGTGTACGAATATACAGTTACTACCCAGAAAAATAGTTCTAAACATTTCCTTTGATTGCCTAAGACTTTTGCACAGTACTGTACATGAAAATCGTGTTATATATGGGGTCTGCAAATGGTTTGCTATTACCCGCAGTAGGTCTTGGAACTCATCACCTGTGGATACGGGGGACTACTGTACATCGTATAATTACATTTATGGTTTAATATCACCACACTCTGATACGTGGATGTGGAAGATGGAATGATGCACACTCAACAAAGACTGAGAGAATTAAACTCTTTCGCTTTGCGACAAATGGTTGCATGTTTGATAACTTTGTTTATTAATGTCACCAAAAGCAAGTAATTTACTTCAGCACAGAACATGGCAATTTGTCGAAGTCCAGGGAACTGCGCTTGGCTGCTGTCATCTAGAAACACATTCACTCACCCTTGGGCAGACCGTCTGTCTTGGAGTTGGTTTTCAAGCTGCTTAATCTTTTCCAACAGTCGTTCCTCTACGGCTGCCTTCTGCAGATCAAAGTCTTTGAAGGTCTCTGCCAAAGCGGCCTTCACAGCCGCGTCTCTTTGTTCCTCCAGACTCTGAAGGGCCGTCTGCTTCTCCTGAGCTATCCTCTCTGAAAGCAGCTCGTTCTCTGCCTGAAGATCGTTGATAACCATTTTCAGGTGCTGTTGCTCTTCTTGAAACAATCTCTCCTGCTCCTCCTTCTCGCTCTGCAGGGTAGCACTGCTGTCCTCCAGCTCCTTCTGGAGAATCTGCACCTGCTCCCTGAGACCAGCCTCGACTTCAACTGATTTCCGTTGCAGAGTCACAAACTCATTCCGCAGTAGTGTACTCTCCTCTTCGTGCCTGTCCACAAGCTCGGAGATGCAATGGTCCTTCTCCAACCTCATGAGGGACCTCAGCTCAGCCAGACCCACTTCATACTCCTCGTTCTTAGCCTGCAGTTGCCGCTTTAGGTCACCAATCTCCTTCTGGAAAGTTTCCATTTCAGATTTCACCCGAGAGGTCACAGCCTCCTCCTGGTGACTCTTGGCTTCTTCATACAGAAGCCGTATCTCATCTGTCTCAGCCTCCTTGAGGGCCATCTCCACCTCCAGCTTGCAGCGCAGGTCTGACAGCTCTGAGAGACGGAGCTCTAGGTCCTTCAAGCGCTCCTCCCGTTCATGGAGGTCTGCTGCGTGGAGGTTAACAAGCTCCTTCAGCTTGGCCACATTCTCCTCAGCCAGCCGCTCGCGGGCCGCCTGCCCATCACGCCGGACCTCCTCCAGCTCAGCGGCATGCTGCCTCCGTAACCTCTCCTCCAGCTCATGGAGGTGAGCCCTCTCCATGCCTTCCATCTCCTGCCGAATCTTCTGCTGGCTGCGTTCGATCTCAAAGTGCAGGTGCTCTAACTGACTAGCAAGCGAGTCCCGGGACAGCTCCACAGACTTCATCTGCTCGCTCTGATCTGCCATCTTCTGCTCCAGGCCCTGCAACTCCATCTTTAGAGTGCTCACAGCTTCCGAGGACCTCTCTCTCTCACCCTCGAGCTGGGCAATTTCTTTCTCCTTCCTCCCCACGATGCCTTCCAGCTCAAGCATGGCCCTCTGTATGTCTTTAATAATGTTCTGGTTCACCTCAGATTCTTCTCGTAGGTCTGACAGCTGTTTGTCGTGCTCTATTTTGAGAGCCTGCATTTCCACCTGCTGCTTCTTCTTCAGTTCCTCCTCATGGAACTGCAGGATATTATCCAAGACCTTCTGTATGTCGACAGACATCAATTTCAGGGCAGAGCTGAAATCTCGCCGCTCTTTCAGCATTAGTCCGCGGAAGTGGCACAGATCCTCCCTAATGCTCCTCAGGTAGCCTTGAGATTCCTCAGTAACTGACCTGTACTTCTCGATGCATAATTTCAAAGCAGCCACCTTCGAGTTCTCCCTTTCCAACGTCGTAGTGTCCTGAATCCGCTTGCTGTCTATGGCGTTGATGACAGAGGAGTACAGAGACTCTACCATCATTTCGGGGCTGGTCGGGTCACTGATGGGATTTGGGGACGTCAAGTTCCCCTCAATCACAAACTCATTCACGGCAGACAGGAAATCTGACTCGGGGCTCTCCGCTAACGAGTCAAGGTCCAGAGACCCCTGCTGTAACACCGGGTCCATGTTCGGGTGTCCGATGGTTTCAAAATCAAACGTGTGGGCGTCAATGCTGTCCGGGGACAACTCCTCTAAAGGAGCAGGAGCCGCAAGAGCCTGACAGAGGGGACCCTGGAGACTGAGTGACGATGTGGCTTTGGGGGAGGTAGCGCTGGTTCCTGTTGTGCTTTCTGATCGCGGTAGTGCAGTGGATCTCTGCCCCATCTGGGTACTGGATGCCTGGTAGAAAACATATTTAAAATCAGACAGTACCACAAGAGAACATTAAAAAGAATCAGTGGTATTCAAGGTGATAATACTGTCCATCATGTCAGGAACAGGATTCACCAATAGGAAGTTCTGAACATTCTGCGGCTTCAAGGCATAAAATTCTACAAAGATTGGCTACTGCTAGTTTATCTGGTACCTTCTGTTCACTCAGCAAGTCGGTGATGGTCTGGGACATCTCATCTACACTCTGGGCAGCCTGAACCAACTGCTGAAGCTTTTGACTGTGGTGTTGGAGAGGTTCAAAGTCACACAGCGATGGGACACTGGAGAGGAGGGGAAAAATGAGATAATATAGATGAAATGCACAATCTATGAATGCGAACGCTAAGATCACAGATTTTTTTAAATATGGCTTTTCAGTTTCGTGTTCAACTCAAGGTGTCCTTTGAGATAACATCCTCTAACATCTGACAATTTGGATAGCAGTCCTTCGGCAGCAGTTAGGAATAAATGGTCTTATCTTCACTCGAGAGGCAAGATAAAATTCCAAACTTCATATCGTTCTCCGATCGAGTGGAAATAGCTTTATCTACATGAAATTTCCCGAGGCGGTATCTGGTCACACTCAACAATATTCGATGCTAAGAGTTTCCACTTCACACATCCCACAATTAAGTGCAAATCAAAGCTGCTGGGAGCTGATGTCTCATGCGATTGCCTGAAAGTCACCGTAGTGTCGCACCTGAGGAACGGCTGGACTTCGGAAGGACAGCAAGATTTCAAATACTGCAGGTCAGCGAGGGAAATCTCTGGGAGCTCAAAGTCAAATTTCCGGGGCTTTCTTGTCTGTGGGACAGGAACGACAACAACATTCACCCACCCCACCCACAAAGGGGAGACGAGAGAATTTAGTACGACTTTACGGATTCACGAAATAGACAAGTGTAAACTCATTAAACACTCACGCAAAATGACGTGGGAGGCCAGGAATCGAGGCCCCGAAACAACCGGTTTCTGAGAAAAGATTTCCCTGCAATTGGATCAAGAAATGTCTCAAGATAGCTGCTAAAATATGCCCAGACACACTGTGCCCAGAACATGTTGTTTCAGAGAGGAAAAAAAAAAAACACAAATGTTTGTGCCAAAGCCTTGTGTAAGAGAGCGGCTGAAATCGGGAATTTCGAGATAACTCACTGAAGAGTTTTCCAAAGGTTTCCCTCTTCGCCTTCTCAGCCTCGTAAAGCTGCTTTCCATCTTTCACGAGGGCACCGGCCCACTAGAAACACAGCGAGAGTGAGTCAGCTTCCCCTGGCCGCAGCCGCTCCGAGCAAGCCGGCCCGGCCTGGGACCCGCGGTCCTGACCTCTCTGTAGTGCCGTATGAAGATCCTGCGCCTCACGACCTCGACCACGGCCAGGCAGTACATCTGCGGCACTGTGCCCAGTGCCTCCACCACCCGCACTCTCTCCAGCAGCTCCGTCAGCAGCCGCAGCAGGGCCTGCAGCTTCTCCCCGTCCTGGTCGGCGTGAAGCATCACGTAGCAGCACCACCTAGAGACCGCAGAGGGGAAGCCATGCAAAGCTCGGCCAGAAGGGGACCTGGCGCTGGCAGCAGCTGATGTCACGCCCTGGTGTCCAGCGAAGGGAGGCTGAGAACCATGTTTCTGGTCCAGCTAGGCTGCTCTTTTGCACAGATCTATTCCAAACAACCACAAAACTCCTATAACCCACACTACAATAGGGCTGTGTGGTACCTAAAAAATGAAGACAACATTTTACTTAAAGAAATATCCGGATAAACGATGACAACCCCCTCACAACCACAGAAGGTGCCTGAAATTCCCACCAGGAAGTTGCACTTGATTGGCTGACATTCAGGCTGCTGACTGGAAGACAGAAGAGCACTGAACTTCCCAGCTTACAAGAATGGTGACCACACTATTAAAACAATGCATGTGAAATGCCACACTTTAACAGCCATGTTTTTTTCCCTTTTAAACGGGGAAACATAGGCTACAAACTGTAAGCTGAATCATATCCTTGCTTTGCATGTAGCCAAAGCCTCCAACTAGCTGATATCGTCATATCGCCCAGTACTGCACTACAGCCTCCAAACGAACAGAAACCATCCACCATTCAGATACTACGGCGACTCCCTCATTTGTCCGACACGTGCTTAATTAATCCGTCTAACACGGATGCTTGTTACTGTACGGTCTGCCCACATTTTCTGCACTGCGAGGTCACCATGGTCACAAAGCCAGCACCGCCCCCTGCTGTTACTCCCCCTGCTGAACAATACAAATGTTTGCTGTGCTTTCCAGGAACAAAAAAAAATACACAGAATGCAGGGCCACACCATTTTTCCCCCCAACTTCCAGAAAACAAGTATGTCACATAATTTAGTTGTGGGTGCAACGGGAGACACCCAAACTAAGGGCCCACATGTCCACAAGCAAGGAGCAATGAAAACCCATAATTCAGGCTCAGTTGTTTAGTATTCATCTAACTATTTAACATATCAGAAAGGAACATATCTCCATCCATTTGACTTCAAAGGGCTTTATCCTGAACATGCTTGTGTAACACTCTGGAGCCAAAAAAACATATATTTGAGGGGCAGCGATGTACAACATAATGTTTCTGAACGTTCAGCATTTTCAGTCTCTTAGGAGGAGTACTTCCACAGCAGGCAAAACAGGCTAACATCACTTATGCTGTTTATCCATTAGCTATGAGTATCAGCCAGCCAGCAGCCAATCGTCGCTCTGTTGATCCGTTAGAGCTTTAAAACAAGACCCCGGTGCAGCTACACGCAATCTGTTCTGCTCCTCTGCATGCTGTAGGCACTTGATCTGCGCTGAAATTTTTATTCCATTAGGCCCATCTACTAATCCTGGTATTAGATTTCAGATTAACATACACAAAGTTTTTCCTGCTTGAAAGCTTATAGGCAAAAAAAATTAAGTATTCACTAGCAATCAGAGTTAACTGGAAGCCCTTACTTGAGTCGGACTTGTAGATTGTTGGCGAGCTCCTGTTTGGCAGTCGTGCATTTCTGTTTAATGTCCAGCAGCTTCCTGTGGTTGGTCAGCATGATCATCAGCTGGTTGGCGTGGCTTAGACACAGGTCAGGCAGCACCGAGGTGTCCTTCAGGTTCTCCGCCCTCTTCTGATTGGCTAGAAATCCCTGGGGGGGAGCCAACCAGACAACTTAATATCAGAATAATGTATACTATCAGAAGGGAACCTTCTCTTGACAAGCATCATGACATTTGACACAAACTTTAAGATCTGAATGAGCAGTGAGACCTGAAGGTAAAATATACAGTGTAGGTAGTTCATAAAATAAAAACTTAATGATAGTTCTAGCATTCCATGAATGTTTCAGAGTGCCCAAGAATGTCATGTGTAATCTTAGCGTATAAACCCTTTGTTGAAACTAGATTTTCTGTCAAAGACTGCCATCTGCTGGTCATTAAGCAAGTTTATCCCAGATATAAAAAAAAAATAATAATAAACTACACAGCCGCATTAAGCAGCATATTCACATTGAAATCCCACGCTTGTCTGTCTTTGAACTTTTGCTTTCAACAGGGGAACACACAGGATAAATGTTTTCTGAGGGTGCTGGTGATGACGACCTGTGTTAATCTAAACATCCAGCAAATTCCACAGTGCCGGCCCGTCCACCCGCCCGCGGCACTGGGCAGCCCTCGGGCTCACCTGAGCGAGTTCCTTCTGCTCGTTGACCAACTTCTTGCAGCTTGCGATCATCTGGTCCAGGGCATACAGCCTGTCCTCGAGCCCCTTGATGGCCTTCATGTTCTGATTATCCAGTTTGGCGATGGTGTCCCGGCATTCGGCCAGAAAGGGCTGAATAATTCTCGGATCAAGCTGAATGCAAAAATAGGCGAACTACATCAATGAGGCGCCTGTAACGTCTACCTCTTTTACAGTCAAGTGCTGCCTGGCATGCAGGAGCAGTCAAACATCTGAGCACAAATTATCTAAGCTCTAAACTGTCTGCACTTGTCTATTAACAGGAGAGGATGTCAGTCTTGAACTCATATGAGTGAACTGAGGACTCAGTCTGAAATTATTGGGGCAAATGGTTCCACCTTTCCAAGACAAAGCATGAGCTTTGAAATATGCGTTTCCTACCCTCAAGCATCGCAAGGCACGGTCACAAACTGGGGCTGCTTTGCTGGGGATCTTTAGCGAATGTAAAGCCACTCCCAGCCAGCATGGCTGCCAGAGCATTTCTCACATGCCCTACCACTAAGATGACTGTGTAGGCCCTCAACCTTCATCAAGGTAATGACTGAACTGGACAGAAGGATCACAGCAAAGCAACCCACAAGCATCCTACATCTCTGGGAACAGTTTTCAAGAAAATGGAGGCTATGTGGAGGAATCAAACACTGACATCATTCCTTGAACACCTTTTTGATGACAAAACATTCAAAACATTCCAAGTTTCCAGCAAGTATACTTTTGACCGTTTTGACTGTTGTTGTAAATAATATACATGTGGTAAAATACACTATGTAAAACAATCTCCTATTCAAAAATATAAATGATTAATCTACTTTTCAATTAACATTTTAATTATTCAGAGTGAGCATGCATAACTAACATCTGTCTGCTGCAATGCTATAAGCTTCTTAGTATCAGTTAAGTGACTGAGCTCAAAACTACACACTGAAACTCTCTCAAAAGGCTACATTTCCTCGCTTTTGCTCCATGCTGCACTTATGCGAATACGCATCTACCCCCAGGAAAATGAGGGAAGTTCTGCGCACCCTGTTGATGGAGTCGAAGCACTTCCGGACAAGCGACTCCACGTCGTTGGGTCTGTCCTGGACGTTTATCCAGTCCAGCAGGCTGACGTTGAAGTGGGCTGGGCCGCTCCTCTCGGGGGAGTCCGCCTCCTGCAGTGCAGCCCTCAAGACACTGCTGTCCGTCATCTCGCTGCCGGCCTCCTCCTCGGGGGATGCGCCAAACGAGCCGGCCGTGTCACCAGGGCGCGGCACAGAGTCCACCGAGCCCTCCTCACGCGACGACAACGGCGAGGCGGACTTCTCCAGGCTCTCCCGGTAGCTGTGGCGGGTTAGACACTCCAGCAGCGGGATGCGGGCCATGACTGCCACCGCGATGCCCAACCTGCAGGGACGGAGAGAGCCACAGGGGGGCGCTGGGTCAGCACAGCGGCGCCTCCATTACTGTCGCTCCTAGCGACATGCCAACAGAGCTGCGGCTCAGAGAGGCTCCATCTGAACCCTGTCGGCCTGACACACCACCCTGCCGCGCTCACAATGATGTTCATGTGTCAGTTGGGGCAAAGCCTATGAAAAGCTGATTGCCGATTGGCCCTCAGTGGCCCTTCCCTGTCAATCACTGATTCAAAACACGTCACTGGCTCATGACACGCTTGGCTCTTCTATAGTTATTATGGTCCCTTTTATGCACCCTGACCTTAAAAAAAATTCTAGAATCCTGGCATAGAGACAAGGGAAGTGTTTAAATTGCAGAAAATGGCACAGGGGAGTGACAGCACTGCGCTAGAGTGGCGCTCCCTCTCTAGAGAGTAAGGTACCTGTCAGCTTGTCCTCCAGCTGACCTTCTAAGTAACCATGCCTGATCTGGCATCTAACAGAGTGAAATTAACACGCCATTTAAAAAAAAAAAAGATGGGGATTATTTTGCCCAGGTTACCGAAACAGAATAAATTCACCGGGTGCTGAACTTGGGTTTTAAATCTCCAAGGCCCAGAAGCATCCAAGTATCTCTAGCTGACTGGGTATTTAAAAATCGATCGGCATTATGCAAAAGGATCATTGGGCAAAGCAGCCACAACGAGCCAATCAGCTGAAGGTGTGAAAGAACCAAAATCAGCGGCACCACCTGCTCCTGCCTCCAGCCACTGGATCCCACAAAGCTGAAGAGCCTGCCCAGGAGAGCAAGGAAGTACGTCACCTGCCGAGCCAATGGACGAAGCCCACTGCCCACAGTGAATGTCCAGAGAGACAAAAGGGTGAGCAGACCACTGAAAACCGCGAGGGAAAGGTCACAGCACGCTTCTCGTGTCCAGCTTTGGTTTTTGTGACAAAGACTAGATCCTTCATAAATTTCTTAAAATGTGATCATTTTGGCATTAATATGTTGAATGTGTCAAGCAGGGGCACGTGCGATGAATCACCCAATGTCATGTGGACGCCTTGATAATTTTTAAAAGCACTCCAAAACCACTCTGAAGCATTTAAAAAAAAAAATTAAATGGGACTAAACGCGGGCTAAATTTTTTAAATTAACATTCCTTTACCTCTCATTCCATCTTGAATTAAAAATCAGTTTAAAAAGCTATTAAGCATAACTTGTGTCAAAAACGTGCCTAATTCTTCATAATTATGTGTACTCGTCATCCGCACGGGCACTACCGTAAACAAATTTTGACATCTATCCTTTTAAAAACTGATGTTATGCCAACTGAAAAGCATGAGTGTTTGGCCTAATTACAGCTTTTTAAAAGGCCTGTAAAATGACATCCACATTTCAGCACCCTGCATACCAAAATCACTGCCGTCCATAAGCTGCCACTCCTGAACGTGGTTCCACTTAGACTGAACCGACATGCTGAAATTTTTTTTTTTTTAACCAACGTAACCTGCCCACAATAAACAGCAGCCAATGTCAACTGGAAATCCAGCTGGGTCTCAAAGCCCCAGGACAGGCCTGGAGGTGAGGCCAGATCCCGTCTGGACGTCCATTTTATGGAGAACTGAAAACATAGCTTCCCACAGCCTGCAGGATCTTTAAAGCTTTTATGGCCTTCATCCTGGTGCAGTTTCCATATGCTCAGGTATAATGCGCTGTGAAAGGTAGCAGGACCACGGTGTAATGCTGAAATGATGTATTTAAGGCCTTCTCTCAAAACATGCCGTTGGATTCGCTTCGAGGCTCTCTGGCGATTACACTGAACACAGCAGGATTCTGTGAATTCCCCAAGAAACTGACGCATAGTGCAACCTCTGAATGGGAGTAGCCGGCACACTCTGCACCCCCTCCCAGCGGGAGGCCGATACACACAAACCACGGCTGCGGAGGAGCCCCTGTGATGCAATACTGTCACTGAGGCCAAGCCCACTGAGAAGACTTAAATGGTTGTACGTAAAGAGCTCCCAAAGGAGATGCATCCACTGGTATATTCATGTAGCAGTATGGTTCCGCGGGCTCAAACCCGGCTCCCCGCTCCGTGTGTGCGGATCTCGCACGTTCTTCTTGCCAGCATGGGTTTCCTCTGCTCCTGGGAACCCCATGGCAGGGCAGGCAAGATCCTGCTTGACCAGTCACACTTCCCAGACAGATGTTCTCATTTGTGCAGTCTGTGCATCCCCGAGTTCGGAGGACAAACGACAATTCATCTCTGACACCCGGGCTGTAAAACGGCCCTGGCTCTCCTTCAGCGCACGTCACGTTAACATACTGAGCCTTGGGGCCTCCTGTGGGCTGAAATGAATCATCACATCACCGCTGGCCGCTGCCTAACCTGAAGGGATTTGCACGTATCTGTGACTTGACTCTGCCTAGCGCACTTAGCGCTACCCTGTGGTGTTCTGCAGGTAGACTGCTTCCAGTCCAGCCTCTCCCAAGTGCATGCACACAATTAACATTCACGCTTAAATACACAGTGACGCCATAAGCTTGTGCCTTCCAACGGACATCCGGGCTGAGAAAACCCAGGAGTCCTTCCGTTTATGGGACCCAATATTTTGGGCGAGTTTGGCCGACTTCCACGGCAGGGGGATGGACAAACCGGAGAACGTGACATCTACTGCACCGGAGCCGCGATTCCCCACAGACTGCAGGCAGCTACGCTGAGCAAGAAAGATTGACCAATGGTCAGAGGAGCAGAAGCAGCCAGTCTAAGGACCGGAGGTGCGACAACAGGCATGTAGCTCATATTAATCTGGGGGAAAAAAAACTCAGTGTTCATGCGTGGGATCTAGGGATAAGATCGGGGTTCGTGGCTTTGGAAGACAAGGTCTGTTCTGACTTGATCCAGCCGGCAGCCACCGAGACCTTCACCACGAGACGTGGTGTGAAGACGATGATCATTCTGGCTTCTGTTCTGGGGTGTTATTGCACTTTGAAACTGCTTTGTCACTTACTGTTCGTATGCTGCATATTTATGACAATAAAGCCTTGACTTGCCTTCCCTGCTATTCACATCTGCCACCTTTTTCCCCAAAGAAACCATTTTAACCCCCAAGCACAGTCTGTCCTAACCGAACCGCAAATACTCCCAGCAGCCAAAAACTCCATTCAAATATATTCAAATACATTCAGTCGAGTGACGAGACTGAATAACCCCGCCGAGAGCAAGCTGCCCAAACCAGTCTTTTAGCCGGAGGAGCAAGGTAATGTCTCAATGGCACACAACAATCCCACATTTGCTAGTTCTTCCCCACTGTTCAAATATATTGAGAGCCACAGTCATTAAATATATAGTTTAGGAACCACTGAATGCCAAGTATTTTCTAAAGTAATGACTACAATGGCTACCATTTCCCAAAAACACAGACACAAACAAAGCCAACCTTCTTTACTTAGATCAATAATGATATCAGGTACAGTACTGTTCAGAAGTTTAAAAAAAAAACAACAACAAAAGCAAATTTATGGTGAGAGGCAAGATGACACTGCTTTGGCTCAGGGGCACTGCAGCCATTTCATGGATTTGTTACGTTTAGTTAGTTAAATAACCGAGGTACTGATTAGCCAAACAAGGTGGTGCAGAGGTCAAGTCAAAAAACCTCTGACAGCCAAGTCGTAGTGTTACACCAACATGAAGATCATCCAAACACCATTGTTGACGGCCTGAGACTTCTGTACAGTACCGTCTGTCTGCATTCAGACTGCCTGGGTGATAACGATACTAACAAAAGACTAACGAAAACAGAAGAGACACACGTACTTGCTGAGTTTGAGCTTGATTTCCTCAATGTCCTGCTGGTAGTTCATGTAGGCGTTCTCAAACTTCCAGAGCAGCTTCTGATAGGACTGCGTGCAGTCATCCAAGTTGGCCATGATGGCCGCCCAGCCTTGGTGCTGCAGGTGTTCGTCGTGGACCAGGCGCTCACAGAAGGAGCACAGCTTCTTGGCAACTTCAAACATTTCCTGCTCGGCGAAAGAGACAGAGAGAGATTGGCCACCATATCCATGTGAGAGTCAGGCGGTTGCTGAGCGATACAGAAGCCTTCAAATTGGGAAAAATTTTGCCACCAAGGCAAACTCTTAGTGTGTCTATAGATCAAAAAATCCAACTATCATATTAAATGTCAACATAAAAACAACTTATTTGGTACATATTTTTAACAGAGGAGTTCAAACTTAAGTGTTACCACAAGCTAACTCTTCTAGTGCCATAATAGCATCTGCTGACAGTGGCATTACTTACAACTGGCTCATAAATCAAATGGCAATTTAATTGGATTATCGGTTCCATTTCCCTCTTAAAATTTGCTGTAAGTCACTGACATAAAACTTCATTGGGTCGATTAACCTTTCTTAAGTTAACCTTTAAATGATCTGCCACCAAATCCGCGAATAGTAAGCGCATATCTTACAAAAGGAGCTACATGGGACGCAGCCACAACTAGCACTGTCTGAATTCATGGACTGAGAAAAGCTGTACTTGGAGTTCAGATACAGCCTTAAAAGTACAGTGAAGTTGATATTTGTCAGAAAACACTTTTGACCGGCATGGGCCAACACTTTCGTTTGAGTCATCTCTGGGATGGATGAAATCTGAAAGGTTTCTTTTGTTCAAACATAATGACTAAGTCGTTAAAGCCATGGCAATGTTTGTTATGATTCTTTTTTTTTCCCCCTGTGGATTGGCTGTCACACTGAGTCACCCTCACTTTGCATCTACATTTCCTTCAACAAGGCTCTTCCGGGCAAGGATAAACTCCAAAAACACTGCTGCTACACCCGCGCCCTGCAAGAACCGGACGTCTTCCGGAAGCTCGTGTTAAAAGCTCAGCCAATCATAAAGCAGCTTTGGAAAAACAACCTCTGAGGCAGAGAGAGGAGGCCATGCTGTCGCTCAATGTCAGGCACACCCCAGCAACAAAGTAACACTACTGCCAAAACCCAATAGCAGGAAAATAAATTAAAAGGGTTTTCCGTTTTCGTTTCTATTTTTCCAAATACAGATTGATACATCAACCTTCCAGGTCATGAGGCTACCAAAAGACAACAGAAAGGCACAAACCATCCTCCTATTGTCCTTGAAACCATAGGGCTATGCAGAGGCTCGAGGGGGCTTCCACAGACGACCGGAAAAGGAAATTACCACTGCGAGTTGGGTTCTGGAGGCAACCGTGTGAAAGACAGCCGGCATCATAAGGGACTCCTCCACCTTTAACTCCATCTCATTCTCGATGGAGAAGGTGGTTTTGAGGATGGTGGGAGGCCGGTCGCACAAGATCATCTCTTTGTTGAAGAGAAAGATGGGGTTGGTGTCCTAGAAGCCAGAACAGGAAAACAGACACACACTAAAAGGATAGGAAGCTGAAGTGAGGCTCAAATATGGAAATGATGCGCGACAGTGCAGATTCACACTTTTGGCAGTGACCAGTGACCAGACGCAAACTGTTGCATGTAATAGTGAATGTGTGTGCAAAAAAAACAAATAAATAAATAACTAAGAACGACTAAATATCCACCCATCCATTTTCTGTAACTGCTTGTCCGATTCAGGGTTGCGAGAGGTCCGGAGCCTGGATTGGGCACCAGCCCATCACAGGACAGACTCATATACCATTCACACACACCTACGGGCAATTTGGTAACTTCAACTAACCTGTTTTTGGACTGTGGGGGGGAAACTGGGGGAGACCCCAAGACAACACAGGGAGAAGATGCAAACTCCACACACACGGAGCCATGGCAGAGACTCAAAACCAGATCCCAAAAGTGTGAGGCAACAGTACCATTGCATCACCCTGCTGCCCATTTACAGAAGGCCAGGAGTCACAGTGTTAAGGTAATACCATGTTCCCATGCAAATCAATATTACCATCATGACTGCCTTTAAACACTAAGCAGAATAATTAATTTCCAGCAATTAGCAAAAACATGATACTGGGGCACATTCCTTTTTTTAAGGAAGATAATGAAGGAGATTCAATTCCAAAAAACAGATCTCGCAGCATCATTCTGGCAGGTCGGCATTTGTCTACATTCCCATTCTAAGCACTAACATGCTAGAATAAACCAAGACATATACAGAAGCAAAACAATTTGGGCAGCACCAGTGGTGGTATGATGGGTTACGGGTAACCTAAATGTACAGTGGCCCCCCCGGGGGGGGGATTTAGGAGTGACAGGTGACCCCCCCGGTGCTTACAGTGCCCGCGCTGTAGCTGCAGACTCGCCGCTCCGCCACCATGCACTCGCCCCCGTTTACCACGAGGACTTGATGCTGCACTGCAATCTTGTACTTGGCCTGGATGGCATGTTTGAGGTCCAACACCCTACAAGTGACACGGATATGGGCGGGGGGGGGGGGCTGCATCAGTAAACGAGGCAGAGCAGGTGGAAAAGCCTGGGGTGGGTAGCGACGACGGCGGAGACAAGCCGGCCTTACGTCTGAACGGCGAGTTCCGTGTCAAAAGTCAGCGTGCTCCCATTGTTGACCTGGAACACATACAACTTCATGTTGAATTCTCCGACAATCTTCACTTTTCTCTTCCTTGATCATTTAGTCATTTAGCACCTCCTTCAGGAAAGGAAAAAAAATTCAGAACAGAATTTCACGGGGGAAACAAGCAAGTAAAGACCATCTTTAAAATTATGAACCAGTTAACACACACAGGACAAAGACATACTAGCTAATCATATCATCGTTGTACAACATAACTATAACAAAGTTAATAATATATTACTACATTTGGTGTAATTAAACCTGGCTACCATATGCGCTGCAGCACCTGTTTCCTTTAATAACTGAAATAAGATGCAATAACTTAAATAGTTAACAAGATAATTGTAAAGAGGCTAAGAGTGAATCCAGGAAAGATGGTGCGTAGAAGCGGGGGTGAAGTTAGTGAAGTTATCTGTCTGCAGCAGACGCTTATTATCTAGTGTATCCCCAAACGGTGTGATGCAGAAGGCCTTCAAACACAAGCACACGCCACACAGAAGGACAATTTTCGCTTTTTTTTTCGGAAAGGCCTCACAAGTTTGCAAATGAGAGAAAATGCTGTTATCCTAGTAAGCGCTGACATTTCTGCACATGACACCGTGCAGGAACACAACTACCAGTCTCAGGACTACTACTGTTAATGAACAAAATATGATACCATTTTAAAAAGAAGCACAGAAAGTTACCAATCAACGTATCCTGGGAAATACTGCTGCTATATAACACATACACACACACACACAGACACACACACGTGATACATCGTCCTCTGTCACCCAACCTGATCAATGCGACCTGACCATACTTACCTCCTGTTACAGGATGCTGTCTAATTACAGCAAAGAGTCTCGATAAAGCAGCGGACCTTGGCAATAGACGCATCAAAAATGGATACGGCTCAGCTTCGGGGATCTGTAATTTAAGACGGATTAATCATCAGGGAAAAGCAGCGGCGCTGAAAACAGCCGTCAAGTTATCTATCAATAAATAACGCGGAATGCTGCATCGAGTAAAAATAGCATGTGGGAGACAATATTCACACCTACAGCGACCTGGACACAGGGGTGTTTCAAAGGCATGCGATCCCGCTTAAAGGCGCCTTCTTTGACGTCTTGGCTGTCAGTGACCCCTGTTTCCTATGGCATGCAGTTTATCTAAAGAGTTAAAATGCCGAATGAGTCCCGTAGTACCGATCAGCGATCTGGGCCGGGCTGCTGGGCAGATCTGCGGCACTGCAGGTAACTTTGCAGCCCAAAGCCCGAGGCCGGGTGGCGGCGACCAGCCATGCCTCCCTTCACCTTGGCCGGGAGGGGGGGTGACAGTACAGCTCCTTTGTCTCTCACAGTCCGCGCTAAGCCATCTACACTCCCTCCTCATATATTATATTATTATATTTGATCGGTTCCCCCCCCCATTTTAAAAAGCCATTTTGCCCCCATTAGCCGGACTCCGCGCCCGCAAGGCCTCCCCCCCCCCGACAAAGCCACCGCCGTCAGACAAAGAGCCGAGCGCGACCGCATCTCCGCGGCCGCCTCGCAGAGTTAGCAGCGTCCCGAAAGCGGGGGGGCTTGTGAGGCCGGACACGGACGGCGGGCGGCCCGGGGCTGACGGCCGGCCGGACGGACGCTGGCTGTCAGGCAAACAGCGCCCGCTAGCCGCGCTAGCTACCTGGGGGCGCAGTGTCAACACGGCGCGGGTTCGCAGGCTGGCTACGCCGACACCGCGCAGGCGCTTCGGCCCACATCAGGGACGATAACACGGAGTAAATATAAAGGTAGTTAGTGAGCGGAGAGCCGCGGACAGAGTGGCGGGGAGCCGCGGCGGCCAGGCCGGGGGGGGAGCCTCACCTCGGCGGCTGTGTCACATCCTCCTGGCGCCCGGGCGCGGGGCTAGCCGGCTAGCACGTCGGCTAACGAGGCGACGGACGCGGCGCTTATTCCCGACTCTCTGTCGCGGCCGGCATGGCCCCCGGACGCGATGGCGCTGCGCTACGGCCGCTCTCTGCCCGCTCCCTGCCCGCTCGGGCCCGGCCTTGTGTAACGCTGACAGTGTTTACCCCAGCAGCGGCCACAGCTCACGGGCAGCCTCCGCTGCTGTGTTTTGTTGCTGTCGTCATCGCGCGGCGCGGTGCATTGTGGGACTCCAGCCCGGCTGAGTGACGGGGCTGAGTTTTCTCTGCGCCAGGAGGGCGATGCTGAGCGTCCGCGCGCTGTTGTGCTGACATGTTTTGATCTGAACCAGAGCCCAGATAATAAGCCAGAGCAAACTGCCTGTCTCTTCCTGTGAGCATTTATTATATTTTAAATCATGATTAAAAGTTTTGTTGTACTCGTTAAAAGAAATTGAATGGTTAATATAAGACGACATTGCAGCTACGTTTTATTGGAATTTCCCTAACAATTTGCTTGCTGCTATTTAATTCTTATTCATGAAGTATCATAAGATCTGCTTTCGAAGTAGCGATTTTTAAAATAGTTTTTTTTTTTTGGCAAAACTTTTAAGTGGTAGTAGTAAGACCTGCTTTGTTATTTATACTGAAATGAAATCAGTTTCTTCTTCCTTCATACTTGCCACTCAACTGGTACTACACCTGACTGCCACCTTTAATGCTGTTGGTGATGATTCCACAAGAGGGCTCCACCTGGCCGTGTCAGCCTGAGTCCAGCTGGACAACATGGAATTTCACGAGGCACCAACCCCAGACCAGACCATGTGTGGCCGTGGAAATACAGCATCGCCGGCTTTTCTCTGTATTTAACATTTCTTTGAGGAATAATATCGATAGGTGTCAGTTGAGGTGGTTTGGGCGTCTCACAAATAAGCGACCTGGTTTACTCCCAAGTGAGCCTTGGAAGGGAAGATCTGGTTTGTCCATCTCCACATTCTGCCACTGTGCCCCTCACCAGGAGCACAGGTATGAAGATGAGGATGGAGAACTTATTTCAGACATTTTTAAGAATTGAAATTTCTAAAGATGGCATATTGTGTATTAAAAGCAGTCTTTTTAAAAATCAAAATCACAAATAATGTTCAAATTGTTGTTATACTTGTGCAACATTTAGGCCTACATAAATTTAATCTTAATATACTGTGCAGGATAGAGTCATGGAGACCTGCAGCCTATCCCAGGCAGCTGAGAGCAGAAGGTAGGGGTCACCCTGGACAGGATGCAAGTCCATCACAGGGCACACAGATATGCACACACTATATGCAATTTAGAGCCAGTTAGTGTAACCGTGTCTTTAGACTTCAGAAGCAAACTGGCATACAAGGAGAAAATGTCCACATGATTGAAACCCCAAATACACAGAATGGAAGTGGGATTCAAACCCTCAACCCTAGAGGCACGAAGCAAAATTTATACTCACTGAGCCACCGAATCAACCCTGGCTGTATATACTTTAAAGCAATAGTTGATATCTGATTGTTAACAAAGGACACTAAAATTACACTGGGTCACAAGAAAATAATTTCTGTCTGCTGCTTTGTCTAATACATGTGTCCTACATTAAATCCAGTGTGCTGACGTCAAACCTGAAGGCATATTTTGTCTGTCATGCCCGGTTCTCAAGTTATGCATGCAGGAGCGAAAAAATTACAAAAATACTATACATAATAAAAGTTTGCCTTATAACTGTGTGATATTTGAAAAATG
>JAODKL010000081.1:4051137-4067400 GCA_026780765.1 Petrocephalus schoutedeni | reverse complement strand
AGGAATGGCCTGGAAAAGGAAGGAGAGAAATCAACAAGGCAGCACAGGTCACAGTCAAACCTGTTTTCAAACTCAACACCCCACCCCCGTCTCCTCCACAAATGCCCCATTAGTCCATTTAAGTTTGTGGCAGTCATTCAATTAATTAATGGGAATACCTGCAGAAGAGGAGAAACCACAAACAGTTAATTAGCCTGGGTCGTCACACACGTGACAGATACAGCTGTTATGTTGGCATGCAACAATACGTGTATCAAAGTAACAGAGGATTGCAGAACAATACTATGCCTATAACTTAAAGTCTGGACGTGCTAGGAAAATTCTGAGTGCAGATCTGGACTCGGCACAGTCCATTTCATGTAATATTCACAAAACAATAGGACGAAGTATGAGAATTAAAAACAGTGTAATCAAATCTTCATTTAATATACTGCTTTGCTGTGAGGCACTGTCGTCTGTAATTATATAAACACCCTTTGAAAGATGTTTGTTTAGACATGTAGATGCCGGGATACTCCCTGGCCCTGGCTAACACAAAGCATTCTGATGAGCTGCTTGTGAAGCTCAGTTTATTGCATCTGAGTTGAGAGAAGATGCTGATTGTTGTGCAAGGAGTGTGTCAGTGGCATGGAGCTAAGAAATACTGCAACACACAAGATGGAAACCCAGGGATGGAGAAACGTATCGGCTAACGGTTCATGCTTCAGCCCCCCCGAGGACGCCCGTGGCAGTACCCGTCAGTGGACCACCTGACCCAGATTGTCCCAGTAAAATATTCATGGTTAGTGTTATAATCTGCTTCAGAAAAAAAGCTACAAAACTAAGACGTCGAAATACACCAGAGATAAAAATGCCAGTCTGTCACAAATTACGTACGTGATAATGAATACAAAACGCAGCTCTTTGTTGTTTCAATGGCAGAATTATTTCTCAAAAGCTGGGCTTTGTTCAAGGTCACCCACATCCGTGACTGCACAGTATCAATGGAGCAAATCCTCCTGTATGACAACAACCTGGAGGATACATGTAAACAATATGAAAAACAATTGTTAACATGTAAACAAGACAGTGTCTGCAGGAAGGCATATACGCGTTAAGATGTTTGTACAGGGTTATTGTTTATATAAAGATAATTCACAAAATGTTTGATAATTCACAGCCTGGTTTTCCAGTTTATGATAGAACCAAGCCATTTAAAAGATACACAAAGATTCTTCCTTAATTGTGCAAATCACAATAATGTTAAAATATATTGTTTTCCTACCTAATTTCTTTGCGACATTGACGTAATTTACACGTTTCATTTGCTCTCCGGAGGAGTCCATGAAATGAATAACTTCTGCGCTAATTGCAAGCAGAGAAGGGTAAGGGAAACAGTAACACTATCTCGGACGTGCCTCGAAAAGCCATTGCAGAAGCAAGCAATCATCTGCCTAATTAAAAAAAAACAATCACACAAACCTATTAATATATTCAAAAGCTCTGCTGTATTTAAAATACTATTTGCTTGGTACTAAACTCAAAGCGCCACACTTATACAAAGATCATCTATTCCCTTCCATTTGTTCCTTTAAATGAATGTGATTAATTGTCATTGTTGACACACCACAACGAAATGTGTCTTCTGCATTTAGCCCATGTGACATTGTGACACAGCAGTGGGCAGCTACATGAGCAGTTCCCGGGGAGCAGTGCTTGGGGATGGTACTGTACCTTGCTCAGGGTACCTCATAGGTACTTGTGGGTCGGAGACTCGAACCAGCGAGCTTTCAATTACACGGTCGTGTCCCTAACCATTACACACTTGCTTGCCTTAGCAAGCGTGGTATACCGGCTGACATCACAGTTAGTGCATTTAAATAAACATCTATCAAGTAAACCCAATTTTGTGCTTGTATACACGTTTAATTCCTTAATCATACAAACTTGTTATGCACTGTTATGCAAGTCCCAGAAGTAAATAATCTAGGCCTAGGGTGACCAAATAATCCATACCAGCTAATAAAGGATTTACAAACTACTTAAAAAATGAAAGGCTCCTGTGTTCGGCTGAATAGTTCAGTTCTTCTTGCGCTTTGAGTGGTTTGTTACCTTGAGTGAAATACTCATCCAGATGTTCCGCATCAGCATCAGTGACACGCGCATGATTATTGGAGACTGACCAATCAGCACGCAGCAAGACTGCAGCGCTTAAGTGAAATCCAGGTCCTTTGAATTTAAATGGTGGGTCACAAATCCTAGCTCAAATATATAAATTGCTGTATAGTAAAGCACTTAAACCAAAAAACGATGAGTTTTTAAACTAATGCAAATAATCCATGTCAGGGAGGACACATTGAGCTAGGCCAGGACACGGATTATCTGATCACTGCATTATCATAATCATTCAGCGTGAACAGCCCCGGTGTTAAACGCCAGTTTTAAACATTTGTTTAAAGACTTAAAGACTCCCCGTTTCGGCCTTAAAGGCACAAGTGCTTTACTATACAGCCCCCTAGTGTACAAAGGGAGGAACTTCACTGCGGATCTATAGAACTGAGACCTTTCAACGCGAGGATGTCATTTTGCAATCATCCTGTAGATGTAGTCATTGCATCAATGCACATTTAATCAAAATGGCCACATTTCAGGTGTTTTTATTATTTTTTATTTTTTTGAAAAGTTGAAAACTCTTTAATGCTATCAAGTTCAGCAGCATTTTAAATTATACTCAGCTCGCCTGCCCTTTTCCTGCAGTGTCCTCAGGTACGGTTAAATGGCACCGTGAAAGCATTAAGAGGGTAATAAAATGAAGCGGTAAGCCGCGATTCTGCCCGGCGGCCAGATGTCCGTCGAGAGAAGCCCGGAAATGAAGATGGCCACCTGCGAGCACCGAGCCCGACAGCACTCATTACTGGCAGGCTTCGCAGCGTATTAATCTGGCGCCAGTCGCAAAACTCCCTAGGCACCAACCATGCAAGAGGAAAAAAATGAATAATTCATCTGTCAACATGTGTTTGTCTTACTTGCCATTAGAAAATAAATAAATAAAAACTCAATATGGTGTCCAGGGAGAGACATGGCGATACCAATATGTGCCGCGTACACCACGAAGAAAATGAAACGTCTTTGTTCCGTTGAATAATTGCTAAATTCACATCAAACCTAAGTAATAGTAACAAAAAATACATAAACATATGACAGTGCCACTGGCATCCCTTCCAGTGCGTCCCCTGCCTAGCGTTCTGTGGTGCCTGGGATTTGATCCAATCTCTCCATGACCCCATTCTGGATTAGCTGTTGGAAGATGGTTGGATTGATGGGTATAACAGTGATTAAATTAACATCTTGCTGAAATACTATGTTGAGTATATTCTGTAAGAAAGAGCTTTATTTCTTTTGTGTTTCATAACTAGGGTAATATATTTATAATATTGTTTGCATTCATCGTGCAATTAGCCGGCTGTGGGTTGGAAAATCAGACTGTAAATCATGCTACAGTGCTCTGAGCCTTTTAATAATTGTAAATAACTGACGCGTTTTACTCCTGGGCTTTAAATATGCCGACGGTGGCGCTGGTAATTTGGGGGGATGTGGAACAGCTGGTTCGCTGTGTACCTCCTGACTTGGCCCACGCAGTACAGGAGAGGATGAGAGATAAAGTTGGTCTAGATGATCGCTGTTTCCACTGGGATTTTCTTCCTTCAGAAGCGTCTCTGTGTGACTGACAGCCGGCTCTGTCAGCTCTCCTGCCAGCCTAGGACCAAAGCCTTTGATCCGTGTCGCTACGCTTCAAATTTGCTTCTTTTTTAAACAGTGCGTTTCAGACATTTCTGCTGTTCTTTTCTGCCGTACGTGCCTTCGCTGAGAGCTGCCGCCGTTGGTAGTCCAACAGCACCCCTAGCATGCACAGGATGATGGCCAGAGGCTTTTGATGCCCGTGTGAGGATGCGAGTGTCCACACCGGCCACCTAGCTGAGCTAACACATCATTCATGCCGCACCCATGATCTCCTTTAGAAGGTCCGCATTTGGCACCATGCAGAATGGTGGGAGGAGGGTCGCTTTTAAGGGCATCAGACCAAAGGCAGTCCAAGTTTGTGCAGATTTCCACCAGTGTGGGTTTTCTGGGCCAGCATCGAAATATCAATTCTGTGAAGTTTAGCTAGCAAGGTACATGGAGTGACCTTCTCCTGACAGTCTCTGGGAAGCCACATCGATGGCAGTGAGCCGACGGGGATTCTGAACATCAACCATGGCGCCCATCTCCAGATAGGCCCCAGCGAATGGGCTGTCACTGGCACAGACCTTCTGTCTAGGCGCCCCTGGCCAAGGATCTCAGTTTCTTTTAGGTAAGTGACACTGAAGTCTGATGAGTAAAGCCTGGCTGTGCATCTGCCTTCCCCTGTGCTGCCTGCAAGTGCCCAGTCACTGCTCTGGCATTTGCCAGGGATACGTTTGTCATTGCCTATGTTCCCACGGCGAAGATGAGGGGGGATATAAAATGAAACCCGCCAACAAAAATAGAGCAGCCTTATACCTGAAAAATTCATGCACTGCATTTTTTTATACCACCAGTTTCTTCTCTATAACAATGTGTTTCATATGTGAGGTTCAGCGAGGGAGGTATTTAACTGCTGAGAGGGCTTCAGCTCAGTGCGGGATGCATGTTTGCGTTTCAGAATTGCTACCTTTGATGAGCTTCGTGTCACAGAATATAAAAGCAAGACAAATGGACCAATCATGATCCGGATTCCAACAGCGCAGAATACTGATCCATCTTAAAAGGGCTGCATGGCTTCGCCGGATAATTATGGTGTGAAGTTTAGGTACTTTAAAAAGATCTCGTCATTAACCTTCAACCATGCGGGAGAGAAGAAACAGCTGCACTCTCAGAAAAAAAGGGTACCAATTTGTACCTTTGCTTGTCACTGGGGCTGTACCCTCAAGGGTCTGCCAATTGTACCTTTAGCTGTAGGTAATTGTACCTTTTGAGGTACAGAAATGGACTATGAGAAACATCCCTACAGTACAAACAACATTAATGTACCCCCAACGGTACGAAAATGTTCCTAATAGTCAATTTCCGTATCTTAAAAAGCACAGAAAATGGACTATGAGGACTGTTTTTTTCAGACAGTATAGTGAGATTGTTGTTTAGGGGGTGGTGGTTAATTTTTTAGGAATGCAAGGGAGTCTCTGCTAAGGAACTCAGTGATCTAATGTTCCATGTAATGTTGCACATGTAATGTTACATGTTGATTGCTGCCTGTTACAGTCTGCAAGAAGGCAGTAAGAACTACATTGTGCTTTGTACCAATAGACCACACAGTAAAACTTTGGATTGAAGCCTATGTCTGAGAGCTGGCCGCAGGCCACTGCTAACCACTGGACAAGGCGTGATGTCCAAGCAAGTGTAAGGTGCTACCCGGAACATTGGAATATTCATTAGTTAATGGACAGGGAATGGACGTGGGTGGTGACCACAAGAGAAGCTGAGGAATCTTGGGGATTAGGGGAGACCCCGTGATCCATGGAGTTGTTAAAGTGCAGCTTCAAAGTGAAAGAGAAAGTGGCTAGGTAATCAGTGTGAAGTCCTCCTGACGGCGAGATGTTCTCCATCCTACCCAAACAGAAAGCAAAAGTGGCTAGGTATTCAGCATGAAGTCCTCCTGACGGCGAGATGTTCCCCATCCTACCCAAAGTGAAAGCAAAAGTGGCTAGGTAATCAGCGTGAAGTCCTCCTGACGGCGAGATGTTCCCCATCCTACCCAAAGTGAAAGCAAAAGTGGCTAGGTAATCAGTGTGAAGTCCTCCTGACGGCGAGATGTTCCCCATCCTACCCAACGTGAAAGCAAAAGTGGCTAGGTAATCAGTGTGAAGTCCTCCTGACGGCGAGATGTTGGTTTTCTTTGATCCCAGCACACACCAGTACTACCCCCTGGCAAGCATTTTAATTAGGGCTTTCTAACACCCCCCACTACTTGGTGCCCACTGCAGGGGCCTGTAGATAACCCCCTCACAGCTATTTGTTAATTTGCTCCTTCTTTTGAGTGTTATCTTTAATGCTTTAGCTTTATCGTCACATGAAAATGCTTTCCTTCTTAGCCCCGACACATTGCTCCTGTAAAGGGCAGAGTCGCTGCCTCTTTCGTCTTCTTAAAATGACAATGCTGCTAATTCCTATTGTACCTTGTTGCTCGTGGACCCAGATAACAGCACACAATCCACAATCCATTTTTCACAGTGCTCTGTATTAGGCACCAAGTGTCAAGTGTCCGTTTTCGTGCACAAAATGCATTCTGTGTCACAAAAAGCATTATTCGATGACGAAATCAAGTCACACCTTGCTGCGTTTCATCCACAGGAAGACAAACTCTGGTTACATTTTGTCCACAAAAGCATAAAGACTTCACTTTCAAAGAAATGCATCAAGGCATTACTTAATTTCATCATTAAATAATCCATTTTGTGTCACAGAATAAATATTGTGCACAAAAATGATTGTTTGATACTTGGTGCCCCATAGTCCTGTTTAAAGACAGGACTGATTTATTCCTGTTTTGAATGATATTCCATATCAATCATACCACCTGAACGGAGAATCATAATATTCCTCAATTACGCACCTCTGGCTTAGTTCCTGTTACAAATTATACACCACTGAAGCAAATCTATTTCAAATCAAGACTTTACTCATCACCAAATTTCCCTTTTGTTTACATGATCAACATTGTATTACATAATTTATTTGCATAGCAAATGAAAGAGAGTTACACAACCACAGAAAAAAATGTAATTATCACAGCTGTGTTTTTCCAGCAAAACACATACAATGTACCTTATCTGTGTCTAGTGGCCTTGGCGTTTGAATTTCTCCTTAACATGCAGCTGAAGACATGGAGAGCATAAACAAAGGATTCAGAAACAATTTTTTTGAGTCACATCAAAGAAGATGTTCAGTGCATCAAGAGAAAGAGTTATGGGGATTTTCTACAGCGTGTCCTTGCACTGATGATGAGGCTTCTCCGTAAGCTGCAGGGATCTGTAGTTTAGATCCAAAGAAATTATCAAAGGATATTATTATTATTATTATATAACCTGTGGATACTTAACCTGCAAGAAAACACAGCAAGTTTACATTTGTAGCAGGTCGGTTTCTATCTAGGGAAACGGAACAAACCAATCAAAGGTCTCATTAAAATGTCCTCTCCTCCATGTTTACGAGGATGGATATTGGCTAAGGCACCTTCGGTTAGCTGCCTTGCTCAGAGGACCACATCGAACTCATGTCCAGCACTGGAGGAGGGAGCCAGAACCCCACAGCCTGCCGTGGGAGCATCTCACCCCATCGCAACATGGGATTTCAGATGTATGGAGCAAGACACTGGAAAATATTTTAACCAAAATGGCATGCAGCACAGAACTCGGTGTCTGTTGGCCAGTTTAAGCTTTTTAATAGTTAATATAGCATAGTTAATAGTTAACAAGTAATTAAACATTTGTATTGCTGAAACTTGATATTATTTGTAGTGTGGGGTGTTCATTTTGCATGAGTTTTCTCCATCAGAAACACATTTTAAAAAGAAAGTGGCAGGCAAGTTACAAAAATACAGTAGTCAGGACTACAGCAGAGTCACAAGTGATATGGGGCATGGGGAGAAGGAACAGGGGCTAACAAGCAGCTGGCCGCTGGAAAGAAACAAAGGCTGTGAGTGCCGGGCAGCGAGCATGGGCACAAGGACAAGCATGCACCCGGGATCTCAGCTGGGCTCTGGGACGGGGGAAAGTGGCTTACAGTGCACACAGATGAGGACGGGGTGATGTGGATGTCCATGACCCTCTGGGGCTTCCTGCAGGCTCCATCCCTCACTCAGCCAGGGGAATTTCGGTAGTGGTATTCGTGGGCTCTGCCAAAATCTCCAAACTAGCCGCCAAAGAGACAGTTAGATAGATGGATGGATACACCAGACAGACACACAGGCAGGCAGGCAAACAGACAGACAGACAGACGATAGATAGAATGATACATAGATAGGCAGATAGATAGATAGATGGATAGATAGATAGATATAATCTGCCTATCTATCTATCTATATATATATATATATATATATATATATATATCTTAGATAGATAGATATACTGAAAACAGGCATCAGGATCCTCACTAACTCCTGTCAAAAACACGCTGACTGAAATAATTTCATCAGTGATGCCTGTGAACTGTCAGATCCAATCAGAGTCAGCACTGCACCCCTCTGAGTTAAAGCTGATCTCGCTGTCCCCACCACCTCTGCCTCCTTCCTGTTATCTCCTCCCTTCCGTCATCCACACTTCCTGTCGCTCTCTCTCTCTGGACCTCTTTCTAATTTTTACCTGGTGCTCGGTGCTGGTCAGCACTCGTCATGTTTGTTACGGCACGTCTGTGGGAGGGGAACTCTCGCGGGGTTAAGTCCATTAATAATCCCGTGAAGCAGTTCGCGTCTGAGGGAGGCGCCGGTGACAGAGCCGGTGCAGCCGGACAGCGGTGGGCGCGAGGATGACTCAGGGTCACGTGACCTCAAAGGCTCACTCGGATCTTGGCTTTCCTGCATCTCAGAAGCCGGGCGTCATGCACAAAAGGAGAAGTGGCTGGTTTCACTCAGTGACAACATTAAGATAACATGATTTAATCACAAAACTCATAATTATAACAAAACCATCACAAAATATACTACAAAAAGTAACTGGATTAGAGATTTAAGGGACCTGCGTTACAGTTAGAGAATACAAGGGAAATGTGTTTATAAGACAAGGTGTTTATGTAACCACCCATGGGGACTACAAACAGGTCTATTTTCATTAAAAATCTGAACCCTGTCTGAGGTGCCCTGTGCGTAAAAAAGAAAAGTGACCAGAGTGAAGATGGTTTATTTTGAGGAATCTGCAGCACCCCCGCTTGCTGTATCTGGGGTCGGGGAGGCTTCCGACAGCAGTACCCCGGACAGCCGGCCCAGCACAGCGCAAAGGCAGAGCCAGGCAGGCAAACCCTGCCTGCCCAACGCCCACAGCCCCCAACCTCCCCGGCCCGCTGGCCCTACTCGGGATGCAGAAGCCCGGTGCCAAAGTGTCCATCTGTTTCCTCGGAGGCCCGCTAGGCAGTGACGCGGGTCAGCCCGCCCCTCGTATGGCGGCCGTGTGCGCGGGTTGCCAGGAGACCGTCTGGCAGCCACTGAGCGGCTGAGGTGTGGGGCCTCTCCATCCAGCTAATAGCTACCATCTCGCATGCCCCCAGTGCTGAGCATGAGCTGCAGAAGCCAGCCCTGCCGTTTCTTTTTCCTGCCTATTGAACTTGACTAACATTTTTTTTTTTTGATGACGCAGAAACGAGCTGGGAAATATTGAATGCACAGAACGTAACTAATCAGGCAAGCTTCAGGTCCGGGTTCCAGCCCAGAACGACGACCCTGACACCAAAACTCACCCGCTATTGATTTCCGCTTTAATTATATTTATACTGCTCTCAGCCGGCTGCTGGTTGTGAGGCATTGTGAGCTTACTCCGTGCCTGCCGGTCATCGCTGTTATTACTGTTACCCTTTACCGGTGTTATCGACCTTCTGTGGTGTCGGTTTTTGTTAATAAACGACAATGGGTCATTCTGGGACTAGGCCCTGGTCATCATCATTACAATAACCCTTAAGTGACCTCGCATATGACTCCGTATACCCTGTTCGCGAGAGGTATTATATAGAATATGCAAGAGAAACACAGACCTCCCAAGTGGGTAATTTCTATTCAAACAGCTCATCTGCAATGGCAACAAAGCAAAAGCCACCTTGCATTAGTATTACAGCGAGAGGCAAAGCCATTGTTTTTCTGTGAGCCAGCGGGCAGCAGGCCGTTCACGTTCATGTTTATCTGCAGTGTGGAGACATCAGAGAGGGCAGACCAACCTGCTCGGGATGCTGAGGTTCCTATAATTTATAGCGAGGCTGTCAAATTCCACAGGGAGCGCGCATGCATGTTTTTATCCCAACCCACTCCCTTAGCTTAATTTGCCCAATTAGTGGTTAATTATCTATGCTATTTATATCCGGGCTATTATGCGTCTTTTTCTCCACAAAGCACAGCGGCGCAATGCATAATTAAGGAAAGAGGTTCAGATGAAAAATCTCCATGTGCGACCCCGTCTGCTGCCCCGTTTGTGTCATGACTGGTGGTTCCTCAGCTCCCGGCTCTGGCACCGTTCACAGGGCGCTACCTTTATGATTAAGGGTATTTTTTTGCGTGTCACTGGCTGCAGATGCGAGACAGGGCTATACTTGAGCGACACTATATAATTACCATCGGCCCTGCGGCATCTCCCCACTAGGCTACAGTGTCAAAACACCCTGCAAAAGCTCTCCCTTTTTTTTCCCGCTCAAAGTCACTGCACTTAGTTGACAGGTTTTCATTATGCGTTGTAATCTCATGCGTGGATCTTACAGTTTACATCAGGAGAAAATATTCGCAGGTAAAAAACAGAGCGTTAGGGCATGCGATGCTTTGCAGTTACATTACGACACCCTTGCTTCCTAAGCAGATAGTCATTATCTCTACTTCTGAATATATGCATTAATTAAGTCGCAGTCATTACCTCTAGAGCCTTCCGTCTCTTAAACTGTTTGTAAACACGTTTGTGAGACACAGAAGTGTTTCCTCTCCGCGAAATCAGCATAAATATGAAGCTGATGGGGTTTATGTGGTAATTCACGAAACGTCACAAAGCTGCTTCAGCCCAGAGGGGGGAAAATCCTTTATCTCACTAAAAAAACCCGATTCCTCAACGTCTTATTTATTGCTTATAACATTAATATTCATAGTTGTGATTTTGGAATGCGGCACTTTCACAACTTATCAAAAAAGCTTTTAATGTGCAAATACCGCGGGCCGAAGCGTCCAAATTAAAGCCAATTAAAATACTTTACCTTCACGAATCGAGTTTTCAGTTGTTAGAAAGCCTACACCAGCCCCCATTGGATGTGCGGTTTAATATGCCGTTGCAGGGCTTTAAATTAGAGGTCATGGAAAGCTTTGAGGCCTCATAACAAAACAGAAGCAAACAGATGATTACGTCGATAATATCTCTCATTTTAAGGGCAGTGTGTTAATGATACGTGTAATTCCATTAAGCCACTTTGAATGAAACCATTAAACGAGAGTTACAGTCCCGTTGTTGTAAATTCGTCTTTGATTTTGGATTTCCACCTGTTTAATTGGCTCCACTGCTATTGATCCAGATCTGCGTCTGTTCCTGGGTCCCCCGAAGCTTGCTTCATACACTTAAATAAATAAAAAAAAATCTGCAAATAACCTGTATATTTAATTACACGGGTAAACCGTTAAAATGAATGCGATATCTTACTTACCATTTTGAAGTGACGGAAAAAACATTTCTATTTCAAGATAGTAGAATTTATTTTTTGGAATGCCTTCTGATGGGGCACTTTATATTTTGCACTGGAGACGTTCCTTTACCAGTGCAATCTGCTTCATGCTGGGAACTCCAAGATGCAGGGGACAGCGAGTTGTAGATCCAGACTTGTCCACAGGGTGGCGACAACGATCTTCGTATCCGTTGTGCTGCCGCCTCCAGGTGCTGCAGTATGTTATTAAAGGTGCGCGTATTCTCTCTCCCCGTACTGCAGCCGCTGCACTGCCTTCTGTTTCCCCTGTCAGTATCACGCCCGTGGTGTTGTCATCCTTCCGTAGTAATGCGCTTCTTCCCTGAACACCCACTGATCACATTTGCTCTGCTGTACTTTTGCCACCACATCGGGGGTGACGCCGTCATCTAGCATGTCGTGTCATACTCATGTCCTCAAGTTGATTGGCACCTCAGACGCGTTAATATTCCTCTCCATTCGACCGTGACTTTGCCGCACGAAAGGTTACACATTTTCCTGCTTACCTTTCATTATGCGCCGCAGACTGCACTGGCCTTATTGCCTGGCAGCCTAATGCGAGTCTCATTAACTGCGCAGGACCGTGGTATCATTGTTAAATTATTACGGTGGCACAGAAATAAAAATATATTTTAAACTAAATAATAAAACCGCGTTTCCACAGCACTACTAAAATGGAATGAGACAAACTTGCAGTAATATTATATGCACTGTATGCATATAATAATAGGTCTATATAATTACTGTTGTGCCCTTTATAGCAATTTAAGCTTAAAAGTAACTTTAACACTGGATGTTTACCCTGAAAATCTGCCTGCACCCTGACTTTTTTTTTTGCACTAAAACTTGCCGACATGGCACCTGTGTTAACCTGCACGCATGATGTTGCTGCATAAGTGCGTCTGCTGCCCCAGTGAAACACGACATTGCATCAGGAAAAATCCTCAGCCGCCATGGTGTTTTGGCCGATAAATCAGGTGGTTTTGCCCAGTCATGTTTACTTGGCCGAGGGAACCCCACCCCCCCCCCCCCCCCCGCACGTGCATGTCTCTTACTTCATTTAGCATCTCCTAATTGATGCAGTGCTGTAGGCTGTAACATGAAGAGCTGGGGCTCTATCCAGCACATTGTCCTTATAAATGTACTTGCATGCATAAACAACCGCACATGGACAGTGTATCTCATCTTCCCCACAGCTCAATCCATCAAATGGCCCGTTGCATTACCTAGAAGCTTCCGACTTCAGGCCATTATGTCCTCCTGAAACTGGGCCAGGTCTGCAGCTAATCTCCCATCCCGTAAGAAATGTGCTCGAGGAAGTCTACCCGCTTCATCCACTGGAAGCTCTGCTTATGAGTGACCGTGTCTGTCGCTGTCGTCTGCTTAGAGTCTTTAGCCGCTCCTCTCGGGAGGGATGTGAGCGTGACCGTGATTTCTGTGTGTTCCCCATTGTGCTGTCATGTTCCTTGTGTCAGACGTATGGCGTTATTTTTGTGCATGTACACTCAGGAACAGCGGCTGTACTAACAGCCAGTGGGATGCTGAGCTTAATCATCACGGGACACTGACTCTTTTGTCAGTGACCTCGGTTTCGACTGGAGTTTTGCCGACATGGCCCCCCTTAGCAGAGACTAATTCTGGAGTTATTAACAGTTACTAACAGGTCAGTGCACCAATTTTGTCTTTTTTATTTAGTAAATGAAGGGCCTGGACATCATTTTCGGGCTACTAAAAATATATTTCTATGGAGTGCTATGAATTTGGGGGATGGATGGTGGAACGGAGGCACAGTGGTTGGCACAGTTGCCTCATACCTCTGGGACTTGGGTTTGAGTCTCCACGTGTGTGGAGCTTGCATGTTCTTCCCGTGTCACCATGGAGTTTCCAGCCTGTCGCAGTCCAAAAGCATGCTGAGGTTAACTGACGTTGCCAAATTGTCCATAATGATCCCCAGGTGTGTGCCCCATCCTGGGTTGTTCCCTGCTTTGTGCTCATAGGCTCCAGAGCCCCTGCAACCTTGAATAGGGCAAGTGGTTGCAGAAGGTGGAATAAACAGATAGTTAGATAGATATCTAGATGGATGGGTGGATCCTTGTGCCCATAGGCTCCAGGACCTTGTAGAAACCTTAATAGTTACAGAAAATGGACAAATGGGTGGGCTATGAAATTGTAATATCCTTCGTTCCTTTGTTCCTTCATTCCTTGTTAATTGTTTGTAATTTTGCACCAAGTCTGGAACTTTCACCTGGGGCACTATGTATTTGAATGGACCAGTGAGTCTGAGTAGCAAAAATCACAGGAGGTTTCCTAGTCAAAACGACAAGGCTATGCACTTTTGTGATAAAAACACCATCAGGGCTGGTTGATGGCTCTCTGTCTCTGGCTATTTATCGCCATACATCACCGAAACACTTAATTTAATTGTCAATCACATTATCAGCCCCTCCAAAGTATTGGGCTAATCAGCAATTAGACTCCCATGGATTATCAGCACTATGGTGCTTCCCAGTACATTCATTATTAACCTGGACAAACCAGTCTATTAGCAGGCTATTCCAGCACACAAAGTCATAATGTGGAAAAATAATCATCTCCGCACCAATTTTCTTTTCTCAAGTTCTTGATTAGGTACATGGCACAGCTTTTCTGACCTGGTCTGAGGTCACCCCATCCTGACAAGTGGACCAAATAATGTTCCTCTCGGGACATACATAATTGCCTTAATGTGTAGTCCTGTCAAAACCCGTGCTCTAAAGAGGGCGGGCAAGTTGTTAATCTCCAAAATGATCTCTCAGAATTAGACACTTAGCATTCTATACACAGTTATTAAATGAGAATTCACCACACATCGAGTTTTAAGGGGCTGGTGTAATAAACATTCGCTCGTGTCTCTCTGAGCGGCTTGGCAAGAAGCGAAAGTTCGGCAATGGCCGGGCAGAGTAAGATCTTCTCGGATCTTCTCAAATCACGTTGAGTTCGGCTTGTGTCACAACCCTTTCACAAGAGCGTTTAACATGGCGCACAATCGCCATATTGTGTGTCATTGCCTCCCTCCCCCATTCCAACGAGCCCCTGGATAATGGGACACTGTTGCAGGCGCGTAGCCAGTCATGTGATACGCGTGGCCATAAATCAGTAGGTGTTAACTGTCAGCTTTTCAGGGCTTGTAGGCCCTGTTTTGTCATAAATGAATGCAGTGTAAAATTACATGTCATTTCAACTCCATCTGTCTTCCCAACACAGGGTCACTGGGAGCCTGCCATTTCTGCCAGTAAACACAGGACACACGGCTGCGTTCTGTCCATAATGATCCCCGTGGCAGGGCGCATGCTCACACGTTTACAACAAAGTACTGTATCCCTTATTACACATCCTGGTCAGCTTCAGAAGAAAAAGTTCTTTCTAAAATGCTCTTCCTTCACTTATGCCTTCATCTTCCAACCACTTATCTAGCACAGACACCGTCGGACACCCCCTGAATAGGACGGCAGTCCCTGTCCACCACAGGCAATTTAGAAACACAAATTCACCTAACTGCATGTCGTTGGATTGCAGAAGAAACGCAGAGTCCCCACAGAACACAGCACAGAGAGAACATGCCAACTCCATACACATGCACGCATATGGACACGGAGTGGAGGAAGGGTTTAAACGCCCGGCCCTGGAGGTGTGACACCAACAGTGCAAGCCACTGAACCACCACCTCGGGCTACCTTCACTTATGACTTATTGCAAGCAATATTCTTGTTTTGGACTCATGCCTCTTTCAGCCAATCAAATTAATGGAACATTTGAAAACAACCAATCAAGAACAACCTTCTGTTCTCCTTTTATTAGGCATTATACCTGGGGTGGGGAACCTGATCCATGGTGGGCCTGTGTGGGTGCAGGCTTTTGGGATGACCTTTCAATCAGCCTTTCAATAAGAGTGGGTCCCCAGGACCGGAGCTGAGAACCAATGCTTTATTATTGGCTGATTGAGAGGTCATCCGAAAAACCCGCATCCACACTGGCCCTCCATGGACCGGGGTCCCCACCCCCGCAGTATTCCCACAGAGGCTGCAGACTCAGCCTTCTTTAGGGCGTGGAGGTTTTGTTTTTTTCCTCGTGAACCTGCCTTAAAAATGTTTTCGTCTCCTTTATGTTGTTATGATCGTTTGCACAATGACTTCTATGTGTTTTTATGGCATGAATTTAAGAATTCTCTTTATGAAGTTGTATTCACAAAAATGTCATCACAGGTCACCCGAGAGGGGAAAATTATTTTAAAAACATTAGCTTCCAGTTGGCTGGATGCTACTAATCTCCCCATAAATATGTATTACCTCACTTATTCATCTGCTTATAATTTCTCCAGGATATTAAAAAGATACATGCCAGGATCACAGCAGATGTTTGTATTTCTAGCGTAATTTTGCTGGTTGGTTTTTTTAATTAAAAGTTAAAAGCTGCAATTTCATAGGAGGCACTTTAAGTAATGTTGCTGTCAGTTGCTGCTTTTGTATGGTCAATTAAAAGATTTCATGGTTTACTGTAATTGACTATCCATTCTTAAATAAATTAACTGGAGCATTATGGATCATGGGCAGAAGTTTGACACAAATCACATAAATAATAAAAACAAACAAACCAATTGTTTGTTCAAATGCCACACAACACAGGTTTCCCTTCAACAATGAAGGGCTATATGTGGCAAGCGGAGAAAATTCTAAAACTCGAAAATCTGTAATAATAATTTGTGAATGACAGAGCTATATATATACTGTATATATCCATCCATCCATCCATTTTCCAACCCGCCTATCCGTTCAGGGTCGCGGGGGGTCCGGAGCCTATCCCGGAAGCTACGGGCACGAG
>JAODKL010000081.1:4030382-4043021 GCA_026780765.1 Petrocephalus schoutedeni | reverse complement strand
ATCTGTGCGGTTTGTGCTGATTGGTTGTTCATCTGTGCGGTTTGTGCTGAGTGTTTGTGTGTCTGTGTGGTTTGTGCTGAGTGTGTGTGTATCTGTGCGGTTTGTGCTGAGTGTTTGTTTATCTGTGCGGTTTGTGCTGAGTGTTTGTTTATCTGTGTGGTTCGTACTGAGTGTTTGTTTATCTTTCTAGTTTGCCTGTTTTCGTCAGCTGCTGTTTTTATTGTATTTCTTGTATTTGACACTGTGGTCTGAAGGGAGCAAACAATAATTTCATGCACTGATTCATCGACTTTGAACAGTGACACTAATTTTAAATTTGGGATAAAATATTTATTCCTCTAGACTTCGGTTTTCTGCTAATCTTCCATAATGATAAACAAGTTACATTTTTCGTCATTTGTACAGTTTAACTGTTCTTGATTGGAGATTGTGAGATGTGCAGTGCACTGAAGTGGGTGTATTACTGAAAGGGGAGGTGCTTATGAGGTGTATAGAGCCCTGAGGTGGGTGTGTTACTGAAAGGGAAGCTGCTTATAATGTGTGTAGAGCCCTGATATGGGTGTGTTATTGAAAGGGGAGGTGCTTGTGAGGTGTATAGAGAGCCCTGAGGTGGGTGTGTTACTGAAAGGGAAGCTGCTTGTGAGGTGTATAGAGCCCTGAGGTGTGTGTGTTACTGAAAGGGGTGCTGCTTGTGAGGTGTGTAGCGCCCTGAGGTGGGTGTGTTACTGAAAGGGAAGCTGCTTGTAATGTGTGTAGAGCCCTGAAATGGGTATGTTATTGAAAGGGGAGGTGCTTGTGAGGTGTATAGAGAGCCCTGAGGTGGGTGTGTCACTGAAAGGGGAAGGAGCTTATGCGGTGTGTAGAGCCCTGAGGTGGGTGTTATTTAAAGGGAGAGGAGCTTGTGACATATGTAGAGCTCCGTGGTGGATGTTATTGACACCATGACTGCTTGTGAGGCACGTAGACCCCATGGTAGGTTTGTTACTGAAAGGGGGAGGGGGCTTGTGAGATGTGTTAGTATTGGTCAGCCTCCCAGTGGACAGTGTTACCACCCCCTAGCTTGCTGAGAATCTATGCTGTTGTCTTTATCTTCATTTTCTTTTACTGAGATGTTTCGTTTGCTGAAAAGCACTTCCATTTTATTTGTTCATTTAAATGGCAGCAATAAATCTTCTCCTCCTTCCCTCCCTCTCTCTGATTCCCCTTCCCTCATTCTCTGTTTCCCTTTCCCCTTCCCTCCCTCTCTCTGTTTCCCTTTCCCCTTCCCTCATTCTCTCTGTTTCCATTCCCTCCCTCTCTGTTTCCCTTTCCCCTTCCCTCATTCTCTCTGTTTCCCCTTCCCTCCCTCTCTCTGTTTCCCTTTCCCCTTCCCTCATTCTCTGTTTCCCCTTACCCCTTCCCTCATTCTCCTGTTCCTCTCCTATGCCTGTTTTCACCCACTCATATTCCTTTCTCTGCTTCCTTTCCCCCTTGTTTTTGTCTTTTAATCTCTCCCTTTTTTCCCCTTCTCTCTTTTCTCATTTTCTCTTTCCCATTCCCTCACTCTTCCATCCTTTCTTTTACTCTCCTTCCTTCCTCCCTTTCCCTTCCCTTCTTCTCTCCCTCTCTCACTTTCCCTTTCCTAATCAATCACTCCCTTCCACCCTCTCTTGTTCTCCCCTCCATCCCTCCCATCCTCTCTCCCTACCTCAGTCCTTTTCTCTCTCCCCCAGTCTTTCTCTGTCCCTCTCTTTTGCCAAGTATATTCATCGGAGGTAGGAGAAAGACTTACCCTCCTTATAGAAAAGACCTGCTGGAGGAATGGAAGAGAATTGGAAGAGAGAAACACGACACAAAGAGGGTGAAAGTAGGTGGTAGAGCATTAGCCGGGAAATCCACCGGTGCTGTTTTCAAAGTATCAGAAAGTGCCCAGAGCAAGCACACACACACATACACACACACACACACGCACACACACGCACACACACACACATACGCACACACACACATGCACACACATATGCACATATGCACACACATACATGCGCACACACACGCATGTACATACACAGGAAGTTCCTGTTGCTTGTGCCACAAATTCTCTAAGCCCTATTTTGCTAAACATACACGCGGGAGATCGATTCTTATCCTGGCCTCTGGGGAAATTAAACGCATACGTCGCCTGGAACCGAGATATTAAACACAAGACCTTGTGTTCAGAATTTTCAATGGGAACAAGATAGCAAGCCGAGGAGGCAAACTGCATAAAGCCAGAGTCAGAAGTCGAGCTCACACAGGAATCTGGTCTTGAAATGGTTAAAGGAAGGATGTGACTGCCCGCACTGCTCCTCTCTCCACCCGCCATGACCTTCCCCTTCCCCATACTGGTTTCCGTCTGTATTTTTTGTTCCTATATTTCTTGTCTCGTGGCTTTCGTGGTAGAATATTCCGGAATGCCTGCGCAGGTTCCCATCCCAGACAGATGCTGAGGCGCGCTCCGTCGTCTGGAAGGTCAGACGACCGCAGTGCTCGACGCAGGCCGTGCGGGTGCGAGCTCTGGGGGCCAGATGGCACGTCTGCTCACACACGTTCCTAATTACTTGACAAAATGATGTTTTTATCCCACAATTCCTTCGATCTGTCTTGAGATAATGGCTTTTGTCAAGCTGGACAGGGGGTAGGGAGAGGGGGGCGCAAAGAGTGAAAGAGTGAGGCGCTGGGGGGGACTCTGAGTGTCTCTGAGTAATCCCTCATCTCACGTGATGGATCCCAGCTGATCCTTACGTCCACCCGACCCTGTCCTTTGTGTCTTTCCCCATTTGACCAGCAGGTGTCGCTGGTCATCCTGATCCCACCCCTTTGTTCCTTGTCCCTAGTGTGCTGCCCTTGCTCCCCTGACCGCTGCATAGCTCAGTGAGCTGTGTGTGTGGCTCTGTTGTTCCCTCCATCGTGGGTTTGAGGCTGGCCAAAGGCTCAGTGTTAGCTTGTTGTGTTTAGTTATGGTCTCATAAGTTGTTTTTTCCTGGTCTTTCCTGAGTTTTGTTTTGACCCCTTGTGGTCCGTTTATTTAGTACTTTTTCCCTGTATTGTTTGTGTACCCCCAATAAACCCTTTTTTGTAGTGAGCCGCAAATGGATCGGCACCTCTTTTCCTCGCTGGCACCATGTCCGGCCACCAGCGCCTTGGCAACAGTACTCAGTACAGTACTTGTTTCTAGGGCTTAGATAGGGTCAGCTGGGCAGGATTGGGGGATTTGGGGAGATTAAGGTGAGCAGTCTTTGAAGGAGTCTGTGAGGTTATGTGGTGGGCGTTTTTCTGTATTGTTTTTATTTGTTAGTATTCATGTCCTTGTTGTTGGGTTCATTGTCCCAGTTTTATATTTGTTGATGAATAACTCGCTTTTTTTTCCATTTGTTTCAAACAATAATGTTCGCAAATTTGCAGAGGCCTATTTGATGTCCGTCCAAGAAACATCTAAATGTGTTTCGTAATGACAGAGAGGCACAAAAGAGAAAAAAAAAAGATGGTGAATCACAGAGTTTCAGTAAATCGTGGTAAAACTGAAGATAGGAGTCACAGATCAGCATGTGACGAGCACAGCCAGGAGCGCAGGGGCATGAACAACAAAGGAGAAGCAGTCGATTACGGGAAGGCTGGCTGAGCAGGGCGCTGTAAGATAACACAGGGATGCGGAGGCAGACGAGAAGCCTCTGATCTCATTGTCAGAACATCTTGGGGAACCACAGGACACTCTATACACTGTAGAGTTATTTCCCTGTTTCCCAGTCCTGTCCTTGGGGACCTGTCCTTGGGGAAAGTGCACGTTTTTGCTCCTACAAGGAGCTAGAAGGGAGCAAAAATGTGCACTGTCTGGCAGGGTGCTTGGAGGGAGCAAAAACATGGGCAGTCTGTGGGTCCCCGAGGACTGGGTTGGGAAGCACTGCTGTGGAGTTATGTAGAAATAAGAGAGAGCAGTGTTTTTGTCTCTCGTTGTGCACCTGTGTGGGGTGAGGGGGCAGTAAATGGAGAAATAGGGGGAGGGGTGCATTCTGGTGTCTTCAGCAGATGATGTCACTCATTGTAGTCCTTACCTGGTCTGCCAAAGCACCTGTTTTGGTGCCCCCACACCTTCCCTGTAATGTCAGTGTCACAGAATAACACTCAATCTAACAAGCTCTGGATTTCTTAAACAGACATTTGCTATATTGACCTCCTTGCAGCAAGTGGGTTTGTTGATCTCATACTTATTCTAATGACAAGGGCTCCTAGAGGTCAGAATGTTCTCTAAAATACTATTCTGTGCTTCACACCCAAAAACCCTTGCATGTCATTCCCATGGAAACATGATTCCTCATGACAAGGTTGAATGCTCATGAGGAACTAGGTGTGATGCCACAATGACACGTGTAGGCAGCTGACTGAGACACAATGTCAAACACCCCCCCCCTCCCTCATCTGCTCCTGTGTGCCACCGGTGCGCCATGCCGTGTCGCTCCTGTGCGTGTTAGCCACCTCCCGTCCTCTGACATCATCCCCGACGTCATCCTCCTGTCTTGCCCTGCGCTCAAAAGGGGAAAGAGGGCGATCTTCATCATCAGGCAGTAGATGGAAGTCTTCTGGCCATCTTCTTGTGAAGCAATCTTCTTGGAGTCAGTGGGATGGATCAGTCCAAACCTAATGGGCAGGGCTGTTGATTCATCAACTCTGTTTGATTTATTTTTATTAAGTATCCTTCCCTTCCCAAAATAATTACTTCACTTACTTCACTTACCATCTGAGTCAAAATTGCAATTGATGGGCAAGACCAGCATTGTTCTATGCTGGCATTTTGCACCTTTGCATAAGTGGCTTGTTGATATAGATAGACAAATAATAGGTTGTCTGTGCATCGGATATGTGCGTTAGCACATAACACATTTATCTTTTGCTCCAACATCAAACTTCACCTCTGCCTTGAATAAAACCTCTGGGGGTCAAAGGTCAACTGTCTGACCAGCTTCTCAGGACTAGGATGTCCTAAATACAGAAAAGAGGTAGCATCATAATTATAGGTGGAATGTCTTGAAAAGTGCAGTGAAAATAGTGGGCTATTTATAGCCTCTTAAAAAATTATTTTGCAGTGTAATTTATTCCTTGATCAAAAACTTTCAAACGCAAATCACCATGGAAAGAAAAAACATTATTGGTGTTATTGTGGTACCCAAAGTGACTTGGGCAGCTGGTAGTTCTACACCTAACACATCTATAAAGCTAGCTTAGGATGTTTATTAAAGGAATCCAGGTTGAGGGTGTGATCGAGGGCACAACAGGAGCACACCATGTCATTAGTAGCGTGGTATGAAGTTTACATCCTTAACAACTTTACTGCCTGCTGGCCATCTAGGTACAACAGAAGAAGGTCAGTTTAAAAGATTGCCTTACTCTGAAATCTTGACATGAGTATATTAATCTTCCAACCTCTTATCTAGTGCAGGGTCACTGGATATAGAATATTGTGAATGTAGTAAATAATATGTAGTTGGAGCCACAGAGTTTTTCCAGGTGCAAATTTCTGTGCAGTTCACTTGACTGTCACTTTTCTAAAGTTGTTAAGAACATTTGCACATGGAAAGTAAATTGTTTTAGTGTATAATGAGAAGCTGGTGGCTTTAAGTCGCTCCGAATCCAGGTTTACTCTTTTTTTCAGCCGGATACTTGTCATTCACATGTTAACTTCAGTTAAAAGCCAAATACTCTCTGGGGAATTTGTCTGGAAAATGGCAGAATACGCTCACATCAAAGATACGGTAATGAGAGTTTTTAAAACGTGGGACCATTTTCCACCGCATTTACAATTTGCTCGTTAAGTGATCCCTTTGTGCCCGGAGAAGCCGGATTTGAATTTAAAAAGCGCCGGTTCCATCGCTCTGGCTGAACGGAATTGGGAAGGAGAAACAGAGCGAGGACCGGGCCGCCTCCCAGGGCTGCGTCCGACAAAAGCCGCAGATAAAATCCCCGAGCTGTGTAATGGCTTTCTGAACCGCCACTTCTTGCTGTCCAAATTGCCTGAGAGCCAAGTGTCCTCTACTCCCTGTGTCCTTAACCACCTGCGTTCTGCGTCATTGACTCGAGATCTGTCAGAGATTGGAGGACACATATCAGGACGGCGGGGGCCCCCTCTTTAGATCTGTGGAAATCCACCTCATCTTGACCTGAGATCGAGGTCAGTGGCTGCTGTGCATTTGCAGTTACAGAATGTCATGCACATGAGTCTCCAGCAACACTCAAGCAATAAGACTTTGAAACTGAGGTGGATAGTTCAGGTCTACAAAATAAAAATTCATATCAAGATTTCATTCCAACCAACCAGTTGAGCATAAAGAGTGACAGTCACAGGGTGCTCAACTGGTTGCTTGAAACAAAATCTTGGTCTGGATTTTTACTTTCTGTACCTGAACTGTCTACCTCTGATTTGAAGTACCTGTCTACCAGTACCCCACCTCTGTGTAACCACCTTTAAAGAAATTGCTCTGTAACATCTGGCCACTAGAGATCACACTTTCAACGGATGACAAGATTTTACGTTCCTAACACACCATTGAGGATATCAACACATTTACCTGAATATGGAAATTCCAAAGACGACGGAAATGAGTTGAAAACTGACTACTTTCTAATCTATAGTTTAAAATTCTAATAATACAGCGATTTCTGCGAGTTGCATTTTTATCCAGTGTTACATGTAATGAAGCTTGGGGTAAGAGAGCAGGATCCATCACCCCTTGAGCTGTTGGGGTTAAGCGCTTTGCTCAAGGGCATACAGCGATATTATTACTTCCAGCACCAGGAATTGAACCCACAGCCTCCTGAGCTCTGGTACAGGTCTCTACCTGGCTGTGGTACATACCTGGTATTGAGCATATACAGTAAATGTATCTTCCATAACCAGTATCTGGGGAGTACTTGCAGCCTTATAATTATGTATGCATTGCTAAAAGCCGATCGCAAGTCTTGGAACATGAGTAAAAATATGGCATATATGTGAGAAGTGGATGATGGAGGCATGCCAAAACATGGTAAACATACATTACTGCACCCTCTTTGCAGGAGAGGACACCCCCAGCCCTCTCTCAGAATGAACAGTGCGATAAAGAATGTGCTGTCTGGCCTGGCATGAGGAAGATGAGGAAGATGAGGTAATTTCACATCATTTCCAGGTGCTACCATTTCCCTAATTTGACATCCAGCAGTAATTGCCAGTTTAACCGGAGTGCTGGAGTGAATTGCAATTCTGACCCGCGATTTCGATTTGTCACGCAAACTGATTGAGCCCTAACGAAACAAGATGCGGTATGTGCTCATCCATAACTGAGTGCCGGATTTATGCCACCAGCAGGATGCTTACCCAGGACTGGTATTCTGGTAGTGCTTTATGCCCACTGCCGGATCGTGTGTGTGTAAGGTGTACAGCTAGGGGCCAGCCATGAGCTTGATCCTTGTGAAGTCATCGCCTTGGCCTTTCCACCTTACTCGTGCCCTGTTTGACCTTGCGTATAACGCAAACACATGAATCCCCCAGCAAACCTGCACTCTCAGCAAAACCAATTCAAAGACGGTTGGGTGGGAAGCAGAGGCTCATTGGGGCGAGGACGTTAGTGCAGAAGGTCACGCGATCAAAAACACGCTGAGAACTGTCACCTCGAGCAAATGAAATTAAGTCTTCTGTCGGGCTGATTGATGGCTGGCGTGTGGTTGGTGACGAATGAATGTTTTTGCCTCTAAGGTCTGCATTAATGACAGACACCCACATTTAGAGGGTACCGTGGCTTAAGCAGAAGGGTCATTACGCACCACCTCTGTCACCATGGGTGACGTTTCCTCAGGGCTTGTTGATGCAGTGTAACTCTAATTGATTGCCTTAAAGCCATACAACTTTAAGGAAGTAATTATTTTTTATAGGCCAAACAGTCAATCTCTTGGCAGCTCTGGACAATTTCCAGACAAAATGGTACAGAGAGGATCATTTAGATGTATTGCAGTAACATCTGAGTTAAATAGATTGTTTTTAAGGGCCTGTGACTGGTCATGTAACATGTGCTTGAAAGACTAGTCGCTGTTTTTTTAAGGTCAAAACAACAGAAAATACAAGCTTTGGGAGATATGAGCGGATCAAGATGAAATGGAATACTAAACATAGTCCAAAAAGCAGAATTTAACAGTGAGGGTGCAGGTGAAGTTATTTAAAATTAAATTCAATACAATTCTGGCAGACTGCACAACATAATTTTGTGGTTTCACAGTGATATGAATTCTGTAGCTCCCAATCTCTGTGGGCACAAAAACATGTGGCATGGCCTTTATTCTGGGTACAATAAGAGGCACAGACTTGCCTGTGCAAGTCTAAAGGAACTTGTAACGCTGATGCAAGACTTTACCAGAAGCACTCAGACTAACAAATCTCAAAACACAGTGAGACTTTCAAAAGCAAAGCTGTTTCTTTTGAATGCATCTACAGTCACATTCCAATGCAACCCAAATCGCAGAGGAAGATAGGGCACTCATGGGCTTGTGTTAGTATCGAAATTAGCTAATTCCGCACAGAATGTTCACGTGAGTGGTGTGTTTTTCTAAAGTCTGTTGTCTCTGTGTTGTCGCATTCCTGGACACTTTCAGTATTTGGGGTTCAAAGTATTCCATGAGGTTGTCTGTGTGCTTTTTGGGGTGGAGGCAGGTATATATACAGCTCTGGAAAAAAAATCAGTTTTGCCCATTTCTTGATTTATGGGAGTGCGTCTGCGAATGATGTTTTTTTTTTTGCTCCAACCTTCCCTGCTTCTCACTGATGAAGGACTTCCTCCCTGCTTTATGGGACTTCAGTCCTGCTTCTAGGAGCCTGATACTAACTGTCCTAGCAGTGCACTTCACACCACTTAGCGTTTCCCATTCCTTTTGAAGGTCGCTTGAGGTCATGCTCTGATTTATGAGGCACTGTCAGATACGCTGACAGTCATCTTTGACATTAGAAAGTCGCTTCTGCCCTCTGCCTGGCTGGTTTCTGGTCATTGCCAGTGTCTCCTTGTGTCTTAGAGACTTTGAACCCGGAAGCAACAAGTGTAGCCTTCTGCCAACAGAACCAGGAGTAGAACAGGATTAAAAATACAGATGTATATATATAAATATTTTTTAAATATTTTATCCAGAATTTTTTTTTTTTTCAATATTGAGGGGTTAAAGTCTGTGACTGGTCCCTTCAAAGATATGAATACAAACATGTCTGTTTGTGTGTGTGTGGGTTTGTATAGATCACATTTGAGGACCAAAATGTGGTAAAACCTGAAATTTCCAGGTCCCCATTTGGAAACCTCAATTTTATTAAAATCTGTGAATGCAATCAAAAAAGTCTTGTGTTTGGGTTGGTTACTTATGGTTATGGTTAGGACTGGGTTGGGGTTACAATCCCTCCAATGACCCCCAACCCTCCGTAATTTACACCTATGAAAATAACTGCTAAATCATTATTAATTAAATCGAGTTAAAGTACTTTCCCGTTTAAACTGGGATTAGGTCAAATATAGCAGGATAGTTTAAAAATGGTTATGTAGTTTTTGAGCGTTTCTGAAAGATTCTCTTGGTTAAATGAATCAAATCTACTTGCCTTTTCTGTGAATGTTTTTTGGTTTTTCTGATAAGCTGTTTTCTTCTGAATCATCCTCTCTTCACATTATCTCAGGCACAGGAGTCCAGCTTTTAAATGCTCTTTCAATAAAATTTAATTAAATGTGATTAAGCCATGCAAATACATTTATTGTTTGGAGTTTTCAATTGTGATGCTGTGATTACAGAACTGTGCTGAACAGATGTTTTTTTTCTGTGTGTTTTTTTTGGTCCTTTTTTTCTGAGTGATATTAACCCCAAAACGCAGATTTGCATGTGATTTCGCACTCTTTGTTCATGCAAATTGACAGGATGTGAATGGTTTTTGCCTGCGTGTGTCATGTGGCAGGAGCTGATTTTCCCTTGGCCACACACCTGCTTTCAGGTTGCTGGTTCCCCCTGTGGACGAGGCTGTTTCTTGTCATCTCCCCATCTGGATCCTGCAGAGGTGTCAGTTGGGCTTTCTGCAGGATGCGTCAGTACAGGCCCCTTCGAACCCGCAGCTGTATCGCCGGTAATAACAGCGACCTTTTAAGGTGGTGCTCTTGACTCAGACTCGGCCTTTTAAGGTGGTGCTCTTCACTGGGACACAATATGGGTGGTCCTATCCCCATCCCTAATATTTCACCTTTCCTGGAGGGTGCTACAACATGATCATGTGTGTCAGAGGCTTCCAGATCATTTAACAGCTAAACAGTAAGCACTTTGGGGTGGGAAGGAGTCTCTGACCTCCAAGGATCTGGCTTCCAACCTTGCTTGCACTGGTACCAGACTCTAGCATCACCTACCTTCCTGTGGATGCGTTGTTCTTGGTGAATGGGTGATTCACTATGCGAATGATTATGGGCGACTCTTCTGAAATAGCATAGGTCCTACCACGGGCTCACAGCTGGCTCTAGAATGCATTCAATCCCTTCAATCTCTTACAACCGGTTATCCAGTACCGGGTTACACTGAGCAGGAACCTCTCCCTGAAATCACAGGGCACAAAGCCGGGCATGACGTGAATTAAATGTTCTTACTGAAAAATGGATCTTCTGGCTACAGTCTGTTCCTCGGTCATTGGATCACTGCAGCCAGTCTGAAGCCCTCCTGTCTGTCTAGTCTTAAAGCTTACCCAGAATTCCCTGTCCAGCGATACCCTTGTCAATAGCTACATTTCTCAGTTTTCTGAGAATGCCGCAGTTTCCCTAGGAACAGTGCCCGGTGTTATTATTTTTATACAGCTGTTGCATTTAATTGCTTTGTCTAGAGGGGGCAACCAAGGGACCCACATCTGCACACGTCGCCCCCTACAGGTCCATCTGTCATACTACGATGCTAAGATGAGGATCCTGGCCAGACCCCTTTGATACCCTCAAAAGCCCCACAATTAATCTGCTTACCGTCAGCTTTTATATTGTTTCTCACTGATGATTTTTGAGCTATTAAGGCTGTGTTGTTCACTTCATCTCCACCTCCGCTTGCTGTGCCATCACCCAATCCAGGCACTCTTCCCAAAACTGAGCCCTCCCCACCCTCAGGCCCTACCCCCGCCCAGCCGGGGAAGACAGGGGGGCAGACGGGAGGAGACGATGTTAATTATTCAGAATGTTATCTCCCTGCGACTTATTTCATCGCAGTATTGTTTTCCTCAGCTGACAAAGTTAATTTAATAAACAAAGTTAATTAAAAATTTAACACGCCATAGGGAAAATATTCCGATGATTTCAGTGGACAGTTGCAGAAAGATTAATCCATCTACAAATGGATTTTTTTTTCCGTTTTTTTTACATATTAAACAGAACCAGGAATTAAATGCATGCCGTCACTTTTATTTATGAATTAGGTTGACTGGGTCAGGTTTGAGCCCTGGTTTCTAACACACAGAGGTCACTAACCCTAGATGCATCATTAATAGGTCGCCTTCCCGTAGATAGGCTCCTAGCTTCAGGTCATTAATGTATTGTAATATTAATAACAGTTATTATGACTTGGCTGGCACTGGGAGGTGCAAGTGGTTCATTATCCAGGCCCATGACTGAAGAGGGCTGTAGGTCAGGAATAGGTAAAGAAAGTGGGAATTCTGGGTAAGCTTTAAGACTAGACGGACAGGAGGGCTTCAGACTGGCTGCAGTGATCCAATGACCGGAAGTAGGAATGTGTGGCCCTTTAAAATGCCTAGTAAACTGATGCTCGATAATCTGCTGTTTGGAGGTTAATATGGTGCAATATTGGCTGGTGCTCAGTGAAACAAATCTGGGTTTAAACTGGGACTGGTTCTGTGTTTGAACCTTCCAACTTGCCGTACAATATCACCTGTTATTGATCATGCTAATTCTAACTTTCGTATTTTCTTTTTGTAAACATTACATTGTTTTCTCAGTGACTACCACAAAAATTGATTCAGTGAAAGTTAAAAACAATAGACCAATCAGTTGTAAACAAACGTCTCCTTCCATTATTAAAAAGATGGATTGTGACATGGATGTGGGCAATTCTGCCCCAATAATTTACCCGCCGCAGAAAGGTGGGAGGTGCAGCCCCATATTTGGAATTGGGTAAAAATGCTCCATTGCAGCAGCGCAGCCAGAGAGCCCGCAATCTCACTTGGGATCACAACCATCTTAGAGGTTTGCGAAAGCCATTTTTCACAGTAAAGCCTATCGCCGGGTCTGGATCTGGGTGACAGACGGGGGCCATGGATCTGTCGCCCGCAGACGCTGAAATGGCAGCTCCGACACCCCCCCCCCACACCACCACCACGATCTTTAATGCATTCCCGCCATTCCTACCCGCCTCCTTGCAGTGATGCATTTGCATAATTTCGAATGTGGCATGCTAGGTCGAGTAGAAGCCCCTCGCACTTGCTCCAGCCCCACAGACACCTAACAATGGTGCCGCTCTCTCGCCTCTGGCTAATCGGATAGAAAGGCCTTGGCGTTGACCTTCCCGGAACCAGAAGTGACTTTTAAAAGGTTGCAGTATAGCGAAAGAGAGTAGATTGGTAGACTTCTGGCTAAAGAGAGTACTGGAATAGCACCTTCA
>JAODKL010000081.1:3994913-4011439 GCA_026780765.1 Petrocephalus schoutedeni | reverse complement strand
CCTGTGGGAACTGCGGGGGGGGTTGGGGGGGGGGCAGCCAGGGACCAGAACCCAGGGGAGTTATTATTATGAATGTTAGCTCGCTCTCTGCAAACTGTCGGGCCGGGACCTTCAATCAGCGCAAGGTCAAGATGGGGAACACGCAAGGAGCAATGCGATATGGTAATCACCATCCTCATCAGCAAGGCTGTAGGATATCAAAAGGGCAAACTGCGTTGGATGGAGACGAGGACAAAATTTCACGACACTCCTTGCGATACAACAGCCGGACTCGACTCAATATTCCTGCCATTGTAGAATAGCTTTCGGAAATAGCTGAACTCCGGTGAAAGTGTTGTGTCAGTGGTCTCGCATCTGGGGAGAACTGCTACACAACTAACACAAGTAAATCATAAAAATTAACTCAGGTGGTTCCCAGTTCATTTGCCGCTCAAGTAATAGATACTCAGTGACAAAGAAAGTTAAGCACCCAGAAGTAATGGTCTGATTTGGATGTAATTTGGTACACATGCAGACCAGCGATGGGTATGTAAATGATTCATTTTGCACAGAGCTGGCACGTCTAGTCACCAGACCAGAGTTTGATAGGGGTCGCATTGTGGGTTTGCATGAGACCGGATGGTCGTATCGTGCAATTCCCCAGCATGTGGGGCATCCTGCCATTGTTATGGAGAGACACACCGCCGTTACTCCTGGCATGGTGTGGGGAGCCATCGGCCATGACTTCAGGTCATCTCTGGTAGTGATTCGGGGGACCCTGACGACACAGCTCTACATCAGTGACATCCTGCATCCGCATGTCTTACCCCCCCGAGAGAGCACCCTGGTACAGTCTTTAGACAAGACAACACCCATACACACGGCACATGTGTCTATGGACTGCCTGAGTCATGTTGAGGTCCTCCTGAGGCCAGCCAGGTCTCCCGGTCTTTCCCCAATCGAACATGTGCGAGATCAGCTAGTATGTCACCTCAGACCCAGCACCAATCTGCAGGGTCTCGATGGCCAGTTATAACAGCTGTGGGCTGACTTGCCTCAGAAGAGGATACAACAGCTGTAAGACTCCCTTCCGCACCGTATTGCCACATACATCCAGGCCTGGGGGATGCCACACCCTACTGACATGGCACCAGCAGTGTGCCCATACTGCCAGCTCTGTTGTCCATTTGATCTGATATTATAATCATTGTGATACAGTTACACGACCTTTCTCCACATGCAGATTCCTTTAATTTCCACCACTCTGTCTGGGTGCTTAACTTTTTTATCCCTGAGTGTAATTAGGTTGAGTATCATTCACTTAACGGGACCATAAATGGCTGTGAACGGAGAGTTACCAAGGTGAGCAAAATTTGACCTCACAGCCTCAGTGTGTGTGTGAAATCTGAGCTGAACACCTTCTCTTCCTGAACAGACTGTTGTGTGGGAGTGTTCAGGGGCCAGTATTGTCCTTCTACTTAACGCCTGTGGTTTGCTAACACCCAGCGAGGAACTGGCATTGGTGATGAATTCCAGGAGAGGCAAACATCCCTTCAGAATATTAGCAAGTCACAGCCGACAGGAGTTTGGGCCACGCCCCCTACTGGTTAGGATCAGTGACGCAAGAAACCGTTTAATATAGACTAGAATCTGCACCTTCGAGGTGCATTACAAAGTGGCGTATTAAACAACTTAAACATCTTAGATAGCTTGTGGGTAGTAGAATCCTCATACACCACAACACTTGCAACGTCACACCGACCGCGAATGTTTCATGACCAAATTAAAGATTCTTTGATGCTCTGAAAACACTAAACAGTTTGGCAAGTCATTAGATACCAGATCGACAGCATGCTATTTTGAGAGGGTCATCAGATCTGCTCATTATAGCCTCTCCCATGACGATGGAGTTAACTTGAGTTAATTCTCAGACTGCTGTCTGGTTTTTACCATCCCCAGGATGCAGAAACCTTTTTCCAGGTCTCTCTGGGCGATTGAGCATTTATCATCAGTAAAAAAAACAAGCCCAAATATTGTTGGGCATTGTGGTTAGGTTTGCAGTAAACCTGTAGCATGAATGATTGCAGCTCGCAGGTAATTACATAGGACTGGTTTTTTAAAAAACCACCAGTGGGCATTGTCCCGCTCTTGATGATTGCCGTTCATTGTCACAGTGACACCCATGCGATCTACACCGGCAAGGGGAAACAGGGTGTTCTTAATTAACTTGGAACGGGAATGCATGTTGAATCGGGATTTGTCTGGAAAATGATTCTCATACCCCATAGTGACATGAGGGCGGCAGAGTGGATCAGGACAGGAGCCCCTTACTTGATACTTACCTCTTTAAGTCTCAGGTGGGGTACTCTGCCATGAAATACTCAGCAGCAAGATGGATAGAAATTTGAAGCTGCTTTGGAGGATAATTTGAGGTAGGATGCTTTGTGTTAATGTTATCATTCTTAAAAATGGGGGGGGGGTTAAATGAGCACATAAATGATAGAGATTTAACACAACTGCAACCAAAACAGGTGGCGCTAGAGAGCAAGAGCTCAAACTGGCGAGAGTGAGGACTGTGACCAATTCTGATAACTGAATGAGATAACAGTCGTGTAGCTAAAAAGAATCAAATAATTATGATAAAGGGGAATGGAATTGGGTGCTTTGTGCAGTATGGCCTGGAGTTGCCCGGACCTCCCGAAAACTTTCCCTCCGTTCTGTTTTATACCTCGTTTTATCCTTGACCTCATCCCCACCTGTAACTTTAGTCTGTCCCTCTACGGCAACGTTTCTGAAGCTTAATTAAATGACAAAAGGTGAACATGCTGCCTGGGATTTCTTCACTCTCATTTACCGGTGGTCATCCGGGCCGCAGACATCCCAGTGCCGTCTTCCTGTTTGTCTCTGTTGTCTCGCTGCTCATTAAGATTAATCTGCAGATTGAAAGCAAATATGTGGCACCCAGAAATTGCACTGTGAAGGTCTCCCAGAAGGAGATGGGCCATGGCAATATGATAAGGTGATTCATTTATTAATGTCTTTCTCCCAGGATCTATGTTTTATGTATATTTCCATTTTGGCTCAGTGCTTAGCAAGATAGGAATGGCATCTAGAACGGATTACCTTTCCCAAAGAAGGTTTAATTTTGCATGTATGACATTCATTATCCTCTGGTCTTCTCAGCTCCACAATTACAATGGCTTTTCTTTTTTTAACCGTTTAGCACATTGTTTACAAGGTATTGCTTCCATATGGAGCTGAATCTCATTATGAATATATGCAATTTCTGGAACTGAGTTTGTTTCAGGGAATGATTTCTACTTCAGGGCCCCAATTACATTTTATTTATAAATTAGATTAATTAAAACAAACAAGGTAACACTTTCCTTGAAGCTGTAATTTATAATGCATTAAGGATACCTTCATAATGCATTACAGTGGTTGGTATAAGAATTCATAAAGCATTATAGGCTTTATTATAGGCTCTTTTGTTCTGTCTTGTGGCTTTATAGTGTTGATTATATTTTATAAGCTCCAATGAAGCTTTCATCTATAATGCATTAAGGATACCTTCATAATGCATTGTTATGGTCAGTATAAGATTCTATGCATTATGAAGATATATACTGTATATATATAGTGCATTATAGATGGTTATAATGTGTTATGCCTTTGTAATATTTATAACCATGTTTATAATGTCAATATGTTATCAATGTGTTCATAGATTCTGATAGCATTCACAAAAAGTGTTACCCAAACAAGATTTAATTATGATAGCCATAGTCCTTCAAACGTAAGTATAAACATGTTTCATGTGTAATTTTCTGGTTGTCAGTTTCAAATTAGGTCCCGTTCAACTAAGAAAATCTTTTGATATGTTTCAAAGCCCAGATTAGCCAAGTGGAATCGTGTTGGCGAAATAGGGCAGTAGAGCGGCTGAGGGTGCGTCACGTTGTTTAGGTCCTTGGCGCTTGCGTCACATCGCAAAGCCAGTTGGTGTGAGTGGGTGGGCATGTCTTCCGCCCAGCTAAGTGTCTATCCAGCGGAAATGAAGTGCATGGAGTCTGCAGTCTGCTATACGAGACATCACGCCATGGAAGGTCTCTGTTTTTATTTTTAAAGTCCCAAAAAAAGAACTTGATTACAGTGAAGTTTATTTGGGCACATAAAAGGTTTACAATATGTGCACTGTGTGCTGTGGTGTGTCAACAATGACAGGTAATCACTTTTACCTAGTTTCACTTGGAGTTTCAGTTTTAAATGATGTTTTTGTCAAGTTCATTATTGTCATACTTGTCAACAGATGTTGACATTTGCATTACATTACCCACATAGGTGGGTGTGTTGTTTCTAGGGCCGAACCCAAAAAGACACTTTGGGGCCCAGTGTAGTGGCTGTTTGTGGCCAAAAGGGGTCCCCCCAAACCCCATGCAAATGCATTGTCTGAGTTGTGGGCCCAGTACGAAAGCCACAGCTCTGCTTGGCCTGATATTCCCTGGGGGAGATTACAGTTCACTAGTGCTGGAGGGAGTTAGGTTTCAAATCCACACTAGTTTGTATTACTCTATAAACTCCTGTAACACACGCATTCCTCACTGGCTACTTTATTGGTGCCTAGTGGATAAAAAAATCAAAGCGTTGCAAAGCTAGGATTTGTTTCCTTAGTCTGAAAGACATGAAGAAAATGAATTTATCCATTATTGATTAACTTTAGGGGCCATTTGAACACTGAAGGGACCTCCCAATGCACACAAGCAAAAATGTAACTTGCTTTAGATGAGATAAATGTATTTTGGTTAAAAAAAAATAGTAAATTAATTTTTTCTGACCTTAAAACACAATAAGCGAGATACATTAAAAAATCAATACAGCCACAAAAAAGGGTCAAATGATTGTTTATCATACAGACAAAGATCATTTTGCAGAAAAAAAAAGCTAAAAGACTTAATGACTTAAGGGCCGACAAGCTCTTAGCTGAAGTGTATTTGAAATGTTGGCTTAACAAGAAAATAATGCTAATGAAATGATACTGGCCTAAATATGGGATGGTTTTAAATGGGCCCCCCCCCCCCCCCCCCTCCCGAGACAGATTGGCCCTGCTCAATCGCCAGCGGGGGCGCTCTTTGTCGCCTGTACACACTGCCTATTGGCAAGAGGCTTGTGCAGGGAAGACATGACTCTGTCCGCGCCCTGTCTGGCCTTCGGCGAGGTGAGCTGATGGGTGCTGCCGTTCCCAAGGAACCCCCCCCCATTGTGTGATTTAACACCACCCTCCCCACCTCCACGCCCCTTCCTGGGCAGAGGGGGAGGCTCTTTCCTGTCCTGGTGACTCTGGCTGGACAGCTGGTGGGAGGGTAGCCTATTCCCAGATTGCTCGCTGGTGGCAGACATACGCTAAGTGATCCCTTTGTGTGCCCCGGGAGGGCACAGATGCTGCTGGGGCTTCAGATCGATACCCCCAAAGGTATCCCTCCATTAGAAAAAGGGCGAATGTGCTTTGCTTCACCAGGTACAATACGCTGCCCATTCCCTCTGGCCAGGGTTTTAATCAGACACAAGCTTTACCTGAAGTTGGTGTGCAAATTCTGAAAGACCACCGGAGTGGCGAGCTGGGCGACCAATCCGTTTGCGATTTGATAAACAAATTATAAACGGTCTAAAATAATTATGGAACATGATTCAAATGGGATTAAAAAAAATCTCTTAAATATGCAGTTACGTAATGAGCATGAATTGAAATTTTATGCAGGTTCCTTTATTTTGCCACCGCCCCCCCCCCCCCCTCGGAGTGAGATGCAATTACGTGATGTGTGACGCTGCCCGGGCGGAGGAGGGGGCTGGGCGGTTCTGCTTGGAGTCAAGGCGGATTCGCAGGCGCTTTTATTTCAGCGCAGCGAGTCGGAGGAGCTGGGCGCCTTGAATGAGCCGATCTCATTGTCTGCTGCTGACTGAGCAAGCGAGGAAAACGGTCCTGCTACAAAAATATTCGTAACAGAAAACAACCAGAGGCTGCTTTGATATCTCGTCGATACGTAGCCGTATATAAATAGAAAAAAGGCGCAGGACCCAGCCATTACAGTAAAGGAAAAGGGGAAAATGAACCGCTACGAAGTTCTTATAATATGAGCAAGAAGCGCGTTATGTTCTAGGAGGCAGTACATTGTTGCAATAAGATCTGCGCTCTTTTCTGGACTCGGTTGAATACCACGGACATCCTTTGACTTAACACCGACTGCTTCTGCATTGCATTCGCCGAGAGAGACCATTTATCCGCCTTCTTTTGAAAAGAGTTCCTCTTTGCCGCCACGATGAATTACCAGTCTGGTGTCCCGGTGTCGGTATCCGGTATCTCGCAGCAGTCGCAGCCGGCGATGCCCGCTCCAGGCACGGTACCGGCTCCGGTTCCGGTCCCCGTGCCTCAGCCCATGCAGTCTCAGTTCGGATCGGGATCCTCTTCTGGATCAGGGGCGGGTCAGTTCGGTTCGGGGACTGTATCGGGTCAAGCTGCCCAGTCCGGCCCGCCGGGGTCCCAATTCATGTTGTCCAACTCGGCTGCTATCAGAGCTGAAATACACAGGTTCGAGTCGGTCCATCCGAACATTTACGCCATTTACGACCTGATCGAGCGCATTGATGACCTGGCCCTGCAGAATCAAATCCGGGAGCACGTAATATCCATTGAGGGTAAGTGACTGAATCGCCGCAAACACCCAGCTTTCTGGTAACGCCGGCGGCGCCGACGCTTTTCACCGGGGATGGCCAGCCGCCGCCGCCGCTTACGGACAATGGCAGCCGTTCAGTACCGTACAAGTCATTCCACCGACATAATCTGGATTTTGCAACAAAAAAGCTCATTTTAGACAAGCGCTCGGCTTCTGGAATCTGCTTTGTATCGCACTGCTTTCAATCGGCGCCGCTGTAATTTGTGCACGTAACGCCCCCAGTCCAGCATAAGTTCATGGGTATAATGGGTAGTTCCATGTAAGTCACGGTGTTTTATTAATGCATATACAGAGCAGGCGAAAGGCTACGCCTAAATCTTTCATTGCAGCAGCATTGTGGTACTTGAGTTGGCTGATCCCGCTGTTTCCAGTGGGTCAGCAGTCATCACCGCGGGGTACACAATAGACACGCTGAACAAGAGAGGCTCGCAGTTTCGTGTACGGCTCCCAAAGGACTCTCATTTTTAAATTAAAGATTAAACGGGTGCGCGTAATACATATATAGCCTACTTAAATTTAGGGAGATGGGCGAAACGAGGAAATGCGAACGGCTTTTTTGTTTTATCTGACGCAGTGCTTGTTTTCAAACTGCGGATAATCTAAATGATTTATTTTTGTTTTATGTATATAAACACGCCGTGCACTTGGGTTGATTGATGCACTGGCATATATAGTTTATTTTTATATATATATATATATACATATTTGCATGCTTGTTTTCTTTCTCGTCGCCTCGTCCTGTCTTTAAAGAGGAGTTTTGCTCGCCTTTAGCGCAGCCCTGCCCCTTCACTGCCCGCCTGGGACGCGCTCTTTCCCCGCCGATCTGTTATTTTGTTGCGCGGGGGACCGCAGGCTGCATGGATACACGTTGCCGTACCAGAGCTGAGCGGAAACCCGGCGCTGGACGGCTCCCCAGCCGCGGAGGGGCTGCTCCCTGCTGCGGTGCAGCCTGGGAAATGAGCGTTTCCACGGCGGGCACGCGGCTCGGGGGGCTGAAGTTTGCCGAAAAGGCGCCTAGCGCCCGCTCGCCCTCGGCCGGCTGCTCCAGCTTTACATTACGCCGGCGCCTCACAGACTAATGGTGCTTTCATATGTAATAAAACATAGTGCCATCCATTTCCCCCCAGGAGCGAAGTGCAGTTTTTCTTTAGACAACTTGTCCTGTGCAATCCTGTCATTCCCGGAGTCGGTGTCCCTTTGCCGGATGGTGGGGCATATTTTGATCAATTAAAAGCGATCAATGTGTACTAGTGGATAATAGCGGGAGATTGCTGATTGACGATAAAAAAGAATACATATGTTTTTCCCCCCTTAATGTGTTTAAGTTCTTAAAGAGGATTATGGTCCGTTAGTTTAAATGTCCCCAATGCACTAATTGGCCTGAGCTGTCTTGCATTTTAATTAGTCAGATCGGGTTTTGCAGCTGTGCTTCGGTGGGTGGGGAGGCGCCAGCTGTAGTGCAGGCGAGGCTGTTGAAAAGACAGAAATGTTTCCCTACAGCCTTTCTTAGCCGCAGCCAATGCATCCATTTATCGGGGCTGCAATTGCAGGGTAATCAAGGCGTCGTTTTGCGCTTAATTTCAAATCAGAGATGGGTTAAGAAATGCAGTCCTGGTTTCTTATTGCCATTTGGTAGGCCCATTCATATTCAACATGTGACAAATAAGTCTCATGTTCTATGGAACAGATGTAGAACTGAGAACAGTCCACTCTGGCTTGGTATTCTGCTGCCTACGTGGTTCGAACTCCGCTCTCCTGTTGACCGCCAAAGATACTCAACATGTATTTTAAAACAGGTCTTGATTTGACAGTCACACGCAACCTTTGGGTAGCTCTGTGTAGATGGTACTTTTGTGGCGTTGGCCAGCTTGTGTTCCACCCAGTTTCTGGCTGAAGACTGTTTTAAGTACTGCAAAAATATGGGGGGTATTTAGAAAGCGGTGAAGGTGTTTGATTAACATTAACAGTGCTGCTTATTTTTGCTGGGATGGGCAGTCTGAGATGTGTACGCTGGGGTAAGTGGCAGTTGATGCTGGTGTGTTTCTGGCTATATGGGTGGTTACTGTGAAAATGCCCCTATTGCGGCTTGGGGTTGAGTGGGACTGTGATGCTAGTTGATGCAGACCCGGTATGCTCCTGCTGGAATAGGCTGGAAGCAGCTCATCCCATGTTCTCTTTGCTAGGAGCGGCGTGGGACTTCCTCGTCCGCCGTTCTGTTGCTGTGGAGGCAGGGACACGCTTGTCACGGTGGCCCCTGCCGCAGCTGAGAGATGGGGATTTATGGGCGTGAAATATTTTGTCACATCTCCAGCTCAAACGCAGATATTAGTGTGCCAGGCTTGTGCTTGGTTTTGATGAGTGACAAGGGGCTTTCTTACTTGTGGTTGAGGAGGGTAGGAGAATCCTCTTTCCCTGACTCATTTCTTGACATATTTCCAATCTGTGGGCCGTGGGGTGTTTCGTGCTCTTGAGTGTGGCCAAGTATAGATGCTTGGTTACAGATAATGAAGTTGGAATGCTGACTGGTATACGCAGGATTGGTAATTGGAATATATGCTACTGTGGCATGAAACTTGGCTGGAACAATGAGATTAAATGCCGAATTAAAACTGAATTAAGACTGCAGTTATGTCTAATGAGTCGGTAATACAGATCTTGGTATGTATTATTGACCAATTGGTCGCCATTAAAATGCATCGTTATTTTTCCGAAGAACAGAACAAAGCCATATTAAAAACATTTCTGATCTTATTGTGAACGTTTTGTATTTGCAGTACTGCTTAAAAATTTTCCTCAATGATTCCCTACCTGTTCTTACCAATGCTGAATAGATATGGGAACTTTGTTTAACCGAACTTCAAGTGAACAAAGATGGATTCCTTGACCGTAGATCTTCTACTGAGGTGCAGCTTGTCATGCAATACCAGTCAAAAGCCCAGACATACCTGCTTCTGAGGCATTTGTTTCTCTTTTTTTTAGCTATGGTCGTCATCTTTTTAGCTATGTTATCACATAAAAGCCCTCAAGGTAGTGGAGTGATACAAATCAAATATTGCAGTGATCAGTATGACCAATGTTCAATGTCTCAATGTTCTCATTTTCGACTGTTCAAGACGCCCCCCTTTTGAGGGTGGGGGGTTCTTTCAACCAGCCTCCCGGTCTAGCCACCTGGAATGCCTCTCCAACATGCCTGAAAGAATCTCCACGGGCTCTGGGCACAGGTTGTCTACCTAGCTCTTACTTTTCGGTCCACCTCATTCCAAACCAGCCCTGTAGGGTTTAGGTCGGGGGGGATTGGTTGCTAGGTTATCTGTCACAGCAGTCCGCCTTGCCTTGTTCACAAGTACACAACCTTGACGTATGCTGTGGGCCGTTATCTTGTCGAGAAATGCATGATTTTCTTTAGGTGTGTTCAGACATTTTTGACTTGCACTCTATGTAATGCATGGCCAAAACTTTGTAATGCTTATAAGGACAATGTACAGCTCTTTGACTGTGGCTTAACAAGTCTTTTCTTTCCTGCCTGGGTCTGATTCTATGGTCAGTGGGATTTCTCTGCAGCTCCTTTGTGGGCAGTAGGATGGGGTCTGGGTTTCAGCCCGTGCCGGATGTTTCTAGAAGTATGATGTGTGGGTTTAGTGCCAAATTTTGCTAAGTGGCTCTTGACTTGACTTGGCTCAGCAGACCATGACTTTAGCTAAATGATTTGTATGGAACTCGTCATTTCCAGATTGCTTGGAATATGACACTGTGAACACCAAAGCCAATCAACAAAACTGTTGCCGGGGGTAACCGATATTTAAGCTTTTTTGCATCTGTGAAGTAATTTAATTTCTTAAATTTTAGGTCGTTCACAGCATTGGGTTTAATAATGTACTTGAATTTCCCACGCTCTAGCATCTGTGGATCAAATGTCCTGAGTCTATTTTGAGTTTTTTTTGGTTAAAATAGTGTAAATAATTTGGATGTATTAACATTTATGGATACAGCAGACGTGCGTGGAATCTTCAGCCGGTCTTGTGACTGATGCCATGATGTCATAGTGCTGCTCTCTCGATCTGTGAATCGTGTCTCCGTGGCGGCAGACTGTGGGGATGGGAGGAAACGGGAAGCTGGAGGTGGTTCTGTTCAGGAACATCATGGGAAATGGATTTGTGGCTGAGCAGTCAGGGCTTAGTGGTGACTGGAGCCTTCGCATTGCCTGGGGAGCTGAATCAGAAGCTCGCTTACCTTAATTTCACTAATTTCTCCTTGAGTAGTGGAGAAAGTTAATGATTTGTATGAAACTTATTTCATCAGTTCCTCTGACCTGTTTATGCTTCCATGCTTCTGGCCAATGGCTAATCCACACAAATTTACAGTTCTGAAAGAATCAACTTTCTCTGGTCTTTTTCACGACTCATCATTAGGGCCGTTGCAATCATGGAATTTTTGTGGACGATAAATTGGCAAGCAAATAATTGTGCAAATAATTTCTCTTCGTTTAGGCTTACTCTAAAAGAGTTATCAGTCATAGTTGAATAATACATGTTCACCTTTTGAAGCTGAAGAGCTATTTATTGGCATTGAATGGTGGAACATAAGAATTGCATTTGTTTGCCTTTTAAGCTTTGTAAAAGAAAATTGCACAGGGCAGATCAGATAAACTATAGGTGTTGTAACTACTTTACACTACATTACATTTTCTGGCACTGCCCAGTTTGTTCATCCAGCCATTTTTCGGTAAACCATATTGTCTATATTTATATCAAATTACAGTGATCGCTTTATTGTTCAGTGAGAACTGTGGCCTATATCGTAAAGCAAGATTTCTTTCTTGGCTGAATAACTTGTCATAATTAAGGTAGTCTGAGGTAAATATCAGTGAATGACCATAAAGTCCATTTAAACTGGGCTACCTTAAATCCGACAAGTTATCTGGCTAAGCGAGAATTCCGGCTTTGAGAATTGTGATGCAGGCCCCTGGTGTTAATGATTCCTCTGACTTAAACCGTTTTCTTGGCTTGTCATTCAGTGGTCACTCTGGTCATCTGTTTCCAGTTTTGGTTACCTAAATATCCCATATATGAAATGTTAGTTTGTTTCCGTTGGCTGAGACTGCTGCTATCTAGTGACATGGTATTTCGGTATTCTTGTAGCTTTGGTTCCCTCTGAACTGGAATATGAAGTTTGGCGTATTATGTAATAATTGACAGGCCCAGTCATCATACAAGAGAGCATATTATTGTACAGTGTATTTTCAGTCGATAACTGAAGCGGGTCATAATTGCTGCATTTTAAGTGTGATGTCCTAATCCATGAGGTTTAGGTTGCAGGTTTGTCTCAGGTGTGTGTGAAATTAATAATATATGCTATGATAATGTCTGAATATTAGAAAGCACAGTTTGGCCCTGATATGAAACATTTTGCTGCTTATTTACAAGATGATTTATGGTAATTTTAAAGATGTATGCTGCCACAGCCATCAGTGGGTCCTTTCTGGAAACAGGTGGTACCTTTCAAAAGGAGGTGCATAATTATTTTAAAGGGACATCGCACTTATTATCCCTGTCTGATTAAAGGTCACATTAGGGTCAGTGGGACAAGATGATAATGTCTGCGGGACAACGAGGTTCTGAAAATAATTGCCGTAATAGTCGAAGATGATGAAGGCGAAGATCTTACGGCATTTAATTCCTTTATATTTTTTGGTCTTGGACGAGGGGTGGGCGACATTGGGTGCCTAATGACAGCAGCAGCAATGGTACCACGGATTTATTATGAAATATCGAGACTGCAATTTACTGTAATTCAGTGACTGCAGTACAACTGGCCTTTATCGCACGCGGCTGGCATCCATCGCGTGGCTCCATCGAGGAATGATCCTCGCACAATGTCGCCCGTGATGCGTAAAATAATTATGCGGGGTGCTCGAGCGAGGCTTGGAGCGCGGCCCGTCGCGCACTGTGTTCCGGGCTCTCTCTCGCATCTTATCACAACTCCGCCAAATGGGTTTTTGTAATGAAAGAGGGAACAACAGCCCCAAACTCGCCCCCCCCGTCTCCTTGGAGTGTCTTATTTTTGTGAAATCACGTTTTTAATATAGCTGTAACTCAGCAGCCGGTGGGGGATGGTTTTGTTGAGAGGCCTGAGCTATGGGACTGGGTTGGAGAAGGAGAACCTCAAATGGAGAAGGCACCAGTGTACAAAGAGATCTTCACATTGGCCAACCCTGAATCATCACACCTTGGCTGATATGGCGAGGAGGCTTCAGTAAAAGGCTATCATGTATAATAACGGATGAGAGAGCGATGGAGAGTGTACATGGAGAACATATGTGGGGAACTGCATTCATTAGTCTGTAGAATGCTGTAAGGCGGCCATTTTTTTTTGCGTTAATTAACGCAGGCGGCGATGTGCCCCCCAAGGACGGGGTTGAGAAGCACTGATTTAGATTGGGCTGAGGCTACATCAGGCTGAGTGTGGCAGGCTAGTGGAGCCAAGGCCTCAAAGAATGTGTTGGCATTCTATTCCCTTGTTTGGGGGGTTAAACAAAAACCTGAGTGATGGGTTTGGTTACCTTGGTGGTGGGATATAATTCAGGGGCAACAGGCATAATATATAATAATTTTTTTTGTTTTTTTTAAAGGGTGTTTTTTAAAGTGTCCTTTTTTGTGTAATCATGTGGAAATGATACTTGCTATGTTTTATTCATTGTTATTCATAGTTTCCACCAAAGTCTCCAAATAACGTGACTAGAATCTGCTCCTGGAGAGTTGTAGAAAAGTTCTGGTGTTTCCAGCTTTCCACACAAGGGGCTGGTACATGGGACGCACGGCTCATGGGTTTAGTTCTGGGTGTTAGAAATGGACTGGAAGTCCTTCGTAAGCAAGCCGTTGCGGGCCGGGGTTTGAGCAGAAATGTCTGAGGGTGTGGGCAATGCCAGCTGATTTGTGTAAAAGGTCCCATCTGTGCTGGGCCAGATGCTCTCCAACACGAGCCTCACTTCTTCTGGCATTTTAATTAATTTTTAATTTTTTTTTCCCCCTGAGCCAGGAGATTTTTACCCCAATAGATGATCGACGTCTATCGATCCCGGCTGCAACTCTGCCGAGAGCCGCTCGCTGCGACGCCGCAGGGCCCGCGGCTGCGCTCTGCATCCTCCTCCTCCGCCGTGATCCTGCAGCATCGCATGGCTGCCGTTGCTAGGCAACAAGCTACTCGTGCCTCCAGTGAGACACCCCGGGATGAAACTGTAATCTCCTTATTTAGGTTTTTTTTTCCGGAGCACCGCATGAATGTTAAACGGACGTTACAAAAACCGTGACGGTCTTGGTGAATTCCTGCAAGGCTGCAGCCCGGCCCTTCTGCCTGCCGCATGCGTTCTGCATTCAGATATGCACAAATCCACTGACTCCCTAGTTATGCAATTGCTGGCTGCAGCTTTTCCCCAGCTATACTCTACTTCTGCCTTACAGATTCCTAAAATCAGTCTTGCGGTCATTACCGTTGCTCCAGAGACAGGTGTGTGAAGATGAAGGCGGGTTGTGCGCGTGTGTCGAGCACCTTTGGCGAGCAATCTCATTCTTTTACTCTCATTTTTTGTTTTATGGTCCTGCTTCAGACTGCTTAATGGGGGAATGCATTATTCCTGCTGTTTGCCGTGATCTCTGGCTGCCCGCGAGTGACTTTCTTCGGCTCCGGTTTTCTTTGCGCGCACTGAAGTTCGATGGGTAGTGTTTAAATGGCAGATGATTACCCCAAGACCGTTCTTTCTGCTCCTGGACACACATTGTTGGCTAGAATCGAGGAATCTGACTCCTTTATACAGAGGCTTTGTTTTGCAAGGCATTGTGGGATAGATTGATTACATATGAACAGTGATGAAACTGAGGCACACCAGCGTTTTCTGTGTAATAATGAAGATCTAAGGCCTGTTCGGTTACAATGGGACTGTGGTAGGTAGTATAGTGTGATGGTAGGAAGGTAGATATACTGCACAAGATTCTTTTTAAGAGGGGGTGTAATTCATACAGAGGGGCCAACCTTATCATTGGCCAACAATGTATTCTGTATTGGTGAATGTGATTGGTCCCCGAAGTGCCCTATCAGCTTTCAGCTGTGGCCCCGCCTCCCTATATGCTCCTGGCCGCCCATCTGGTCCCCCAAGCATGTTTGGCGGTGGGACGCGGATGTCCCTCAGACTTCAGAAAGACACCAAACCAAGAGGGAGAGATGGAGGGATGTCTGCAGAGCTCTTGTCGTTTATAATTCTCTGCCTCTCAGCTATTTTTCTGTGCTGGGGAACTTTTCTCCCCCCCCTGCGTCTTTTGGGAAATGTTAAAATCTGCTTTTATTAAAAAGCAGTTTCTAATATTTTGATGCACAAACTCGAATAACCTCGTTATATTTCTTCCTTCTGTTCCCATTTTTTTTCTTGAAGATGTTTCTAATATAAAAGCAATGAGAGTAAAGCCTATATTAAAGCCTTAATTATTCATAATAATTGTAGTCCTGTGGAACTGTCATCTGCAGAATCTGTTCAGAAGGATAAGACTTGAGCCTCGGATGCTCTTACCAAAGGACGGGGGTTAATATAAGTGCAGTGGTAAAAGGGTCTGTTTGTCATGCTGCTGCTGGAATGGATGAGCCGGCGATACAGGGAACATTTAATTAGTTTGGGAGGTTAATGCGGCAGAAAGTGCCCCCTGCTGGCCATGCGGTGGTGATGCGTGGGTCAGAGAGCGGAGTGTCAGCGGGCGGGCTGGTGGAGTGTCGCTGGCCTTAAGCATGGGTTGAGGTTTGTGTTTCTGTACTTAAGGTAATGGGAGATGTGGTGTAATAAAAGCCATAAAACTTAACGACTTCCGCTGAGTAGCGGAGGTGGCAGTGCGCACGCCAGGCGACGGTAATGTGCAATTCATGGTTTCTGGGAGGTCGGAAGGTTAAATATGTGTGTGGCGGTGGGGGGTGGAGGAGGGGTTGGAATGTGCCACTAAGTTGCGTGGTCGTTCATAGGGAACCCCTCTGTTATTCCGCCTTCATGATTGCCGATTGGGTTCTTGGCCTTGGCTTAGTGTGTCTGTGCAGTTAGCATGTTCTCCCCGTGTGTGTGCCCCTGCCTTGTGCCCTGAGGTTTCCAGGGTAGGCTTCAGGATTATTGCAACCCTGGCCTGGATAAAGCAGTTATGAATGAAGGGTGGATGGATGGATATGCTGACACTGATGATGTTTCTAAACAGTATTCCAGTATTTTGAAATCTTGGTGATAAAACACTCTGAGCATGGTGGAGTCTCCATTTTTACCACATTTTTTCCGAAATAACATGGTATACCCAAGATAGCATGGTATATCTTATAACGGTGATACCGCCCAAACGTAAATCCCTCCCATCTGCCCTTTAAAGTCCCAGCACTCCCAGTATTGAGCCGGGACTTTATATGACTGTATGACGGTATAGCCTGGCACTTAGAAATCCTAACAGTACTATTTTTAATACCGTAAAATATATAGATGCCCCTCTTTTAATGATACTGATGCGGAGATGCTGTATGCAGGTGATGTTTTGTAGGGCAGAGTGGTAGCGGTGATTGGAGCCTCACTTGTGCTGTAAATGTGCTGTAAACTGCTGGAGGATGTGTGCATGTGTGACCCCGAGAACCACCCCCCCCCCCATCCCCCTGGTCGGCCCACGGTGGCAGTGGGGCCCCTAAACAAAGGGAGATCTCCGTAACTCTAAGCGCAGAGTCTCCTCCTCCTCTAAGAGCGCTTTTCCACTGCATAGTACGGCACGGCACGGTTCAGTACAGCTCACCTTGGTTTGGCTCAGTTCGGCTCGGTTT
>JAODKL010000081.1:3958504-3993413 GCA_026780765.1 Petrocephalus schoutedeni | reverse complement strand
GACCAGCAGAGTTTACACGTCACGTTTTGGTAACGGTTCGGTACGCTTGGAACCTCGTCTGAGGTGGTACTAAAAAAAGGACCAGGTACCAGGTACTGTTCCCAGTGGAAAACCCCGCGAAAGTGAGCTGAACTGAACCGTACCGTGCCGTACTATGCAGTGGAAAAGCGCCATAAGTGCTCAGCCTCCACACTGAGGAGCCCCTGTGGTTCACTGCAGCCTTCATTTTAAGACCCTCACGCATCATATACTGGGAAGCGCCCTTGAGAGTGAATCCCTGACCAGTGAGGTACTGCCGCGGTACCCGAGCAAGATGCCGTCCCCGCGCACTGCCCCCCAGGCGCTGAATTAGCTGCCCGCTGCTGTCACCATGTCACATGGGCTAGATGCAGCGGACACGTCTCATTGTTGTGCACTGTGTGCTGAACCCCCCCCCCCCCAGTGGATCTCACGTGCAGGTCAGTGCCATGGTTAGTGTCTTTGACTCTGTGATTGGGCCGAGCATTCGTGCATTTCCTGGACGTGGGCGTGGCACTGGTGTGGCGGCTCGCATGCTTGCCGGTTGGCGGCCGCGAAGGTGGGGGCCCGCGTGGCAGATGGGGGCTGTTTTAAGGCTCTGGTCACGCAGTGAGTGGGGGTGATGGGCAGGGGTGATGCCTAATGGACAGCCCGATAGGGGGATGGCCGTCCTGGAAGTGATCATCGATCGCAGTCATGCTGGGTTAGCAGTCCTGCCCTTACCTTATCTGTCACTTCTAATTTACCCCCTGGCGTTTAGGCTAGTCGGGCTGCCCGTGAAATTTACCTTAACAAAACAGAATCTCCTCCAACTCCAGGAACTCCAGGGAAGCTTTGGGGGTGGCTCTACAAGCCAAAGAGGTGCGAGGGAGATCAGGGAGGTGTGTCTACATATGTGGTCGTAATGGGGGCCTACATGAATAGGCAATTTTTCAGTGATCTCTGTTTGGGGGCATCTGGCATCAGGGCCAGACTGATATACGATGTGGTGTGTGATTAGAGCCGGCTTCGCTGATCGAACCAATGATCTGAGAGGTATAGAAGTGGACAGGGCCCTCTGATTGGGCCTCAAATCTGGAAAGTCTGTGGCCCCACCCCTTTCGTTCACCATGCCCTGTGACCCAGAGCAGTGTTTCCCAACCGAGTCCTCGGGAAACACCAGACAGTCCACGTTTCTGCTCCCTCCCAGCTTCCAGCCAATCAGGAACACCGAGTACCTGGTACAGGCGTGCTGGGAGCTGAGCGGAAGCAAAAACCTGGACTGTCCAGTGTTCCCCCGAGGACTGGCTTGGGAAACACTGACCCAGGGGATGTACAGCCCTTCTCCTAGTGGTTCTTGCTTAGATGAATTGTCCTTAATGGCTCCCCAGCATACATCAGCATTTGTTGGGGAATGAGTTCTCAGACTGTGAAATAAGCCATATCTTTAGGCCTGTTAAACCAGAGGTTGCTCATTTTGTATGGAGGGGTATATTTTTTTTATCCCCTATTTAAAATCCATAATTGAGTTAATTATTACGTCTGTCGAGTGTAAGTGGCAATTTGAGGCACTCTGGGGCCCTGTAAGGGTTGCGATGTGTCAGAAGGACCTCTCTGGGGGGCCCCCCAATGAGCGACTTGTGCTGCTGTTTGCTCTACCGTGCTCCTCATTTACATCTGACTAAGCTGCAGCGGCAGTAGCTGGAGATGTTTGGGCGGGGGGGGCCTCGATCAGGACCTGCCCAAACCCTTGAGAGATGATGATGATTGGACTGTGTCTGACACATCCCTCTTACTCTACTCCAAGTCTTCCTGACAGTTTTTCAGGGGCTGACTCTACTCATAGCTTGTATTTATATATGTGATATATGTTTTTATAAATATAATATACCACAGACGCTTGGTTCCCTTCCAGCTAGAGGAGTATGGCGTCTTGTGGAGTGAAAAATCACTTGGAAATTGCTGGATATCTGAGTGGAAGATGGGGGCACGTATTTTGATAAAGATGTGTGTGAATGTCGTGGCCGCTCGGGGGGGGGGGGGCAGTGCAGCCACGACACTGGCCAATCCCGTCCTTGCGGCACATGACTGGTAGGTGCGATGGCGAGGAAGGAGTAGCTATTTATGATTTCATTTGTCTTTTTATTTTTTCTTTTTTTTTCTTTTTTTTAAGCTGAACCCGTGCGAAGCTGTAATTTGGGCTTTAAAGCTGCGTGAAGGAGCATAATGGCCCAACGCGCTGCTCTCGGCGGAATGTAGGCGAGATGCACGATGGTCGGAGATGGTGCTTCTGCAGTGAGGATGATGAGAGCCCGGCTCAGTGGGATCACGCTGCACACCTCTGGCCTTCCTGCGAGCCGATCCCGGCTCTCTGCGTGGGCGTAGTTAGTGTGTGTGCGTGTGTGTGAGCACGTGTGTGTATTTGCGTGCTCCGGGTTCTCTGTGAGATGGCTGACAGCGGCCGGGCGTAAGCCCTTCGCTGGATTCCCTGCTCGAAGCTGGATTACCTTGTGTTTACCTCCAGCTGAGCCCCCACTGAATAGTGATGCTTACAGAGACGCTGCAGCTGATTCTGCCAGATGCTTTTTATTCAGAGGATTTTTCCTTTTTGCTCTTTCATTTGTTTTATTTAGCACCTGTGGACATGTGGCAGAACCATTTTTAACTGCAAATTGCTGGCATATCTTTGAGTTGAGAATAAACACTTTTCACAGTGACAGTTCACATCATCATTTTAATTGGGGGTAGTGGGTGTGCTCCAGTCTGCAGGGCGATGAGAAGGGGCCATCCTCGACATTCTAACTCCCCCGGCTGACCCTCTGCAGGGATAACCGCCTCAGTACTTCTTGGGTCTAATTCACACACGTGGCGCAAACTAGGTCCCCTGCAGTGTCTATTTTTTTTGGTTAACAAAGTCTCTTGTCTGTTAGTGCCCTGACGCAGGTTTAAAAAAAAAAAAAAAAAAGAGAATACAGCCTGGTTTAATAGGCAATAACTTTGTCGCAGTGGTTGTGTATATTCAGGCCGAACCAGATGGCTCCATTTCAGTGCACCATGGCAGAGTTATTCTGCGGCTCCATTTTATTAAGCTACTTTTGTAATAATGATCAAATCCAGGCATGATTCTGCTGGGTCGATCGCACTGCTCCTTTGCATGCCAAACACCTCTGACCCGAGCAAACTTTGTTATAGCTTTCTCTGAACTTCGGGAGGCCCTCCCTACTGGTTTCAGGCCGCCATTGACCGTGGGCTGATTGCCTTGTTTTTATGTAGCTCATGTTGCAAAACATTAACAACATCTTTGGGCCCACTTAGAGGTCCCTACTTGGATTACTGGAAGCGACTGTTTCGATGGTAGGCGGTGAGCATTGGGTCCGATTGGCAGAAAGGGTTTGAGCGACTCTCTGTCAGCCTATCAGAAGCGTTTCTGACCAAGCAGCAGAGTATCCAGCCACCCGAAAGTCCTGGTCTGGTACTTCCTCCGCTTAATGGCACACTGATGTGATAGCCCACACTCTGTCATTTTCCCGCTGGCCGCCTCCTGAGCGTGATTACCTGACCCCTGAGGTGGAGGGGAGCTGTGATATATGGTCTCCTGTGTGATTGCGGAACCCTTTGTAGGGAATCTAATCAGCCTGGAGTCGGGAGGGAGCATATTTAATGCTCCCTGACTTGACAGTGCTGGCGCCTAACACTTGAGTTCCACAGGGGGGTGACATTCGAGTGCCAGTCCCCGTGCAGCGACTCCTTCACCGGCCCTGCCAGAGGAGGGCAGAGTCATCCCGACCTCGGGGTTGAGGTCCACTGCCCATTTTCCTCTGCTTGCTGCGGCCTGCTCTCGGCACACTCTGATTAAGCCTGTTATTAGATTAAACTGTAAACATTCTCAATGGACCAGAAGGCCTCCAAGGCCAGAGCAAATAAGAGTCTGCTACCTGAGACTGGATCTCCGTGGAGGGTGGGGCAGATCCTCCGAAGGGTCCCGTGATGCCGGACAAGCTGCATTCCTTAAAAAGTCTTTTGTTTGTCACGTTGCTGGATGTATGCGTCGCGAAACCATCTAGGCCAGTTATAAAAAGTCCAGCAGCAGTGCCCCGCTTTGCATTTCCTCTTCCTGTCCGTTTGGTCGTCCTCCCGTCTAACCCAAGCCTTCCATCCGAGGCAGAGCGAGCTCCCGCAGGGGAAAGACTGCAGGGGTGTCGCGGGTGCGGCCTTCACCCCCGAGTGCCAATAAGCGGCGGCGTCACCTCGCCACAGAAATGGCGGCCGGCCTCCCGGTTTCGGGACTTTGAGGCGCTGTCATTTTTCGGAGCCCTTTGTTGTCCTCGTTGGTCGCACTGGGTGGCCATGTTTAAGCCGTGGCCTCTGCCTGAAATATAGACAATACATGAACCCCATTGTTTGAGTCCTGCCATTCGTGACTCCTGGGCTAGTTTTCGAAAGAGACGGGGAGCCCTGAGTGATTTATAGCAATGTTTGTATCCTGTATCTGATGTCAAGGAACTCGCAAGAGAGAATGGGAGATCCTATTGAAGAAACGGATGCTTCCGAATCCTTTGATTTCCATGATTTCTGTCAGGTAAACAGCCAAATTGCTTGATTATGTACGCCGAAATGTACATATGATAGGCCTTGAAGGGGAAATGATCTGTGAAGTGCCAGCGACTGCTTGTCAGCCTCCCGTTGGAAAGGTTGCTCAGTCAGATGTCATGTTTGTAAATGAAGTTTAGTCATGCGGTTATTTGGGTGCCAGAAATCAAGGCGGCAGACATATTAAGCAGAGTATCAGATCCACAGCGCTTTAGTCCTAATTAATAGACGGATTTCTTTCTGAAATGAAGTGAGGTATACATTGGATAAACTCTCTCCTTCAATAGTGATAGGATTTTGGCATTTTCCCAAGATGTATTTTGTGCTGATGTAATAAATTTTATCACATTAATTATGTTTGTGTGTATGTGTTTTTTGTTTTGATGCCTGCTGGGTACTCTGCCTATTGTTTCTAGCCGTTTTGGAAGGGGAAGGGTCTCTTTCATCCCTCGAGTTTATAGGGCAAACCCCCAATCCCATTTGTCGAGATTTATTTATTTTGTTTTGATATTGTGTCTGGAGTCTCTGCCGGGCTGAGGATATGGCTAACTGTCTTGAGAGTGATCTGTCTCCGAGATAAGCTATGGGTGACCTTCCGCTGCAGTAGGTCATCCAGAGTTGAATTGCATGCCTCCCTGTTAACCCACACTTGCGCTCTCAAGTGAATCGATGCATCTTGCATTGGTGATCCATTTTATTAAAGCCCTAAAGAATTTAAATTAGATCTGGTGTACTGTGCCCCTGAAATGTAAAATTTATAACAAAATCTAATGTTCTTTGAGTAAGTAAGCAGGACCCTTAAGGGAATGCGGATGGGCAGGGGGGGGGCATCCGTTTGAGGAGTCTTCCTCTTACCCGACTCATCGTAAATAACGTGCACACCTTCCAGCTGACGTTGTCAGCTGTTCACTTAAGAGGCGACGTCGTTCCGGTTTTTTCCAGTGGGGAATATCGGTATGTCTCAGGGAGCCGTTACTGCTATGAACCAGGGGGCGCATAGAAATTTGAGGAAGAGCCGAGGAATCCTCACCGGAGGACCACCGGACAGACAGGCTTTCTAGAAGACGGCCAAAGGGGTGGACTTACCAGAGAATAATGAATGGGAAAACACCAGCCTGTCCAATCTCACCAGGCCGGTGGGATTGGACACTGAGGCCTGATGGGCAACACCCCCTTCATGAGCAGTAGGCTAATATGTAAATGGACGGCGTAGTCATTCATTCATTTCTTCATTTATTCTTTATTCATTCTGCTTGGTTATGTGTGCCTCATTTTTGCTGTTATATAATGTCGAAGGCTTCATGTTTCTTGGGTTGATCTTGGTGGCGTTACTCTGTTTCTCCCAGACAGTGTTGACAGAAACAAGGCACTGTGCACGTTCATTAACGACGGACTCTTTGCCAAGTGGCATGTATCGACAGTCAACCTTCTCAAGCCATGGTTTTGGGGACCTATCACAGAACTGGATGCCTGGGGTTACTGACAGTGGAACTGTAATTCCTGGTGGTTGGACGTAGCTGTGGGGTGCCGTGAGATGTTCTTAAGAATGGGGGGTAGTGGGTGGTAGAAGGACCTGCGATCTAGATCAGCGGAGGACCGGGGAGATTTGGAGTCCCCTTGAAACGTATTTCTTATAGAACCACACGGTATTTTTAGCACATTTTTTTTCCCATGGAGAGGAGAGCCGCTCCAGTTTTCCGGCCGAGTTACCGGGATACATCCCTTTTGTTTTCTCGTTCAGTGCTGCCACGTCCGCTCTAATTCTCATATTTTCGTTTTTCATCTTTAAACTTGATGACTGCAGCAGACGCGGGCACACTGTACTGGTCGGTCTTCAGCTCAGACCTCACCTTCACTTGGCCTCTGTTGAGGTATTTTTTTATTTTAAACCAGGAGTAGAAATGTACATAACCCGATCCCATCATGCATTGCGGCCGAAGAAGAACACGGGCTACGGGATCTGGAATGTTCCCTCAACCCTTCATCCATTGTCCTAATGAGGGAGTTTCTGTTTCAGCCTTGAGATATTAATAGTATTCCACGCAGGGATGCTTCACAGCAGGGGTAGCACGATTCAGCTGACGGGGGTGACGCACTGGCAGGCTGCTCGCTGCCATGCCTCGCAGCGGAGAGGTGAGGGTGCATGGACCGTGCTGCTAATCGCTAATTGCTCTTCCTCAACTGCTGGAGAAAAAGGCCAGGTAGAGATCATGAGGTATGTAGCGTCTCACGTCCGGTTGGCACATGGCCGCCACTCCGGCCTAAGAAGACATCAAAGGGTTTTCGCTATTCCTAGGCAAACTGAGACATCGGAGTAAAAATCCCCATATCACTACAGAGGTGGGTAATCCACGTCCAAAGAGTAAAAATCCAGACCAAGATTTTGTTTGAGCCAACTAGTTGAGCACTCTGTAACTGAGACTGTTAATACTCAACTGGTTGGTTGAAACAAAATCCTGGTACCAGTCCGGTATGTCACAGTGACTAGGTTCAGTGAAAGAGATTCCTGGGTCCTGGAACAACTTCAAAGCATTTTATTTTTGTTTTGCCCCAGAGATCGAAGGTGGAAGTTGTTTTTTGGTGAAGGCCTCCCCAATCTGGACCGTATGCTCAGCTGTACGTGCATTATCACCGGATGCTCTGGCTACTGGCATGTTCGGCAGTGTGGGGGCGGCTTGTGGCTCAGTGGGTCAGGACACTGCGCCTGCCATCAGAAGGTCGCTGAATGAAATCCAAGCGCTGGCAGTGCGTTCTTACCGTTGGGCCCTTGAGCAAGGCTCTTAATCCCCAGGTGATCCTGGGGCTGTCTGACCCTGCTCTCAATTGTATGGCACTTTGGGTTAAAGCACCTGATTAAATAAATTGTAATTGTTTGGTTGGATCCTGACCAAAACAAAAAGGCGATGGAGGGTTGAGGAACTGCCGTTTTGTTGTAGATTAGCAGATGCTTATGTTTGTGGCTGTTTTGTTCGATTCTTATTTGCATTTGTCATTTTCACTTTTCATCTGTTCCTACTCCCGGTGACTTCAAGCTGAAGTACTCTTTCACGAGATTCGGCGTCGTTTCGCTGAGCGATTGGCTGTTCATCAGCAGGTCCGGTTTGGTCAGTGCAACTGCAGCCATTTCGGGTTGAGAGGGGACTTTTCCCCTCGGATCGGAGGCTCCACAGGGCAGCCTGGCACCATCTCTGACTGACAGATGAGCTGGCCAGGGGCCGACATGTGGTGAGTTCTCGATCTCTCTCTCTCTCTCTCTCCCCCCCATGCACAAAGGCTTGTTGTTCTATGATAGTGATTAGGAACCTCGGAGAGCTGCTAATGTATCTCCTCAATTTGGGCTTTATTAGCCGACAGATGGACGTTATGCTTTTTTATTAAATTTTTTTATGGATGAGGATTGATCAGTCCTATTCAGGCAGAGAGAAGGTGTCTAAGCTTTATTGAGCGCTATTGATGACTGTTACCAGCAAAATAATAAAAGAAAAACACAGTATAATAATGCCTCTGCCCAGTGAAAGAGGCTGGCTTTATTTATTTCTAACCCCAGAATGGGTCTTTCGCTAAACTCTTCAGATTGAGAAGAGGCATCAGTCACGGAGACGGCCATGCTTGTTGTCACTAGAGCAACCGAGCGGCCCGCTGTTTGTATCATCACTGGGAGGCGGAGTCTACGAATCGGCGCAGGCCTCAGAGACGTGTCACACGTGCACTCTGAGTGCGAGCCGGCGATTTACAGGCCTGCGCACCAAGAGGCTCTCCCTGCACAGTTTGGAGGCAAATCATTCTTAGATGAAGCTGCACATTCCCGATTAATGGCTGTATTGCGGAAGCTTTGTTTCTGATGACATTTAAAGGAAGATTGCTTTCTTTGTCATGTATTTCTGAATTAAAAAAACATATTTAAGGTGGTGGTGGTCCTGGGAAGCTGGAATTCTCTCCGGAACTATGATTCGGTAAAGGTCAGTTGTGAAAGTATCTTGTATCGGTCTGTGGATCCACTTGAGTGGTTCTAGCTGTCCTTGGTGCTGCCCTCATCCTTGGATTCAGAACCAGGCCAGCCATATCGGACTCAATTTCCAGCCCTTTTCCGCCCTCGCTGGGTTTACCCGTTGAGGGCTTGATGTTGTGAAGCCGAGCAATCAACCTAAATCGATCAAAGCACCTCTTAGAGGAACGGAGAACGTGTCTGTGATGGGGGTCCGCTGGTGTTGGCTCCGCATCTTTTCCATTCTCTGCCTCTGCACCCGTGTCATAGTGCTGGGACCCTGATTGTGGCGGTGCGGCCCGGAGCCCAAACTGTGAGGACAGTTTGAGGACTGAGATGGACCTCGTCCCTCGTCGCCTTGGGTGTCCGTCCTGCCTGCTGGGAACCATGGGATAGTCGTGAATATGGTCTCCTGCTTATATGTGCCTCTTGTCTAGTAAGTGTTGTGGGAATTTACAAAAATATCCCTGACGTTCAGAAATTCGTAGAATCCTGTTAGGGCAGTTTTATTTGCCCCCCACCTGCTTTTTATTGAATTGGATTTTATTTTTAAGGTCTTTTATTCATCTCCTGCTTTGACTGCTGCTCTGGTCCTTAGACGCTTGATGGAAATGCACTACAGAAGTCTTCTAGGGAACAATGGCTTCTGTTCACTTGTGCCTTTTTCAGAAGGCGGCTGGATTTTGATGGAAGGGGTTGAGGCCTTTTGTTATGGATGAGGGTGTTGCTGAGGGAGGGGGGGGATTGGGGGAATTGTGGCGTATGCCTTGGCTAACGTGACGGGGACACAGTGCCCTTTCACCCATTTTGAGGTCTGGTTTCAGGGCGGCTGTAGGTTCTAGTTAAGTGGACCAAATTGCATCAGTTTGTTGCAGTGTAAACAGTCCAGACGTTTACCTAATAATGGCATCCAGATGTCAGCATAAGATGCAGCCTGATTGGACGGTTAATTGCTTTTGTGTGAGTGCGCTTGAGCCGTATAACTATTCAGGAGTTGTACATGTCTCACTCCAATAAACACAACAGCAGCAGTTAAACTGAGCCTGACCTGCCTTTTGAGCCTGTTAATTCTGGACTCCAGCCTCTTGTATACTTAATTTAATGACTTCAAGTTCCATAGCAAACACATTTCAAAGGAGCTACCTACTGATTTAACAATGCAAGTAATTTCTACTGCTGTGGGTTCTCTTTTCCTGATATTTGTTGCCATGTTGTTCAGGTTAGAGGATCTCGCTACACCTGTCTTAGACTAACACTAACAGCCTTATCAGAGGTCCACATGCCCATTACTCTGGCTTCCTTGCTCCCAGTACTAGAAACATTTATTGACTAGAAGTCAGTCCCAGTGTATCGGTACAGAACAAACCGGAAGGACTGGAACATTCCAGAGGCTGTGGCTGCCAGCTGCTGGGTTGCTGGTAAATATCTCGCAGTGACAGTGAGGACACCTTTGTCCTTGAAAGGGATGCCAGTTTTATAACCCGAGGATTTCTTAAAAGAACTTTTTGTGGTATCCAAAACCCTTGCCTCTGCTCCGTCTCCTGATGCGACTGGATGTTTCTTTAAATGGGTGGAGCTTGAATGTCAGCAAGATGGACTACCATTGGCTGTCGTGTGAGGCTCCTCCCATGTATCGTTTGCCATTTGTTGTCTGTTCCTGTCGCTCATTATATATGCTCATATAGGCTTCTGGGTAATTGGCAACTCGAGATTTTTATTTTTTATTTTTCATTAATATCGAAGCCGTTGGATGTGACCCTTTACGAGACACCCGCTGAGCGGTTGTGGGCTCCTTGGGGCTATCTCTGTCCATTCTGCCTCACTGTCTGGGTGATGGTTGTTTTTTGTGTTGTGAAGCCATTAGTGGATATTTGGTATCCCATTTAATATTTTGCGAAGTCTTCTTATGGCTGCCAACAGGTCTTACAAAGGCTTCATTATTGAACCCCTTGGCCGTAATGGGGGCTGACGGCATATCGAGGGAACTGTAAACTGAAATGGCACATTAATGAAACGTGAACAGCCCCAGCTCTTAAGCTACATATATATTCGTATTCCTATATTATACTAATACTATGCGTTTGCCCCAACGTGATAGCCCACGCCATAGCCCAGTTTCTAAATGTTTGCTGAACAGGAACAGCTTGACTCAGAAGTTACTGTCTCCCTACTGGCAAACTGTCACCTTCTCGACGTTCATTCTGTCTGGTGGTCAAACTATTTATTTTTTAACGTCAGCACCTACGATCGCTGGTAATTTGATAACAAAATGAAGATCTTGTAACGTCTTTCTCCTGCTGTGCCTCTCGCCCGTGCCTGATCTCGGCTCTCATGGATTGCTCTTGTGTTATGAAGGCAGCAGATGAAATAAGGCCACTTTGTGTTGGTTTTTAATAACAATTCTGCCTGTATCATCTGAGGTCACCTCACTGCTGTAGGGACATGCCATTTAATTTAAGATAAAAATGATTTTTTGCAGTTATATTGTCAGAACCTGAACTTATTTTATACACTGGTTTGGATAGAGTAAGCTGGCTGAGATGGTTTACACTTGAACCCTGATACTGTGAGTTTCCAGCAGGAATTGAACTTTATTGACAAACTGCATGAAGTAAACTTTAAAGTTTAATATCCTTCAGTGTTTTCTCCACCGTGTCTTAAAATCTGCCACTGCAGCTTTGGAATGCTGATATTCATGACCTCTTCTTCTGCTCTTTATTTGGATTTAAAAATAAAATTGTCAATATTCTCAGTATCATTTCTGAGAAATAATTTGGCTAAAAACCTGTCTAAGGAATTTGTGCAGGTTATTGCAGATTTTTTTTATGCAGTTTTCCAGACTGTCTAAATATGAGCAGAATGCTGACCATTCAGATGAAACTCTCCAGGCCCTGCCTGTCATACCTAGCTGTTATCCTTCAAATCCTGTCCTGCAGATGCGTTAATTCTGTTGCTCTTAATCGGTTCTCCATTCGCCAGCCTACAGGTAGCAAACTCGCACTTTGCTATTTTCCCTAACTGTTTCCGTCAGAGGCCCATGGCTGCTCTCAGCAGTATCTGTTTAGTTCTTCTGAACTTGGGAGGAGAAGATATCTGAGGGAACTGTTAAAATTAGCCCGCGTTTCACAGGGATGTCATTAGCTAGCGCACAGGGCTTTGACACTGGGTTCTCTGTGGCACTTAGTTATTTCCCTTCAAAGGAAACGGGGGCCGCCCTCCTCCCCTCCTTCCTGTGACCTCCGTCGCTGATCAGAAGGAGCACCTGTGAGATGCGGGAGCCCACCGCGGCGGGGACCACGTTGTCATCAGAGGCGCCGGCCCTGCCCCCGACACACCTCTCGCCATTGTCCCCTTCCTTTTGAAGTCTCCTCTGAGCTGCTGATTGGTCCGGTCCCCACCCGGCGGCCCCGCCTCCCCTCGGATCTGCCGTGACCATTATGGGACACCACCTGGGCTGCCCTTGGAGAGGCCTTCAGAGGGACTGGCCTGCCGTTCTCTTTGAAAGTGAGACTGAGATGAGGTGTCCAGCACTGAGAGCTCACTGCAGACCAGCCTGCATTAAAAGCAGAAAAGCGGGATATTTCGTGGAACTTTGAAATGTATCATTTAGAATGGAGTACCAATAACGGTGCCCCCGTTACTCTGGCAATGGACTGTTCGGTGAAGCTATACTTCATGTTTGTAGGTCTTGAATGTTAAATATAAAGCTTAGGTGTTTATCAGCTGGTCAACCCCTTACTAACCGCTTATGTGCTAGTTATGGTTTCAGAATGGTTATCGACAGCAGAGTAATGGTCACAGAAGTGCTGTTGACAGAGCCTCAGATGGTCGTTTTGTGGATTTTTGATTTGGGTGTCAAACTGACCTCTTCAAACATGGGGCCCTTGAGACCTCCCCCATCTAATTCTGTGTTAGCAGCATGACCAATGGAAGACCCCGTTTTTCACCATGGGGAGCATCTCTGAGCCTTAAGCCCTGGGTGTGAGGAGTAGGACAAAGCTTTGATCAGGAGCCGGCTGAATGGCGTAGCCCCACGCTGCCCCCCTCCCCGCATTCACTTGGTGTGCTTTCTTCACACCGTCGTCCATCTGATTTCTCTTCATGGCTCCCATCTGGGTGTTGTTGTGTGGGGCCCCGTCAGGGGCCTGGAGACTGCACTATGGTGGCTGCTCGTCCCTGCAGGGTGTTTGTTATTGTGCCTCACGACTCTGTGCTCTGCCTCCTCTCGGCCCGACTGACGTTGCACGCTGTTCTATATTTCTATTTATTTCAAAAATATTTTTTCCCCCCGTAAAGTTGTGGTGCATGAGTGGGATCTGCTGCCATAGAAACAAGCATACAAATACATTGTGGGGGGGCGGTGGCTTTGTTTCACTACCTCTTCCCAAGGACAGTTGAGTTTCCTTCTGTATGGCTGAGAATCCACCTATCATTTTTGTCTCTGTGTGTTTTTTTTAATTCATACATCCACCTCTCCCGGTTTTTATTTGTGGCACATGGCATTAATTTACGCTGGGCAATCGCTGTGTTTTAAGCCACGTCGCTCTGCGTTAATTATGGGGGGTGCGGTGGCCGGCAATGATGTAACACAATTACGGGGGGGGCAGCCAAAGCCGAGCCTTCCCCCCATGGGTCTCCTCCTCTTCCTCACCTGCTGTGTCCTCTGCTTCCCCAAGGAGCTGCAGTTTTGTTGAAGCCCCGCTGCATAGACGTTTCTGGTTTGAGGTTCCAGTTCTTGGTAGATCTTGGTAGACCTTCCTCTGGCAGCTGCTTTGGCTCTGTGGCGGCCTGGCACCCGGCCTGCCAGCTCCATCACAGTGGCACGATTGCGGTGCTTCTAGAAGCTTCCGTGTTGTCATATTCTGCTGCTTCCTTCTGGCAGGAAGAGGTGTGTGCGATACGCCCGCATCTGCACCCTCCTGGTAACCCCCGGCCCCTCCCCCCCGCCCCCCTCTGCCTGTCGGCGGCTTTTCAGAGGGCGGGAGGGGTGAGCGCCCCCCTGGCTCCGGTGCTGCCTGTCGCGCGCGCGGTGTCCGGGCCTCTGCAGAGGGGATTGCGGTGGCCTGCCAAGCGAGATGTGCGGCAGATGGCTGACGCCCGCCGACGGGGGGGCCGGGGGGGGGGGGCAGGCGCAATGCAACAGATGGGAGCGCGGAAGCGCCGCCCAGTGGGCCGGCCTGCCAGGAGATCCCCGTGTCCGCGCTGTGGAAAGATCCGGCCCCGGGAGCCGCAGGGAAGGCCGCGAGGGTGCGTGGCCTTCCGTTTACCATAATGTGAAAACTCAGGAATGAATTGGACCCTTAATTATACAAAAAAAAAAGGAGAGGTTTCTAAACATTGATTTTAAACATCGACGTTGACTTTTTTTGAGGTCGTGGGCCTGCCATGAGACAAGGAGCAAGGTGGAAAGGCCAAACAGCTATTCGATTCCAGAATCATGAGGAAGAAATCACAGATGCTGGCTTCTCCTGCCATGAGCTGTGTCCATCTTAATGCTAATCAGTCGGGACTTTTACAGAGCAAATAAAACAAAAAACGTAATCGGTAATTCATGCATGGATTAAGCTTATGAAAACAGGCTCACCAGCATGCTGTTCAGCCGGCCCATAAACCGAGGCGGTCTCTGCTCCACATGTTCTGGTTTCATTTAAGCAGGGCAGGCATCTCGGAACCACTGCCTTTCCTTCAGAAGTCACCGGAGGCCTGCCATCTCCCTAATGGGCACCGACACGTGGGAAATAAGTCGCAATCACAGCACGTGGTCTGTCATTTTTTAACCGGCGGCAGATGATGCACGTTTTTGCTTTGGAAATGTTCCTGAAAATGCTACTGGATTTAAATAATTTCGCAGAATATCATGTAGCTAGTGAGGCAGAGGTGTTTTCTTTTTCATTCAGTCCCAACGGAGGAGCAGTCGTCCGGTTTAAGGGTTTATCGAGCAAACCGGTACCCAACGGGCGCCGCATTTTGGCTGCAGTAGCTTCCACTAGCTAACGTCGCTGTCCCCTCGATGCGGCGAACAGGAAATCTGCCGCCTTGGCCGGCTGCGTGGCGAACAGTGGCCCTCTCTGGGCACGATAGATCCCCCCTTGAACTGCGCGGTCTTGCTGACGTGAGCGCAGCCATTGAGACAGTGCTGCGCTGGCGTCGTCACGACGACCAGATGGTGCGCTTTGGCTCCAGTCTCCCTCTGCAGGCCACAGAGCTTCCTGCCGGCCCAAGTGAGCGGGTAAGAGTTTAGCAATCTTAACCATCGGCTGCACTCGATGGGCTTATGGTCGCGCTCGACAAACGCGCACATTTAGAGGCAGATGGAATTCTGTCCATCATTGGCCTCGAAAGGGGGTGGGGGGGGGGTGTTTTGCTTTTTACCCCTTGGATAATTTGGTTTTTAGGTTGGTAAATCCTCCCCCCCCAGAATAAACTGTCAAGTGATTTATTTTATTTTATTTTATTGCAGCTGCTTGCTTGCTTATGAAAATGTAGTGCTTTATAGAATAGATTTTCCATTTCCATGAAAAATAAACAGCCCACAAGCCTCAAGAATAAGTGTGGAGGAGATGGATGAAGGAAAAAATAAACAATAATGAAGGCAATAATATATACGTTTAAATAGCCCCCCCCCCCCATTCTTACCATGGTGGATTGTAATATGCAGCGTCAGTTTACAACCTCGCTTTAAGGTTGTGCCCATTAAAATAAAAACTCTGAAATGGGGCTGTTTTTGGCTCATGGCCTGCTTTGGCACGGGATCGATCACCCCGCACTTTCCGTCCAGACACTGGGCTTTCATTTTGTTCCTTTCCTTGCTGAAAATGTCTCCGAAGTCCAGGTTGTGATCAATCACATTTAATAGTGCTAAAAGCATTCCCGGTGCTGCGAGCCGCTCCCATTAGAGTGGAGGGGGACCTATGGCTGCTGGTGGCATTGGGCGTGGGCTCTTTGTAAGCAGTGTGCAGGCAGCAGGTCTCCTGTGTTTTAATGGCCGGCTCTCCAGACCCACCTGCATCTGCGAGATCCCACAGGCAGGCTCCTCCGCCGGGCGCCGCAGGTTCCCTGGCGCCCCCCCCCCCGCCCTCGCCCAGTCCAAGATGAAAGCTTTTTCCAGTCACTGCGTTTAAGTATGATGCATGATACAAGCGATGTCTTCCAGCATCCCAGTGTGCACCTAAATGCACCACTGACATCTTTATTTAGACTGGTGTTTTATCACTGCGGACTGATGTCACTTCCTGTTTGATGCCTGATGGATACCCATTCGTCGGGGTCTTGCTGAAAGTGGCACGCAATGCCCCGGCTGGGCGGGGGCTGGCACATGACCAGCCCTGTTGAGGTCATGACAGCTTCAGCTGTGGAGTGAATCTTGACCTTGTTGACCCTACTGTCTCTGTTATCCCGGAGTATTTATATGTTGAGGGTTTTTTTTTGTGTGCTATCTTTGGGGTCCTTTCTTTCACCAGGGGCGTGCCTCTCCTTGACAGGGCGGCCGTGCTCTGCTGCGTTCTCCGGGAAACTTGAAATCTGCTGTTTTCCATTCAGGCGCTGCTCGTGCGCTTAACTCTGCAGCGTGTAAATCTCAGCCCTTGGTGCTGTATCACGCCGCCCTGCCCAGAAGCCCTGTGCTGTCAGGTGTGGAGTACAAATGAAGTACAAAGTTTTGACACTTTTATATTGGGGGTGGGGGGGGGGGACCGAGCCCTTTGGAAAACTCAGCAAAAAGTTTCTTAAGCAGTCACTGTCAGTGACTATTTTTTCACCTCCTCTTTTCCCATATTTATACTTTGCCTCAATCTCATTTTAATGTTTGATTCTATTTTGTTTATTGTGTAAATGTGTGCAACAGGATATTTTACGGAAGCTGTTCAGCTTGAGTGTCATGTCAAAGCGTGGGGCCTATTAGGGTGCCCTGGTCCTAAACTGTCAAGATGCTTGAAGAAAAGCTTCTTTCTCTATTTCTGTCTCCGACGTTTATTTACGCTAAAGTTCCATTTACCTGGCTGATGTACAAGTCTTTCTTGTGTCAGAAGCTCACCCATCAGTGTGCCGTCTCCGAGCTTAGATTGAAATGCCATCCAATTACCCAGCAGATATTTGCAGATGTTCTTCCAGACTTTGTGGTTCTGTAACAGCTGGGCAGCTTGGTGGTTTGGATCTTGGTAACTAGCATGGCCAGAACCTATGAGGTGGTCTCTGGGTCATAGATGTGAATTCTGAGAAGTCGCTCAGATCTTATCTGGGTTTGATTGAACATTGCTCAGCATCTAATGCCGGTGTTTCTGTGGTTGAGGTTGTGGAAATGACGGACACTTGTGGAATGAAAGGTTCCCTGGACTGCCTCTTCTACGTCCAGCTTGGGGAGTGTCATCATTTGTTAAGGCTGATAAAGGGCTGCGTGTTTCCTGGAGTTAACCTGATGGCCTTTGTCTGTATTGATTTAGCCGAGTAGCCTCTGGCTGCGTGTGTACAGGTTGCATGTTTTCCCTGTTTTACCCGGGTCTCTGTATTGACCATAGTTTCTCACTGTCATGCTCTGTGCCCTGTGTGATGGACTAACATCCCGTCCCTTGTACCCACTTCTCTTTGGGTCCCTAGGACTGAAGTTGAGAACCACTGTTTTATTATTGGCTGATTGAGAGGTCACTCCAAAAACCTGATCCCCCACCGGCTCTCCATGGATCAGGTTCGCCACCACTGGAGAGCCGGTGTGGGTTTTTGGTATGACCTCTGAATCGGCTAATAACATTGGGTCCCTAGGACTGGAGTTGATAACCACTGTTTTATTATTGGCTGATTAGGTTATCCCAAAAACCTGAACCCACAGTGGCTCTCTGCCCCTGGATCAGGTTCCCCACTGCTCTGCTATAGGATCACTGAGAATCTGTACTTAGTTATTCAGGTCCTATCATGCTGGTACCAGTGGTGGCTGTGTAAGTTCTTTAAACCTAACTCCTGTAGCTCATCTTTGACCCAGTCCAGTCCTGTAGTACCTGCTTGCCCGAACTCTAACCTGGTAGTCATTGTATATGCCAAACTATTAGCCAGTGTATGAAGCTAGAAAAGCAGCACTGGCCTTGGCGCACCTGGCTTTGGCACGTCTGCGTTGGCATACCTGGCCTTGGCACGTCTGCGTTGGCATACCTGGCCTTGGCACGTCTGCGTTGGCATACCTGGCCTTGGCACTTCTGCCTTGGCATACCTGGCCTTGGCACTTCTGCCTTGGCACACCTGGCCTTGGCACTTCTGCCTTGGCATACCTGGCCTTGGCATACACTGTCAGTACCTGTGGCACTGATGCTGTTCCTCCCAGTGAGCCCAGTAAGAGAGGACAAGCCTCGCAGCACATCCTGTCACCTTTTAGTGACCCAACTGCTTTCCTGAACCATATGAGGTGTCTAGTGAACAAAATCCCCCTTGAGTCATGGCCTGGTGTTGTATCACTTGTTTAAATTTTGGGTTTAGAATTGGGTGGTATTTCCCATGCAGAATATATAGCAAATACTGCAAGTTTATTTAAGATTGCCTTATTAGTCATGGTTCATATTATATCCAGGTGCATGTGTGTGTCTGTGTGTGTATCTGAGAATGATTTAGTCCCCTTACACTTACCTTCCAGAATGTGGTTTATTGCACGTTCAATAGGTGAATAAAGTCCCTTAGTTCAGATGTAGTGAAAACATGGTGCACAGTGGAAATGGTTGGCTATGTCTTCCTGCTGTTCTTATCCGTGATGAGTAATCGCCAAACAGAACCTTCAGAGGTGTTTCCAGGTCGGCATCATGTTTTGAGGTGATGGAGGGGAACATCTGTTATCTACAGAGAGTCAGGATTAGGATAATCTAATGAGCGAAAGTTTGAGGGCCTGACCTGCTTCAATCATCAGTATCCAACCCCCACCTTCTTCTGAAGGCTTTGGGTTTCGAAGTAGCCGCAGCTCCTCTGGGTCGAGCCTCTCAAGGAAGGTGGACATGTCCCCTGTGCTGCCCCAAGCGTGCTGTTCTCCATTTAGTGACCGACCATCAACCTGCCATCCATCATCGTTAAAACGAGAGGGGAGACTTTTATGGCTGGCACTAGCTAACTGAAATTGGTCACCCTGTGTACCCCATAGCTATAATGTTGTTTTATCAGTGCCTGTCTGTCTATGGTAGATTTAATCCTTTTCCTGGCTTTATGTGCACTGCAGTAGCAATTTGAAGCTTCTGAAGTATGGAGCTGTGGGTCTGTCAGTTCTCTGTACATATTTATCTAAAACGGCATTAAAATAATTATTTTGGCTTGGAGTACTGGGCGTAGGAAAATCCGTCAGTCTTAAGACTTGACCCAGTTGGTGGGTTGAGTGCCATCTTCACAATGATAACGGCTTGTCACTTGGTATTACTGGTGACTTCATGGTGTCTTTGTTTCAGTCATCGTGTGTGTTGTGAAGTCCCACGTGATGCCAGCCCTGTTCGGCCTACTTTATGCTAGCCTAAGAGCTTAACCCCCTTGGTCAGAATCGACACTGGAATCACCAGATGGCTTTGCGCTTTATTTCCCAGTTTTGTGGCCCTGATGGTGTAGATACGACCCTTGGTTGGGATGGAATCTGGAGGCCAGGGGGGGTCCTGGGATGCCTTTTCTAGTCTGATTCCCAAGTAGGACGTGGCAAACTGGGAGGGTGCTGCTGGCGGACACGCATACCCAGTGAGAGTTCAGCTTGAGTGAAAGCAAACTTGATTTGTTGGGATAGTAATATAATGTTTTATGTCCGTTGTCATTTAAATTACCCATATTAACACAGTGGATGCATAACACTATCGACAAAGTAGCATTTGATGTCAATACACCAGCGTATTCAGTGCATCGTTGATGGTACTAATGTTATTTAGAGCTCAGCGTAATGGGTAGTTGGTATTATGGCTCTTCCCCATGGGAGCTCATCAACACCATAATGCTTACCTGGAAATGTCTGCGTTCTAGGTTTCAGGTTCTGGGCTGCTCTAAACTGATGGTTCTGTGTGATATAAACCTGATAAACCCATGCAGAGTGGTGTGTGTGTGTGTGTGTGTGCACACACGTGCGTAAGAGCAAGCGAGCTTGGAGGTGTTTGTCTCTTGCTCAACTCTGTTCAATATATATATATTTTTTAAACCTTGTAGTCCATCGATCTGTTTATTTCTCTGCATCCGTACCGAAGGCTCTTAATGTGTTTCTGGTGCTGCAGGTGTGTCTGCATTGCTGTTTGCCTTCCCTCCCCTCTCCGGTGCAGCTTGAGATGGGTGCTTTCACACCCTAATAAGTAGGGTCCGCTGTCATCTGTGCCGGGCCGAAAGCGTGGTTCCCGCAGCATGCGGTGATGAATGGGCCTCCGGGCCCCCCCCGGTGGGCCGGGTCATGTTCGGCTCGTGTGGCTGCCTCTCGCTCATGCCTTCATCGATCCTCGTGGAGACTGGGAGCTGGGCGGCTCCCCCCCCAGTCAGGCGGGGGCCGTGCGGCACAGTGTCCCCCTTTGTCTGTCCCTCTTGGCCGCTCTTAGGCGCTGTCCCTTTGTTTCCCAACTACGCTCTCTCGCCATTCCTTGGTCCTTCATTGTCTCCCCGTTCGTCCTTCTGTGTTTGTGGTTTCCCTCACTGCCTGAAACCCATTGAATTTGTTTTTTCTTTTTCTGTTTATGCAGAGCCTTCAGAAGTGTTTGTCGCGTTGACCACGAGGATCGGTAACTTTATTATTTTTAATTTTTTTTTTTTGTGTTGGGCCCGATCGAAAGGCTTTCGTCTTTCAATACCAGTTTCTGTAAAGTCTGCGTTATGGTCCAACAAAGCAGAGGACCAGTTCATTAAAAAGGAATGGCATATAATGAGTTTGATGCTGTAGCTTTGGGCAGAGATGTTTCGGAATGAGTAATGAGCTCACACCATGTTGCGTAACTCATCCTGTGGGCAAGAGACATGTAAATGCGTGGCTGGCGGCGGTGGCGTGCGGCGATGGGCTGGCGGGGAAGGGGGTCTTCCTGTACGCCGGGCGTGTGAGCGATCCCCCTCGGACACCCGCAGGACAAGTCGCCATCTACCAGTGTTTAGAACGGCAGAAGGCAGGCGTGGATAGTGTCAGGGAGTGGGGGGGGTGGCTGAGCTGCATGTGAAGTACTGTGATTCATCTGACTGATCCCCCCCCCCCCCTCCTCCCCAATAGCCTGCTGTTAAAGAAAGCCGTTACTATGGTGATGCTGCCATCGCGCCGAGCTGGAATAGTAAGGTCATCGAAATGCTGCATTGCTGAAGAGGCTAATTCTCCCAGATCGAGATTTTAAGTTATAGCGGGCGGTGGGGGGGGGGGGGGGGGAAACACCTGTGGTGGAGGTGCTTATGGGGACTGAGCCATGGCTATTGTTCTGCTAAACTTCCTTAAACCCGTCCTTAAAATCTTTACCTGTTTTGTTTGTGTGCGTCATAGTGTGGGGATGCGGCCCGTTGCTGCTTGCAGTATGTAGCTCCACCAAATGGATAATTTCAAAACACGGAGGTTTGCACTGATTTTTCTAGGGTCCGCTTGTTTTCTTTCTTTTTTCTTCTTACATTTTTAGGGAAGGGGCACTTCCAGATCAGTGTCTGCTGTAGAGCCAGCGCAGTGATCCTGGCGATGAGGCGGCGCACCGGGCGCCTGGCTGGAGTCCTCGTTAGCTCTGCATCCGGGTCTCTGCCATCCGAATCCTTGCTGGGACGCTGCCTTCTGGCCAGCCTCCGTTAGCTTCTCGCCCCGTCCGAGCCTGATGCTCGTTTTGGCGTCTCCTTTGCTGCTTCCCTGATATGCCAGCTCATGTCTGCTGCCAAGCATATCGATCAAAAAATAAATAAAAAATGAATTTACGTTATGTATATATTATTTTTTCGTGTGCGGCTTTAAGTTTCTTCTCCGAGACACAGAAGAGAAAGCTGTGTGACCTTAGGCTGTAAGTGATTTTACTCATAAAGGGCTCGTTTCATACTCCGGTGGAAGGGGAGATCGCCATGAAGCTGTCCTGGAACTGCAGCTGTGTGGGGGTTAACTGCGGAGGAGGGGGGGCGGGGAGGCAGGCGGACAGCGGAGCCTTTCAGCTTTGCCAGCGACACTTGAATAAGTTAACGGTGAAGCTGCTGTACTTAGAGGGGGCGGGGGGGTGTTAATAATGATACAGCCGTGCAGGAATCAGAAAACGGGAGTCCGGGAGGGTAGTGCGCTGTGGGCTGTGGAGGGGGGGGGGGGGGGGTGCAGCAGGAGGGACCCTCCCTGCAGATGCATGATGGGACGCGGCAACAGGCAGGCTAACGTGCTGCATGTTAATTTTAATTTGTGTTGTGTGTGTTTTTTTTATTCCTGGTGGAATATGCATGTCAGGTTATCCTGGGAGGAAATGGTGGCTTTGAGGAACCTCTCTCTCCACGTCCATAGTGGTGGGAGGGATGGATTTGGGCAATGGTGGATGACTCTGTGGGGGCTCGCAGTCCACCAGCATGTGGGACTCCCTTTCTCTAAGGAAATAAATGAATAAACACACATTGCTGACGAATTAATATTTGCTCCTCTCTCCCTCGCTACCTTCCTTACGGAGGCGTCTTGACGAGGTGGGATGGCGTCGGCGTCTGGGCAGCGTGCCTCCGAGCTCCTCCCTCTTTCCGCCTCAGCGGTAAATTTTGACGCCTCGCTGTTTAAATTCTCGCCGTTGGCGTGCACACCCTTGGGCATTTTTTATTTTTTTTCTCCTCTCCCCTCATTCCACCCTCTGTTGGAGTCGGGGGCCCCCCTTGTGGACAGCGGGCTGCCAGTCATTTCCGTTTCATTTTGCCACAGAAGTGACATGAAAACATCTTACCAATGATCCTCTGCCGGATGTGCAGTCAGAAGATTGATGGATTGTTACAATCTTTCTGGTAATTATTTTAAATGTTTCTCAGATTTGGCACAAACTTTTCTTGACGTAAAGTCAGATGTATTCTTTGCAATTTCGCAGTCCAGCAGAAGGAAGCTGTGATGTCAGCACATGAGTGTGGTTATGGGATAGAGTTTGATGCCATTTCTCACCGTTTTACTGCGATCTTAAGCTGCTCGTCCTCACCGGCTATTTCGATTCTGTTTCCCCTGTCCTTTCCATAAAAGTGTTTTTTATCGCATTGGCTAATAAACAAGGATGCAAAGGGAAAGAAAACAAAAAATGCATGACCCCACAGTATTGGGATGGAGACCTTTTTAAAGCACATTTAATCATTTTTCATTTCTATTTATTAAGGAGACTTGCTGATATGAGGCGGTACATTATAGCTCTCCCTGCAGAGAGCACGGTCATGAAAGTGCACCCTTCAGCAGTATAGCAGGATGGTAATGGACACTTTTCTCCCAGATGGAGGCACAGACACTTTCTGCTGATCTCTTTCTATATTCCTGGACCCGCCAGCCTCTGATAAGGCTTTAGTTTGGGGTGTGTGTGTGGCAGTGGGGGGGGGGGTTGTGTGTTACTTGAGGGTTTTGCAGCCTGAATCATGTAGTTAATCCTATCTATGCCCCTATTTGAACTCTGACTCTAAGTCTGTATAGCCATACCCTTTCAATTGGAGCGTACCGATACATCTGAGTGGTAGGTTCTGAAAATGGTCCTAAAGCCGTAAAGTAGATGTTCCGTAATTTAATGTCCACTCTGTAGTTTAATGCAGTCTTCTTTGACAGAGTGCTTTTTCTATCCTTACTGTAGCGTGTGTTCTATAGCCTGAGGTTTGGTTGGCTTGTATGCTTGTGTGTGCGTGTGTGTTTGTAAGGTGGGGGCAAAATTTATGCAGAGAGGCTAACTTCATCTTTAGCTAATCATATGTTTGGTGTTTGGAATTGGTGAGTGACAGGACGGCACTCCGTGGGCCAATCAGCTTTCAGCCTGGTTCAGAGCCCCTGTGGCCCCGCCCCCGTATGCACCCCTGTTGTATGCGCATCCGGCTTTTTCCTGGCAGGCAGGTGGCACCCAATGACTGTTCTCTCTGGCTGTCACCACAATGGCTCCTTTGTGTGTCTTCTACATGCTGAACCTGCAAAAGTGACCCTTTTCCTGAGTTTGAGTGATGAGGTTGGGGTGGGGTGGGATGGGGGGGGCTTTGCATTACATAATGATGGGGGTGGCAGCCTTGTAGGACAGGTTCTGCCATTTGGCAGAGTCACCCCCGCCCACCCCTACCTCGGCCAGCTGCTGACTGCAGAGCCCTGGGGTGCCATGAAGACAGTGTGAGGGGGTGGTTTGCAATCTGGGGGACCGGGCAGGGCGGTGGGGGGGGGGGGTGATTGGAGTTGGTAATAGTGAAGTGGCTTCTTCCTACACTCAGCGGATTCATTCTAGGTCATCCTCTTGCTGTCCCAGGTCAGGCTTAAAAATAAAATGCGCTGCAGCTGCCACCTGATTGGCTCATCGTTTTCCGTAAGTCCGTCCTCTTCCCTTCGCTGGCAATGATGTCAGTTTTCCGAGGAGGCCGGGCGGTGCCAGAATGGTAATGAAGGTGTCCCGCCGGGTCCGTTCCTCCTGCGTCTGAGTCCCTGTTACTTTGCCACCAACTGACCCAGGATTGTTATATCGGGCAGAGTTACTGCTGGCGTCCCCGAAGTATAGTTTTACGTTTCTTGATCAATCTCTTTCCCCGAGGGATCAGTGGGCATGACCTGACAGTCCGAATTTTTTTTTTTTTTTTTTTTTTTCTTGTTTTCCTTAGTGTAAGCCATCAAGCCAATGTAGACTAGAATCTTACGGCGCTGCTGGTGGTTCGGCGGGCAGCACCGTACCCTCCAGGGCCCGGGTTCGAATCCGTGCTGTGCTTTGCCTGGGCTTCCTCTGGGTCATCCAGTCGCTTTCAAAGATGTTTCAAGTAGATTCATGTCTCTAAGTGTGCCAGACCACCTACCTCTGTGTGCTTCTTTGTCAGCTCTGCGATGGACCACAACCCTGTCCAAGGTGTCCCTTTATATTCCCCTTCACCTCTTCAGGGTTGAAGATCATGGATACATTCTAATATGCACAACAGAATCTGAGCTAACCATAAAAAATAGAGCATGCGAGTTAGGGTTAGGGCAGGTATGCATATTAGGGAACGTCATGGAAGTCTATTACCTCAGTGGTTGAGTATTTTGGGCCTTTGGAAATCCCTCGTTCTTTGGAGACCGCGTGTTGGTCCTGCTCTGAACCTTTGAACTCAGTCAGGAGTCCAGTACATACGAGTACTTGACCGTCAAGCCCAAAAATAGCATGGGTATAAATAGCAGGGGTGGTAGAGAAAAGACCTGGGGGAGTTTAAGCAAAAATCTTCACAGTTTCAGCCCTGCCTGAGTGATGCAGCCAGTGGGGGTGGGGGGGGGCGATGGTGACGCACTGCCGGGTTTTGCCGGAATGTCCGCCGTGATGCTAATTTTGTTGATTTCGAGTCCCAGCGGCTGGGTCTGTCCCTGGGCCTGTGCCGTTTCAGAAAGTCCTGCATAAACTGCTCTTTCTGTCCAAGCGACGACATCCTGAGAGCTGCCTGGCTCACAGGAAGAGGAAATAATCGTCAAATTCAGTTTCCGTAAACTGCTTAAGAATAGTCACTCTTGTACTGGCCGACCTGTTTTTTTTTTTTTTTTTTTGGTGTTCAGTGTCAAAGTAAGACTGTATCTGATCCGGGATGCTTGTTCAGTTTCCGAAACTCACTGAGCCACTTTCCTTGCACATTCCAGAAGCTGCCCCAGAATGAAAACTCTATTTATTTATTTATTTATTTATTTATTTATTGACAATTAGAGGCCTAGATGTTGGTAACCTAATGAAGTGTCAAAGAGTGGCTAATTCTGCGGACACTTGACCATGAGCGATGTCCAGAAGCGGCATGGAATCTTTGGCCATAGCTGGAATTTTGTTAGTTACTGTAGCGTACAATTATTCTAACAGTCAATACGCAAACAAGGAAGATGGCCACTCGCCCTGGAGATGCTGGCAGTAAATCCATTTCATCCCAGCGGTTCTCATGCTGCCGGTACGTATTCATGCCTCTGCGTGAGTGTGTGTCTGTGTGTGTTAGCGAGCGGCACAGCTCCACAATGTTTGTGTGTTATATCAATCGCCTAATATTAATATTTGGATTATGTGCGACGTTTGTGTTAGCATTGACTGTTTCCAGGTAAACACAGGCTCGATGCACGTGCATGTGATGATATAGGTGACAGCAGCATCTGCTCGTGGGCTGGCGAAAGACTCCTCATCGTGTAACAGGGTCAGTTTGGCTGACTGGGGTCCATCCCTACACCAGGAGGAATGGGGGGCGGACACAGTGGCCCTGGTGAGACCATACTTGGGGTGCTTTTTGGATATATCTGCTCTTGCCTTTGGAAGTGGATGGTGGAAATACTTGCGGCCTGCAAGGTCTGTCTCCTGTTGTGGTCTCAGGATGTATCCGTTTGTACCTGAACCTGCTTTAAGCTTGTGTCCGCGTGCAGGTTTAGGGATTTCTCCCTCAGTCCGGTTTTGAGGAGACCTCTACGCGTGTGCAGTAGCTCCTGTGCTCTCCTGTTGGGCTTATTTGCTTTGAATTATGGGATGAGGTGAGGTGATAAGATGATAATTGCGTCAAGAGTAACACTGGGGAGTCGCCCCTGCAGAACCGGGTGTGCCGATGCCTGTGGCCCCGTTCCCCGTGATGACTGGGGGCCACCGGCCAGGTCACGTCTGACGGGGCCGAGTGCTCCCCGGACATGGCTATGGGGGTGAGTGGCGAGACTCACAGGCTGTTATTAACTGGTACTGCTTCCTCCGGCGTTGGCGAAATGGAAAATGATCGATTGCGTGAGCGTTTGGCATGGGGGGGGGGGGGGGGGGGGGGGGGGTGGGTGATGGCTCCTTATTTCACCTTGGAAAACATCTCCGTGACACAGCCACGATGTCGGCCCAGCGCATACCTGTACCGCTCCCTCTAATCGTGGCTTATCATTAGCATGCTAGCATTGCAACAGACCAGAGGAGCAAGACTGATTCTTCTTCGTCACATCGCTACCGAATAGCCATTATACAGGTTCAGGCTGGATCATGCTGCCAGTATAGCAATTTCCCAGGTAGTCACTTATGCTCGCAGGACACTGTAGGAGTGGTTGAAGATGGATGGTGCCCTCTTGATTTAGCTCTGTTTATTCCATTCAGGGAGGGTTGTAGAAAATAGGGTACCAGTTTGTGCCTTTGCTTGTTACTGGGGCTGTACCCTTAAGGGTCTGCCAATTGTACCCTTAGCTGTAGGTAATTGCACCTTATATGGTACAGAAATGAATCCCCAAGGTACACTCAACATTAATGTACCCCCAGTGGTACAAAACGGCTCCTCATGGTCCATTTATGTATTTTAAAAGGTACAAGACCCTTGAGGGTACAGCCCTAGTGAAAAGCAAAGGTACAAACTAGTACCCTATTTTCTGAGAGTGTATACAGAGATGTGAGAGATTCAAATACGAGTTGGACCAAATTATCTGCTCATGGGATTCCATCTTTTGTATTACTTATCCAGTACACGGTCTAGGTGAGCCTGACGTCTATCCCAGAATGCAGGGGGCACCCCAGGCAGGACTTGGCTTTTTAATTGATGACTTAAAAGAATCTCCGACGCTGTTGCATGCATCGAGCTTTGTGTCCAAATGTCTTGGAGATGGACTTCTGTGACAGTGTTGTATGCATATGGCATGGGGGAAAAAAACATGGCCAAAAAATGGTGGGAAATGGAAGCTTATGTGTAATCTCATGTAATACGATTGGTACCAGCGTCCTGCTTGGGACCGAATTTGGACACAGTGTCGCAAAGTCAAATATGTCGGCTGGCTTACTGGAGTAAACGGCTTGTATGTGGGGGCAGCGTGACGGAATAGCTTGGTTTCACCGATTACTTGGTTTAACTCCTATACTCTTGTCTGCCCTGTAAGGGCTATGGGTTGACATCCGGTTGTTCCTAATCAGCCTCTAATGGTTTGGTGATTTAGCCTCTGTTTTCCCTCCACTCGGTGCTTGATTTTATGATAGCACTGCTGATTTGCATCTGATTTTATGATAGCACTGCTGATTTGCATCTGATTTTATCAGTCCCCCCCATAAAAATATGCCATTAACTCGGAGCGCCGCAAAGCCGCTTTTTAATCGTCCTCCGCTGGACTGCAGAGAATGGACTTCCCAAAATGATTATGGATCAAACGTCATCGTAGGTGGCTGAAAAGCAGCTTTAATTGGTATGCGTCTCTCCGACAAGGTTTTTGATTAATCGCCCGCTTCTTCAGCCCATGTGAGGCTCATTACCTGATGTGCATGATTCAGCGGATTTATAGGACTGATTTGATATTAGCTTTAATCTCCTTTAGTGAGTAACCACAAAACACCATAGTGATTGAAATGAAGACTTTGGTTATGTGGCAGCGCTGTGTGAGTGTGAGTGTGAGTGTGTGTGAAAATAGCCCAAAACGCCTTGCGTGTGGTTTGGTTACTTATGGTTGAGGTTAGGGCTGGGTTGGATTAAGGGTGTCATAATGGTGTCATTGTTGGGAGTAGGATTTTTTCCAGAAACAGATCAATGGACTGTCCCCAAGTAAAAGTATATGTGTGTGTGTGTGTGTGTGTGTGTGTGTGTGTGTGAGAGAGAGAGAGAGGGGAAACCATTACCAGGTATGGGACACAAACATCAGTGCCAGTACGACATCTGTGGGAAACGCATTTATGTGACTGAGCTTGTCAGGTTCCGGTTGTTTGTCTCGGCCCATGTTTACAAACCCTTTGCTCACGTTTCCACTTCCTTTAAATCCCACTTAGCCCCCTGAGGGTAGGAAAGGAAGGTTACTTTACAGAGTCAGGGGTCGGGCTGGAGGGGAGGGGGGGTATATGAGCTTGGAATGAGATCCCGGGGTCAGTTCCCTCAAAGACCTTTCACTGATTGATGCTCTAAGAACCATGAGGTTAGATGGAGATCCTGGCTGGCCACCTGCTCTCTGCCTCTTGCCTGCGGCCGGCCATTGCCTCGATACAGGGATCATCTTTTGATGCGAAACGTCCAGAAATATTTGCAGACTGGTGCACGTATAGTGGAGGATGGTTACGAGGAGATGCGTTTTTAAGCTGAACTGGGCGGCACCACAAGCGGATCGGCTTCTAGGCTGGAGTTGAAGTGGCCTTGCCCATTACATAAGTCTCTCCAAGGTCCCGATGCAGCAGTTCAGCCAAGTCTCGCAGTTGCTGAGTCACTTTCGGTTTTGATTCTTTTCTTTCCTTTTCCCCGCTTCCCGTCTGGGGCTTTGTAATGTCATATTTACCTGCTCTGAAAAAAGATACTGCAAGCACGGATGAAGCAGGAACAGATGAGGTAGCCTTATTACGGAGTGTTCCTGCCCTCTGTCTAGTACTGAAGCAGCATACTCATTAGATCGACGGGTTTAGCATATGCAAATCAGCACTTGTCGGAGGTTTTTTTTTTTTTTTTTTTTTTTAAAGAGGAGGCGTTCCACTCCCCCGAATGATTAGCACATTAAGCGGAGTGACTCTCCTCTGTGGCTCTGGTCCGAGCTCTGGGACATTGGCCCGGGAGCCTCCGTTCTCATAGCTGTGCGATTTACAGTTAATTCTGCTGAGGATTATTGTCAGATTGTGCCTTAATAGCCCTTGACTGCTCCCTGCATTAACTGACACCCTCTCTTCTTTTCTTCCCCCCCCCGGATATCTTGGCCTTGCTGCTGCAATGTGGTGTTTCCAGGTAAGCCTTCCATTCCGCCCCCAATAATCTGCAATTCGAGTTTGACACCAAATTATTATCCGCCGCCCTCCACGTGGATACAGTGACTAACCATTTTAGATTTAGAATACATCTTTGCATTTTTTGTTTATTTATTTTTTAATTGGACACTTGAGAAAAGATGCTTGTAAATTTTTATTTTTATCGATGTAAATTTATTTATTTTTTTCTCTTCTAAGTGCTAATTTGGTTTGCTGCTCCCATGGCTGTTCTTTGTCCCCCCCCCCCCCCAAATGTGACATGGACAGTCTTGCTCTCCGTGGGCCCTGCAGCTCCGCAGCCCCTCGCTGTACCTGTGGCCCGAGCCGCTCTGATGTGGGTGGGTGGGCCCGCTCTTGCGGTTCTGGTGTGTGTGCTGAGGCGGGGGCATGCTGGGATAGGAGGGTGAATGGGAGTTCATGGCTGCCGCATCGCTGGATCCTCTCCACACCCTCCTTTTGCTCCAGCTTACCGTTAGTTAGTTTAAAAATTGATAAAATCCTGTCATGGGTGGATGGGGGGTGGGGCTGGGGGGGGGATATCCTGTAATATTTGTGAGTAAGCTGCAGATGGCGGGGAGGTGAAGGGCTTAGCCGATCCTTCCTGTGACCCCTAATGCGCCCCTGCGATAACTCTGCCCTCCGCTGGCCTAGATTTTTTGACGGACGGTGTTTTTCCCACTCCTTGTTTTCTGGAGTCTGATCTCGGGGCTTGTGATTGCTAGGCGGGCTCTCGTACCGGACGTGCTTCTGCTCCGAGTCCCGGTTAGACCCCCAATCCTGTTTAATTTCGCCGCTGTCAGACTGAGGGCGACCCCTTCTGCGTCCCCGTTACCAGGAAGCCCCGCACTCAGCATTTTTCTCCAAGTCGGCCAGCCGCTTCCAAACCGCAGTTTATTTTGAAAATATTCTGTCATGCCAGATGAATTTGTAAAGGCGTATTAAATCGTCCTCGAACAGCATGCGCGACTTGCTTGTTTTGATTCTGCGGTTGCCGCCGATGCGTGTTAGGTTTACCTCCCCGAAATCCTTGTGTTGAGGGTTCTGCCACCTTATGGTTTGGTGGGAGATGCTTCGGAGCCTCCTCAGAGGTAACCCCACGTTGCACTCCAGCGCTTATGCAGCCCCTGCTTCTGTTTCCAAGCTGGGTGTGTTTTTTTTTTTTTTTTTTTTTGCAGTTAGCTAGAGATTTTGACTTTCAGCAAAAGAAACGCGAGAAGATTCCAGTCTACCGAAGCAATCAGGGTACTGAAACTGATCCCTGACGGAAATTTATGCTGATTTGTTGACATCTCAGATGAGGACTGTGATGGGGAATCTCATGGGGAGGTCTGCTGCATCTTCGGTAAACAGAAGTCCGCGGCCGGCGTCATCCCGGGGAGTTAGCATCATGCTACCTGACTACTGCACTTTACACTGAACACAGTGGCTTCATAATCGTCCCCAAGACGTCATCTACGACAGAAGGGAAGCCACTTCGCAGTTTTATTTAAATCGACTTACAATACAGGAAAGGGTTCCCATTTATATGTGGTCCCTGGGATTTGAACCCATGACCTCTGTGGTGTCGGTGCAGTGCTTGTTGAGTTACATTCCCTGTTGGAGCCAGGTGCTCTGCTCCCGATCTGCATGCCGGTCCTTCATTGGGTAATGCCGGTGTCACTGGAGATTCTCCCCCAGATTCACTCCCTTGATTGGCCTTCGTGTGCGCCAGCTGCCCCCCAGGGTACACTCACACAGTAATTCCCTCTTTATCCCCGTCCAGCTGACCGGCGTCATCTGAGGACGCTGCCATTTGCACGTAATTACTGTTTTCTCCTGTTTTGGACATGTGACCTTTCTCCATTGACCCCTTTAAGTTAACAAGCTGTCGACTTCAGCGACATCCCATTCGCGTTCTTTAGTCATAACTAAATTTATCTGCGGTGTATTTGTTTCGGAAGCTCTGCGAATGCATTTCACCACCTACTTAGGTGTTTTTGTGGGTTTCCACGGCGACATCCAGAAATGCAAATACACACGACAAAATAGTGTATAAACGTGCGACTCTGTTCAATGGAATGTTCCAGATATGGACTTTAAATACTCTAACTATTAATGTTCACAAGTGCCCTTCTGTTTGCTTGGAAAACGAGGTCATCTTTCTGCAGGACATTTATTTTTTTGTGTAATACCCAAGCGTCAAACCTTCCGCACGTCACGTCAAGGTGAGGGATTAGACACGACGGCGGGACTGCAGTGAAGCAGTGGTAGATTTCTGCTGGAAAATACCAGAAAGTCAGCGCCTCACAAGTGAAAGATGTCCTTTTCCACATTGTGTTGGAAGTTAATGCCGGTTTCTGAGATTGAATTTGATTTCTCTCAAGCGCACAATTTAGTTGTCAAAGCCTTTTGTAACGTAGCTGTGTACCAAAAGGCATGCAGAGTACTGTCTGTCTAGAAGATCAGTCTGTATGCCTGGTGTAAACGAGGCCGCATGTTTTAATAATTTTTAAATTATTAGTTTTTGTGCCAGCCTTATTAGTTTGTAAAATGCCTGTAGTGTGACCTAATGTCTAAATCAGGAAGCATACCTTCACTGCTTTAGAACATTTACTGTGACCAGGACTCTTCACAGCAATATTTTTTATTGGATTCATTCTGCTGGTTTGTGCCTGCGTGCTGTAATCAATGTGGCCCTGGAATGGCCTGGATCACCGAGCTGGCTTGGGGCAGGAAAACACGTGTGATTTCCAGGTAGGAGTGTGATTATGGGTTTGAGACTCATCTTGTATGTTGGCTGCCGTTGCTTCGAATTCAAATTCAAATTTTATTTGTCACATACACAATCATACACAGTACGATATGCAGTGAAATGCTTGTACGACTGCCAGTTAAAATTAAATAGGATAAAAATTGAAATCAAAAATAATAAAAATAGAAATATGCTGTACATAAAATAGAAATAATAGAAATATGCTGTACTATTATTTCTATTTTATGTACAGCATATTTCTATTTTTATTATTTTTGATTTCAATTTTTATCCTATTTAATTTTAAATTCTCTATCATACTTCTTTATTCATATTTACTTCTTATTCTACGCTTTAACTATCTCTTTAAGGTCACTGGCAGTCGTACAAGCATTTCACTGCATATCGTACTGTGTATGATTCGGCTTCTGTTTCTGATGTTTCACCTGATCCCAAACCTCCCAGCCCTTATGGATGCTAGCGCCTTGGATTGGGTCACTGTCACCTACAGCCCTGCTACTGTAAAGCCTGCTGTAAACCATCTGGCTTACAGCATATTCCAGCTGCTGAGCACGGCCCCCAGTCAGGCCTGTCTGCAAAGGATTACCCTTCCTATTTACGACTGAAAAGGCGCCATCCGAGTGCCTAAATCATTCAGCCGCTAAGTATCAATCTTTGCACCTCTGCATCACTTGAAGCTAATTATCCGTTAATAGCGTAACCAGTAGTGTTCTCGGTGAGTGATTGCCCACACCTGTGTGCAAGGACATATCGGATACGTACAGGTGTGTAGTGAGCTCGCTGCTTCCCTGCTGCCTTTTCTTTGCCCCTTTGTGTATACTCTGCTGCATCTTTCGCGGCCCATCCCGTCCCGGTGGTGCCCGTCTGGGAAGTGGAGTATAAGTGCTTGCCGTTAACCCCGCTGTCCTGGGTGGCAGTTAGGTGGGCTGTTCCTGCGTCGTTTTCCCGTGGCCGGTTCCTCCACTGGGCCCCTTGCAGGTTTGATTAATGACAGGCGCCTCCGTCGGACTCCTTTGCTCTGGGCTTCGCGAATCCTGATGCCCCGCCCCCAGCTGAAACCCCCTACTCCAGTCATCCCGTCGTCATCCCGCGCTGACGGGTTTCCGTCCGCCACGTGTCTGCGCTGAGGTGGCCTTATTGTCGACCTTCCTGAGGCCGATGACCGCACTTGTAGGAGGCCAGCCCAGCCCTCCCCCCACCCCCTCCGAGGAACAAAGCTGTTGCCTGGATGGAGAGGCTTCTTTCTGCATTGGGCCTGACTGCACCCTGGATAAATCAAAGGCTGACCCAGTGCCTCTTTCCTAGCCGGAAGCGTTAGTCACCCTTTCTATGGACCTTCTGAGACCACGTCCACGTCTCCGGCTGTTCATTTCCCTTCATGAACAAGGCCATGACGCTTTTTAATCCCCTGTATAGGATGCTTCATTCACCTAAACAGTGGAGAAAACTGGTGGAATTGTTGCCTGGGGGCCAGTGAAAGCCTCTCGATTTAAAGGACAGAGCAGAACTGAGCAGATCCCGCTACCGGGATCTTCCATCCACACCTGGCCCAGTAGTTGTTTGTTGTTCTGGACTCATAACCTGGGCAAAGTGCTTGTGTTTTGGGGCAGCATCCGCTCTTTGGAAGGGGATGTGAAGGTTTTCAGATTGGATCCTTTTCCTGGTCACAGTAGAAGTTGAATAGATTAGCTGCACCCTTCCCAGTTGGTCTATCTTCCGTGTTCTTGTCTTGGCGTGGTGTGGTGTGCCAGTGCCGTAAGCGTGTGTGTGAATGGAAGTCCATTGTGTCAATGTTGTGCTTCAGAGATCGATACGCACGAGTGCTCAGAGCCCGGAATGCTGTTGTGTAGACCTGCCCCCGGTCCCCGCCACGGAGCTTTCGGAAGGTGACTCTTCCTTGCTCTGGGCAGTCTCCGGGCAAGCTGGCTGATTGGTCGTTGCTAGGAAATGCAGTCAGCTGACCAGCTGTGGCGTTTAATTAGGCTCAAAAGCCAAACCATTTGTGTGTATGTACTCTCGAGCAGAAAGGCCATCCCCTCTGCCCACTCATATAGGATTCGGAGTGACCCAAACAAAGAAGAAATCAGCCACTGTCCCACCTCCAAAGTCCCAATATTTTTGCCTGTCGAGCGAGCAAGGGCTGTGCGAACGCGAGTTAGTCCAGAGCTCGTCCAGAGAGACGCGAGCGCATACAGAGGATGGGTTTTCAGCCCACGAGTGCATACGAGCCCCTGGTTTTTATGTTTGCGGGTTTTCAGACTAATTAAACCCCGCGGGCTGCCAGCTGTGTGTGTGTGTCTGTCTGTGTTTTGGCCCTTGAGCTCCACTCACTGTCTCTCCCCTGAACACTGTGTCCTCTGCACCTGTTGCCTGATAAAGCCCTTCTCCAGCTGTTCACTGAATCACTCCTGCGTACCTGCACACAGACACGCACACCTAGTATGGCTCGGATAGTATAGCATGTCCAAGCTTAGATACGCAGGTGCGTTGAATCGTTCCTTTCTACAAATACACACACACACACAGTGAAAAAAACTGTTATTGGATTCAGGGGGATTCAGGTCGGGGTCTAACCCCCCCCCCCCACCCCATGGGTTCCATCCCAGCTGATTGCGGTGCGATGTGGTTTTGGCTCTCAGCACGATGCCAGTTGTGGAGCTTTTATTGGCAGACGGGGTCTGGGGCTTTTGGGTGCCATCGAAGTGTTTCCTTCCCGCTGAGATCGTATCTGTCTGATGAAACCCCTCGAGCCCCCCCGTCTTAATTCCATTATGCTAATTATTATGAATTATTACCCGTACCCACACCACACTTAATGTAACAAAACGGGGGGGGGGGGGCAAC
>JAODKL010000081.1:3900462-3933882 GCA_026780765.1 Petrocephalus schoutedeni | reverse complement strand
CTTCATTGCTGCCATTAGGCCCCAGGGTGTTTGGGCCAAAAATAAACACATACATACATGCTTACATACACACATACATACGTAGATACATACATATGTACATGCATGTGTTTGTACGTGCATGGATGCATACATATATACACACATACATACATGATCTTGCTGTTCAATCTGACATTGAAATTCCAAGCATGCGCTATTTTTCATAAATCGCAGATCCTCTTCCTAGTTCCATTATTTACTTTAACGAGCATGTTGCCCATTTACGTAAGTGCATGATGTCATCATGAGATCACTCTTTTGGTGATGGAGGGGGGGGGGTTAGGAAGCTTGTTAGTGTTACATGGAGACATGACTGCTGTCTCTGCCACACACCTGAACTAGGTGGAAGCCTCATGGTCCCAGGAAGAGACTCTGTCCCTCATCAGCACAGAAACAGCCAGGAGGCTGGGAGGCCTGTTGCATCATCGCTGGTTGCATCAATGAAGTCAAGGTTTGCGTGACACAAAAAGAGGCCTGCAGTTCTGTCTTTTTTTATCTGATTCTTCTCATCATTTTTAACTCACAGTGGGCACAGCTGAATATCAAAAATAGATCTCATTGAGGTATTGAAGAAGTCCTAATTTATTGCCACTCCAGGCATGATTCCTCTACGGAACTTTACGATATTATTATATCCCTAATCTCAGGTGTTGTTCCTGCTAGTCGTTTGAAATGTCTGATGGGTGCTGTTTATTTTTCCAGCAATACTTGATGGGATATCCATGAGAAGTATCCAGTGCTTCTTCAAGCCAATAAGGAAGACATTTTTAGCATTGAAATTTTTGTGCGGGTAAAAACCACACAAGAGGCCACCCCTGAGGGGTCTGTGTGAATTGAAAAGCAGCAGTGATTTAGATGTGCGACGCGTCCTTTGATTTTATATTGCCTATTTCAGATGAAGACTGGTCTGAGGAGAGAGAGATGACCTACAGATGTCGCGATGACCCACAGACACTGTGATAGAAGATAGCACTACACACACGCACGCACTTACATGCACACACACACACACACATGCACACACACACACACCTAAATGGGGACCTTCCATTCATTTCGATGGGAAAAACCCAATCCCAATCATGACACCCTTAACCCCAACCCAGCCATAACCTTAACTATAAGTAAATAAGCAAAATACTTTTGGTATATCTACTTTTTTTACTGCATTTACAGATTTTTATAGAATTGAGATTATCCAAATGGGGACCTGAAAAAACGTCCCCAAAAGAAAGGAAGTTTCAGGTTTTACCACACTTTGGGGACATTTTGGTACCCAAATGTGATCTATGCAAACCCACACATGCACGCACACACACTCACACGCACAAAGCCATAAACACACACACACCACTTTCAGGTCTGTTTATTGTTAGCATGCCGGCTGACCTTGAGCTACCAGAGGTATCTCTTCCTCCTGCATCTAACTAGAGACTTTTAGACTTGTATTAACTATACATTTATACTTCTGTTAGCATAAACTGTGGATTGTCAATACTCTAAATCATTGTTAAGAACTTTGGGAAAGTTCATGTCATGAAGTTCATGGCCATGAACTGGACAACATTTCCCAGAATTCCATGGCTTTCAGCGTCACGTGATGACCCCCAGGTGTCTTTGATAACACCGAGCTATCATGCATGCATCTGTTAACCATAAGAAAACAAATTGATATATTGTTGGACTGGTGACTGGGTAAGGTAGCAACCAAATGGAAGGTATTGCTAATTGCTGTGAGTTTTTAGTCGGGGGGGGGGGGGGTGCTGTTACATACTTTCCATCTGCCACTTTTGGACTCTCAATCTGTTTATTTCCAGCTTGACGTGGCAGCATGGGGGGGGGGGCACAGCCCGTCTATTCATCATCAAGGCTGGAAGTAACGAGGACACCTACAGTTTGTCACAGGACATCAGACTACACTCCGTAACCACCCTCATTAATACAGTCGCTACAGTTTTGCTGGAGATGACCAGTGGACCACCGGTGCAGACCAAAATGCACGAAAGCAGCGTAACGGCGGCACACAGACCACTCCTGGAATGGAGAAGACTGCCCACGGGTAGTTCTTGTGATGTTTTTGCCAGCACCAGAAATAATAAAATATGTGATATTATCCATCTACATCATCTTCCTCAAGCATCTCAAAAATCGGTACTCAGGATCAATAATGCTGATTGTCTGAACATATAGGCACATCTTACAAAGTGGTAAAAAATATTGATGGGCAAACTCCCGAAGTTCAATCGTTTGTTCATTTCTCGAGTCTCCTGCTCCGAGACATTTGAAAGATGCACATATGAACAATATAATAAATAAATGCTACGGAAATAATTTTTCGTTCTCTGAACTCTTGACCTGCGATGGCTGCGATAGCTTGCCGATAGCGGACACGGCTCGCGCTAACGTGCAGCGTGTTCCGGGACGTCGGAGCACATCGACCTTCCCTTCTTTGGGGGCCAGGGGCTCCTCCGAGTAGGCAGTGCTAATCGATTATAATCCATAGTATCTCTTAATCGCTGATTAGAAACTACTTTGCGGAGCAGTGGATTTCAACAAGGAGCTGACTGTTCAGAGCAGGCACCATGGACAGCGGGGGGGAGGCGCTCCAGGGCAAACTTCCCTCTCCTTGTCATTGACCTCAGGCTCCTTAAAAGCCACACTTTGAGCAGCAAAGGTACCGGCTGCTGCTGTGCATTTCTCTAACTGATAAGGGGACCCCAAAGCACCGAAGCAGTATTTAGATCTTAAACTGCCGATAGAAAGAACGTGGATGATGGAAAAAAGGGGGAAGAGGAGCAGAGCTGAGGATCATTCTGGTCTGACCCAGGCGGGGGCGGCTGTAAATTGGATTGGTCTTGGCTGGGAGCCCAATATTATATGCTTTTATGGGGCCCAAAATTCCTTGCAGCACCCCTGCGTCATTAGGCTGGATCTCAGTATGTCACATGACCACATATGACAGGCTGGTAGTAGATTTTTGGTGGTTGTGTGACACAAAGTGACACTGTGGCATAGACACATAGAAGGAAACTGGGAACTAACACTAGTTCAATTTCTCACACCAATGTTTCTCAACCCAGTCCTCGCGGACCACCAGACAGTCCACATTTTTGCTCCCTCCCAGCATACCTGTACCAGGTATTCAATGCTCTATGATTGGTTAGTTCCAAGCAAAGTGCATCAGCTTACAGCAAGAACGAATGAGGCGGCTCGCTAGACAGAACCCACCTACAATAGGTAATCTTACATCCTCACACCTTGGAAGCACTCCCGGTTCGCTGCAGCTGCCTGGATGCTGGCTGTTAGCAGTTAGCGGTCTCTCCACAGCCTTGGTGGTCATGGGGGGAGGGTTATGGCAGCCAATGTCACATTTCCAGCATCTTGCCCATCCAGAAAGTCTGACCTTTCCTTTTTTACTAACACAATGCCCAAAATAGATCTGTGACTCATGAACTACTGCCCCCCCCCCCATCACTCGAAGTGGGACGTAGCTCCCCCCATGGAAGGCTGAATTCTAGCACCCTACCGACAGCGAGTTCTCGGGGTTGAACCCGGTGGGCTTTAGGACTCGGGAGTGGCATTTTAGTTTCATTCCCCTTGGTGTCACGGCGAGTTTGGGTACGTAACCTAGTCTTGCCCGTCGGATGGCTACGGGGGCCGGCACACACTGTTGGTGATGAGCGGGGAGGTGGGGGTTTTCCTCTTCCCACCATTTTTGGGAGCGGTGTGTCAGCTCCCCTGGCGAGGTGTCAGCCGGGACCCCCTGTCCTCTGCATCTCAATGAGATATCGGAGAGTGGGTGTGACCCTTTGATCTGTCACACTGCCTACTACTCAGCTTCTGCTCCCATTGGCTAGCCCAGGGGCCCCGCCTCATTTTCAGGCTAGGGAGTTGTGGGATTGGCTGGGCGGCCAAAATGGAGGTGGCGTCATTGGGGGGTGGTTTGGGGAAAAGGAGGATTTTGCCTGCTATTTTGGTCATACTAGTGCCTGTGGGCTGTGGGTTAGCTTGAGATATGAGGGTCCATCTGGAAGCACACTGCCCTGGGGGGGGGGGGTCTTTTAACGAGCACCACATCGAGCAGTGTGTGCGGAGGGGTGCCTCCACCCACCATCCCAGTTTTTGGTCTCCCTCCTGTTGCACCACATGGTTGGCAGAATCGGGTTTCCCTATGCCTGTCAGCGGCTAGTGGGCAGTGGGCGGCGGGTGCCAGCACCCAGCCAACTAGCATCCGAAGGTACTTCGGGGGGGGGGGGAGGCTTATCTCCATGGTGACCGAATAAAAACAGAGCAGTGACCTCTAGGGGGGGTGTGTGAGACATGGTATGGCTTTGCTGTGCTGGAGAGAGCCGCACTGTGTGCTGTCTCAGTAGGCCCCCTTTTTATTTTTGGGGAGGGGCCTAGCTTGAATGGGGCTTTTTTCTAGCCAAGACAGAACCTTATCCGCACAATCGCGAGCCTCCTCAGTAATGCTATGTTCAGATCTTCTCCTCTATGATTTCCTCATCCGTGAGAGTCCAGCTTTGATGCGTCACTCCGCTCCTGGCTGAGGATGAACGATCGTGCCGGTAGATCCTGGAAGTAATTAGGTAACGACGCTAGGGGCCTGCCTAAGATCCGTATAATCGGCACCCATCTAATCTCAAAGGTCCGTGGTTCCGTCTCTTTGTCTCTGCAGCGAAGTGATTTCACTGATTTTTGGGGGAGAGGTAACAGGAGACTTTTTTTTTTTTTCCCCCTCCCGTACTTCCAGAGCAGTGGATTATGGGATGGTTTCCCTTGATAAACAGAATGGGCTGTATCAGCCGCAGTCATGTGCCCCAGTGTTTCCCACAGCAGTCCTTGGGGACCCCCAGCTGGGCCTCGTTTCTGCTCCCTCCCAGACGGTCAACATTTTAGCAGAAACATTTGAGAGACGCTGGTCTGTCTCCCCCTTGCCTATTACCTCGTTTTACTGCCGTTTTGCTGAGACCAGCCACAGTGCACCGTTTCCGTCGGGCTCTAACAGCGCGTGCTGTCGATTTTAAAGCCAGTTGGAGGCTTCACTCTGGAGTGGAACATGATGTGATTCCCCTGTGGCTCCCCGGAAATTCTCGCCTGACTGGTTTAATTCACTTCCAGTGCGTATAAAATTTCCGGCTGGGTACTGGCAACACAAGCCCTTCCCCTAGAAGACTGTGGCATTCTGGAGCTCCTTTTGGAACTCTTTTTACCCAATAGATGCGTCTGTCTTATATAAATTGGGTCTATTGTTGCAAGGCAGGCTGTGACTCTTTCCAGTTGACTGGGACGGGTGGAACGTGCACAAAGTGCGTCCTGACTTAACATGGGTGATAATGGCGTTGAACTGGTAAGCACTGGCTTGCATAATCCCACAACCACCCTTCTTAAGGGGCTGCACCGCGATCTGTTTGCTGCAGCCGACTCGTGCCTCTCCCTGAGTTTCCAGGATCGTGGCTGCCCCCTGGTGGCAAGAGGCTGCATGACAGCCGCAGTGCGCGGCAGAAGGGTGGCACGTAGCTGTGAAATTCACTTAAAGCAGAAGACTAATAATGTGAGTTTGATGGCTTCTCCTATTGAAAAAAATCATGTAGATCCCACTCTGTTAGTCTGGACCAGATTCACCACAGGACAGAAGGCATCAAGCATGGATGGATCGTATCAGAGCTATGTGGTGGTCAGGACCGGAAAAAATTGAGACCCCTCTATATTTTTTTTTCCATAATCTGCATTTAAAAATCCTTGTTTAATCCAGGCTACACTGAGTGGTAAGCTGCTGTCGGACTCAGTTGTTATAGGCTTCTAAGACAGCAGTACACAAGACCAAGGTGAAGCAGGAGACACTGGGAACGACCGGAAACCAGCCAGGTACAGGGCATAAGCTACTTTATAATCGCAGAGATGGCCATTAACTTATCCAGCAGTGCCTCATGAATCAGAGGATGACCTCAAGTGACCTTCAAAAGGAACAGGAAGCATTAAGTGGTGTGAAGTGCACTGCTATGACGGTTCATAACATGCTCCTAGGAGCAGGGCTGAAGACCCTTAAAGCAAGGCAGAAACCCTTCATCAATGAGAAGCGGTGAGGAGTCAGGCTGGAGTTTGCAAATAAGTGCATATTTTATACAGGCACATAAACTGAGAAATGAGTGAAACAATTTTTTGTGGTCTCTTGTTTTTTCCCAGGGCTGTTTCTGCCCTGGAACTTGTTTTAGTTTTTGAATAGTTAAATGAATTTTGAAGACTGACTTGTTCAGCATCCTGTCTGGGGTTTGCCCCCCGCTATGTCCACCACCTGCACCCCCCCCCAACCCCCCCCGCCCGGGCTCAAGAGCCGATGGATGGATCTCAGGCTCCCAGGAAACGTATCCGACAGGATATAACCATAAAATAGGCACATTTTAATGGATCTCTTTCCTCTCCAATGACAGTTTTCCATATATAGGATTGAAATGGAATTCCATACTTACTAATGCACATTTTTCTAGTATCTAATTATGCTTATTGTGCAATATCCCGAATGCAGTCTTCCATGCACCAGAGTATGTGAATTATGTGCCTGATGCTTCTTGGCCTATGAATCGGGTGTCTTCAGGCTTCAGCAGCCACTTCTCGGATACGGTCTCTTAGCTTCCCGGCGGAGTGTCTGTTCCGTCTACGGTCAGAACACTAAGCCATAGCCTTTTGTGTGGCGTGAATGTGGCCAATGCCTGGATTTTAACTTATTCCTCTTTTGCCTCCTTGGTTTATGGGAGCGTTTTGCCGCAGAGCGACACTCCCCGGCGATGGGAGATCGTGCGCCGCGATCAGGCTCGTCTGTCCCGGCAGCGCTCCGGGACTGCGGGGGGAAGATAAGCTGACAGGGCATCAGTCCTGCGAAACGTTTCGCTTGATGTTTGACTCCGTTTCACTGCCTTTCTAGCTGGAGGAATCTGCTCATCTGCATCCGTTGGCTTTCCCGCCTGAGCACATAGAGAACGATGTGAACTCGGCCCTTTAAGCAGGTATCGGACGCCCCTCACAGCCCCTCAGCGCATGCCTGAGGGGAACCCCGCCAGTCTGCAGTCTGTTGCTTGGTTCCTGTAAACTCTGGGAGCTGAGTAGTTGTCCATCCATCCAGCCATCCGTTTTCTAGGATTTCTTGTCTTATTCTGGTCGGAGTCCCTTAGGATCCCGAAATCTACACAAGGCACAAGGCTGCAGCACACCCTGGCCGGGGTGGACGCCAGCTCATCATAGCGCCCTCTACAGAAACTGGAGTACCTAGAAAAAACCCATAAAACACAGACAGTACATGCAGAATCCACCCACACCCACTGAGGGACAGAACTGCCCTGCATGTTTTTATATAAATTATACAGATGCAGATTATTTTACCAGTTTGTAGATTTGGGTAGGTTACCTTGCTGTTTATGGAGTTTGACCCACACTCATGAGTCTAGTTCCTTAAAATCTATGCCACCTAGTGGCATATTTTGGAATTAATCGTGTAAACACACCTGTCACCGGGCTTCAGCGTGGGTGTCAGTTTGATGGAATTTGCTGCAGGTAATTTGACTGGTTTTAAGGTATGTGTCGGATGGTGCCACACACACACACACACACACACACACACACACACACGCTCCTGCATTGCTGCCATAATCAGATTCACGGTCGCTCTGTTGGCTTGTGTGGTGACGGCGAGGCCCGGTCTGTGACACTCAGATCCAGGCGATAAGGCGGGGGCGACATGCCACGCCGGTTTTGCACATTCTTCACGTAACCGCCCTTGCCCTGGAGTGGGGGGGGGGGGGGTACTGCATCAGCCACAGTCGTGTGTCCTTGTGTTTCCCAAACCAGTCCTTGGGGCCCCCCTGCTAGCCGGGGTCTCTGCTGCCTGCCAGCTCCCTGCCAGGCAATCTGCAGACTTTACCCGAAATGTTTGAGAAACACGCACAGACCAATCTTCCCCGCGTGCGTGTCCACGTGCGCGTGACTCGCCGTCTCCAGCGACGCGGCGAGCAGCCGCTGGGGATTAGTCCTAATTACCTGCTGGAGCCCCGTTGACCGTGGAGGGGAGGGGATTAGCTTAATCCCGCCCTCCCTGGCAGAGATTACACAGCAGAAAAGGCTCCTAGCACCTGATGCCTCATTTTTCCTCCACCTTTTTTATTTTTCCCTCCTCCTGCCTGGAGTGAGAGCGGGGGAGTAGCAGAGTGTGTACGCGGGCATGCGTCAGTGCCATCCTCGGAGCTGCCAGGAGACTCGGGCGGTTGGGGGTGTGTGTGTGTATATATATATTTTTTCACTCCTACGTGTTTGAGGAGCTGGAGGCCAGGTCTAGCTTTTCGAGGCGGCAGTGGGCCGGGAGCCTGTAGCAGTATCTGGCTCTCAGTGTGGTGGGGGGGCAGGGGGGGCATCGAGGTACCATGCTGTCCTGCTTCGGCAGACGTCGCGAGCCGTGGCGCCACGTACAGTACCACGAGGACGACCAGCTGATCGGCGACGAGATGCTGAGCGTCTCGAACCCCTACCTTCTCGACTCAGGTAACGGCCCACACCAGACCCTTGCGTTGGGGGGGGGGCATGACGCCTCCATTCTGACTGGCCAGCCACTTCCCGCAGAGCCTGTATTCTCATTTCACAAGGAGCTGTGTGTTTAAATTTTGCGGTTTGTGTGGAGTGTTTCTCCCCCGTAAGTGAGAGCTTGGATTTCATCGCTGACAGTCAGTCACGGGCTATTACACTCGGGCACGGCGGCTCTGTCGTCGTCTCCATAAAGCCCCGATCCCGTCTCCATTCTGCTTCTAGTTGTTTTTACTGGTGTTGTAGATGTATGGAATGACTCAGGCTGTGCATGAGTGACTGTGTCTGTGTTGCATTATTAGCTTGTTCCTCTTACCCAGAATGCAACTGGTTTTCCACCTCAGGAAGTTTTGTTGTTGAGGTGGCTGTGTTGTGGGGTGGGGAGTGGAATTGGTCCTGTGATATATTTTACGCATTCAGTAGGGGCCACCTGACCCGGCGTTGTGGGTTATGGTTTGCTGTGTGCTGATGCTAGAAGTGGGTCCTCAGTATCGCTTATCTGTTCCTGGTATGAAGGTGCACCATTGTCTGGCCAGTCCACCCCTCCTCAATGGCTACATACCTTGGTGAGGAAGTGGTCCTTTTATTTATCTGTCTAATCTATGTTTGGGGTTCTTTGTGTCCCGGAAAAACATTTGCGTTCCTGGGAAGAGTCCCAGCGGTGTTTTTCAGATGTGTGGGAAAAACACCCCCCAGCATCCGAGACCAACTGTGTGAACAAAGCGCTTGTCCCGAATGGCGTTGGCGATGCAGCTCACGGCTGGGCCGGGCCTGATTCGCCCCCGCCCCGGCACTGCAACCCCTACCCCCCACCACGCACGGCACAGCTTGCCCTTTAGGATGTTTGCATTTCCCCAAAATACTGGGCACCACAGGGAACTGGCTGATTAGAATGTGGGCGCTGGAAAGACGTTAACCCCTCGGAGAAGCCGTTTGTCTGTCTGACGATGCTGAAGGGAGAGGAGCAGAGCAGGCCGGGGAACCAGCTTTTTCATGCATTTCATCTGACACTCTTTGCTGGTTAGTCTTATATTGCATGGTTTTGTCTTGCACCGTCTTGTCTTGCATTGTTTTCTCATCCTGTCCCCTGATGCCCAACCCCAGAGCTGCAGTGTAAGAACTTTAACAGTGTTCTTTGGAACACATTGTAACAATGAAACTTGAAACTTGGTCCTCCAGTACAGAGACTTCTGGACGCCCATATTTGCTTTGTAAACGTGCCTTTTTCTAGGACGACGAATTGTTGTTGGCATTTACCTGCACGAATGTCATTCTTGGGCCTCCCCGCAGACTTGTGTCCGGCTGTGCTGCTTAGTGCCATCCGGCGTGGACCAGGCAGGCGACGTGTACTCAGCTGACGGGCATGGCCCAGCCACCCGCTTAAGCACTGGGGGGTATTGCGGTAATTATTGTTATGTAACGGATTGGCTGCCGTCGTAATTAGTAATTAGTGTGATGTTGTTGAAATAAAGTTTTGTGTTCATCCAAAGACAATGAGAATAGGCGAGAATTATGTTCCAGAAATCTCTCGATAACGTGACGGCAAATTGATTCACAGGAGGAAATAAACAATCATGACATGAAAGATGAATTGTGTTTCTTAACTCCCAGTTGAGTCAGTTTTCATGTTTCTTGGTAAGCTTCCAGCTTTCAAAACAATAATGTCTATAATCACCGATATCAGCGAGTGATCCGAGTGCCCCAGTCCTCACTGCTGCCACTAGGCGGCACTGCTACCAAGTTCATTGCATTGATTCTCTTTGAAATGGGGTTTGCCCATTTAAACCAATTCTCTTAAGGGAGGTCGCACGAAAGTGTTTCCAATCAGCTTCTTTGGTGCCTAATTGACGGATAAACTGTATTTTTGAACCTAGACTAAGAAGAGGTCTTTGTGGGGGGCTGGGATTTCTATGACAAGGATCCCTCCCTCCTTATATAACTCTGCAATCATTGCATAAAGGTATTGGCCAACTAATGCAGTAATAGTTGCAGTCGTATTGGTAATAACAATCCATCCATCCAGGATGACCTGGAATCTACTGCATGCCATTCAGGGCAGTCGACAGTAGCAGTGACACGTGCTTTCGGCTGTACCCTGCCTTGCTCTGGGCCCGCCTGGCCTACCCCGTGGGGTCCCACATATCCTGCCCTGCCACCAGTAGTCTCAGCTGTGGTTGAACCTCTGCAGTACAGTCTTCGGTGCAGGAGCTGCACTCTGGACCTCTGTTCCTGGCTGCCTCCGTGCTGGCAGCTGCAGGTCTCGTGCATCCTGCCTGCAAGCACGACTCTTTTCGCACATTGGCGGGCCGCTCGCGTGTTTCTTTTCTCAGCTCCGCCAGCGAAACGTGGAAGCGGCGACGTCTCCCCTGATGCCGTGGTGTCGTTTTATTCCCCATCGCAGGTTTCCTTGGCAACCTGGAAGCCAGGTGAAAGTAATGTTCCCGTACACTACAAATCGTCATCTTTCTGTGAATTATACATCGCAGCGTTTCATACGCTGCGATTTACAGTCTGTGAAATGCTTAAAATTGACTCTGTTCAGATGGAATTCATTAAGTCAACTTTTTCATCATCTTTTAAATTTTACCTGTGTGTAATGGTTGGGAAAGGTTAGCCAGAGAGGTTGGACTTAGTTTTTCCAAATGCAGTAATAAGCCTTCGTCATCAGGCTTGAGGGAGGGAGGGAGGGAGGTTCTTTTTCTGGGTGGATGCACAGCAAGAACATCATTGTTGCCTCAAAGAGCCTGGCTGAAATTCCCGGATCAGTACTCCTTGGGTTCACTTTTTCCCACAGGATTTTCAGGGCGGTTAAACGAAACGCATCTGCATGTTTTTCTTCGTAAATCAGGTATTATTTCAGATTGAATGTGCATCATTTGAGTCAAAGGGATTCTGATGGGTGCCACAGGTGAGTGGCTAAGAAGTGCACCCCCCTCCCCCCCCCCCGCGCCCCCGGTTCCTGGTCCTTCCGGTGGGTGCACAATGTTTGTCAGGAGTCCAGCTGTGGCTGGACACCCCAAACTGTACTTCTGTTCTTTTTCTTTTCCGGTGTGGTCCACCCGTATCCCCGTATGCCTCTCCTGACACACAGATCCAACTCCCTTTGGAAATGGTCCTTTCTCTATCTCTGTTGCCGTTTATCAGCTGACGTCTAACCTGAAGTGTGTGTACGTTGCTCCCCATGAATAAATATGCTCACACCCGTGGATAGTCTTTTGGCGTCTTTCAAGTCGACCAGCTTTTGGCAAGAGCAACAATCGCTGTTTATGTGGTGTGCTATTCCCCAGCTGTCCACCTCCGGTAGAGGCAGGCTGACCGTGTGTGTGTGTATGTGTGTGTGTGTGTGTCAGAGTGAGGGAGAGGGTGTTCCTTCAGCACATTCTTGGTGTCTGGGCACCTGTAGCCTGAGCCTAATGCCTTCCTCTCACTAGAGGTGAGTGATTGTTTTGGAAGTCTGTAGAGAGAGAGAGAGAGCGAGTGAGAGAGGTAGAGAGAGAGAGAGAGAGAGAGAGAGCGAGAGCAAGTGGGGCACAGAGCAGAGGGGGAAAGCGGCAACCGAGAGCTCTCTGCATTCCTGTTCTACCCCAGCACCAAGCTATGGTAAAGTGTTCCCTGTTTTGTTTGCCTGTTTTCTGCTTCTTGGGTCTGATGGGAATGTTTGATGGCTAGTCTGTAGAAAGGGGGACAGAGGGGGAAGCGTCCGGACCACTGGGACACAAAGCACTCTTTCATAGCGGCAGCATGTTCAGGATCCTACCCCTGAAGACCACGTCGCTATCTTCTGTCATCACTCCAACCCCCGCGGCTACTGCTCTGCCTCCTCGGAGCCTCTAGCGGCCGCTTTCTGTACTGTGGCGGCCCTTTCAAGCAGACGGACATCGTGCTTCAGCGTCCCTGGTGATTCCTGACAGGATCTACTACTTGCTTTTTAGCCAGCCCCCTCAGCTCTCACTTCACCCTGAGTGCAGCCGGGGGCCGGCGGATTAAGCTGCCTGGCTCGTCTACATCGTTGCTGAGAACGTGGACCTCTTGTGAAACAAGCCTGGGCAGGGTAACTGCTCTCCCCCTTCATGTTTTAAGAGCCTGCAGGGGATCCCAGAAAGTGCATTCATTAAAAAAAGTTTTAATTAGTTTTTTTTTTTCCCTCACCGAAGGACTGATTTTTTTTCATCCTGCCCTTCCAGGAATGCAGTTTTGTTTTGTAAACAACTTGAGAAGTTCTCTAAGAGCGAGTCGCGGTAACTCGAGGCTTCGTTCGGACGAAGGCTGCTTTTGAAAATGGTACTGAGTAATGGCACCTAAACTTTTGTGCATGGGAGAAGGGGTGTAGGGGAGACTCAGATACACATTTGGTAGAAGATGTCTGTCATGGGATTCCAAGGGTGAAAGGATCGTACTTCATTTTGGTATGCAGCCCTTTGAAAGACTCTGAGACGAGCCGCAAGCTGTGTGTGTATGTGTGTGTGTCTTGTGGGTCTTTCTATTTTTTTTTCTGCCTGGTTAAAACCATGCTGGTACTGAGTGGTGGACCCACAGACATTAGCTCCCATGGCCTGGAGGCTCTGCACCTAGACCGAACGGCATTCCGAGTAATCCCTAACAGGACGGAGCGAGGTGGCCTGTGTGGGGCGGGGCCTACTTCAGATCATTACCACCCTGCAGCCCAGGGCCAGGCGTCCGCTGTGAAGCGGCCGGGAGACGACGTGGAAGAGCCTAGAGAGAGCCTTGGGCAGAGGCAGACCTTGCCGGCACTCCCTGGTAGTCCCTCTCCGAGCTGCAGAGGCGGGACTGAGAGGGAGCCGGGGAAAATGAGGATGGACCGGTTGCTCGGGAAGCTCACTAATAACTGCACGGTGAAACCCTCCCAGGCAGTCTGGAAGCGAGCGGCAGAAGCCCCAGCACTCCAGCAGCTCGGGGAACTGGAGGAGGACGTTACTGCTCTGAACCCCAGCGCTGCCATCCCGCAGGAAGATGGCTCTTTGCGCTGTGGTCCCTCTCCTACGGTGGTGTTGCGGAGACCCCCGAGGGAGCGTCGTGTTGGCACCAGGAAGGTGGTGAGCATGTATGGCTCCCCGGACAAGTCGGAACCAGCCGCACGGAGCACCCAGGACCAGGGGAGGAGACCCAGGAGTGTGTGTCTGCTGTCAGGGCTTGGCGGGGATACCCTTGGGGATGGCGTACAGCAACGGAAGACCAGGAAAGCAGAGATCGGTGCCAGCCATGATTTGAAGGTGGAGTCGCCTCCGGAGGTGCAACCCAGGTTCCGACAGCAGGCCCGGAAACCACGACCCGTCAGCATGACTGTGCTGGAACTCAAGAAGTTTGACCGGCATGATAACTTTGGCCGTGATGGCGCCGGCTCCGGATTTACCAGCACCACCAGCGACAGCACTGGCCTGCTCAAGGGGGGCTTTCGCTGGAGGCTCTTCGGCAGGCCGGCTCGTGGCACAGACAACTTCTCCCGTGAGGATACTAAGCCTGATGGCTCTCGGCGCCCATTCGCATCCCTCCGCCGAACCCTCAGCTTTCGTATCCGAAAAGGCCGTGACAATGATGACCAGGAGGACCCGACACGGGCTAAAAACGACGGGGATTACACATCTGCCCGTCCGTTCTCCTACCTCACGGGCAGAACTTTGTCAGTCCGGCAGATTCGGGAGGAGGATGCTGGGATACGACACTTGGACTGCCAGAGTAAGGGAAAGGGCAAGCTGTTGGAGGTTCCCATGTTCTCTTCTAAGCTCTCTCGACCCATTCAGGAAGAGCCTAGCTTTTGGCAGCTGATTATTGCACGCTTTAAGAAAAAACAATCAACACCTGAACCCGTCTCTCAGAGCCGGGAACTTAGTGTAGATCTTCCAAATAGAGAGCCACAAACTGATACCATAGAAACACACCCGGTTGTGAAAACGGAAGGTCAAGGTAAGCACCCCCTTACTCCTCCATTCCTCATTCTTATCCTTTAACATGTGGGCCATTCAGCTTTTCGTGCAGGTTCTTGCATTCCAGGGATACGGTGGCAGAAAGTTACAGATTAATCAAAGCCACATTTGTCTGGCTGCATTTGGGCCATGTTCAAATGTTTCCAGGCCAGGTCGAGCGATGCTATAATTTTTTTGTTTTGAGGCTGTTCCTGAGTTGAGTAGAAGTGATTAATGGGGTGCAGTGGGTGGAAGTGGCATTGGGGGAGGTGCCACCCCACTGTCCTGCGTGCCTGTCGGTCTTTGGGGAACTCTCACTTCCAGCAGGCTCTCTGAGATCTGTGTTTTGGAGCTGCAGCATGGTTGGGGTTAAGGTTGCCGTACCCCCCCCCCTCATACAACCACCCACCTCACATCAAACACGCCTCTGGGCTGCTTCCCAGGGTTCATGAGTGCCGGAGGTGTCTTGCTGACTTGAACTCACCCAGCATTATTTGGCTCACAGATGCAGCACTTATGATATTGGAGGCGCCGTCTTTTTTTTTTTTTTTCAGTACCTAAATTCATCTTGTTGGCTTTTGAGTTCAAAGGTAACGTGGTGAAAAATGTGATTGTTTCTGTCACATTGACACACTTGCCATGAGGCCAGTAGAGAGATTATGCCGGACTTCTGACAGGATGGCCAAGGGCCTGTGAGACGTTGTCTGCAGGCTAGCAGCTAATGAATGACGCCAGCTTGTCATCAGACATCCCATCTGCCTTGTGACAGCCCCCTTCTGTTATACATGTCCCCCCCCCCTCACACTATCACTCTTCTGTCCAGCAGTAAAATTTGCTCCTTTTGAAGTGTTTATGCCCCTCCTGTTTGCCGAAGGCCAAAAATGCCTTATAGGCTCCTGCTTAGTGGGTCATAATCGTTTGGAGAAGTCGGATGTCATGTGTCACAGTAGCCTGTCATTAGGGGGAGGCCCATTGGACTTTGGGATTTGTATATTCCCTGACCGGCGAAGATCTTACTTACAGTGGGCTATTTAATTTTTTTTTTTAGCCAATGCTTTTATCCAAAGCAACATACATTTTTGAGAGAAAGCAGGGTCAGACAGTCCTTGTAGCAGTTGGGGGTTAAGGGTTCAACTGTGAATCACGTCATAGAATCTGGCATTTAAACAAAATGACCTTCTGATCGCTGGCATAGTGTCCTATCCCACTGTGTCTCACTCCACCTTCATTCAAACACATTTGTATCGCCGTTCCTCGCTTCATCTCGGCATGCTCAATCACCGCACCTCAGAGGCGCGATGAGGGGAGAGACCAGAGCATCCTAGAACACAAAAGGCGCAGACCTCACCAGGTTAAGCTCTGCCTGCGGTAACATTCCAGGGGGAAAAAAAGACATGCGTGTTTACTCAGAATCAAGCATAATAATAAGGTGATGCAAGAGAGCATTATGAATGTAAATATGATTGTTTTTCTTGTACTATTTCTAACATGTGGTTAGAAGAAAATCCATTAGATTGTCACCCCTTTGCTTTCTTCTAGATAATTTTAGAAGTCTGGGTTTAATCAGTAACTCAGGCCAGCGATCATTACACAGTAAGGCATTCCTCAAGCGTAAGTGTGTGTGCTGAGGATAATTTCTTAGCGTGCACAAACGAGAAGTGCGTCAGTGCCGCAAACGTGAGCGCCGGTCCCACCCTTGGGCGTTTGTTGTGCTGCGGCGTGCTCTGGAGTTTAGTGTTGGCACAGGTGTGTGTGTGAGTATGTGGGTGTGTGTCTCCCTCTCTGAGCAGACATGACAGGCCTGAGGAATGTGGGCGTGGCCACAGTGTTCTGCTCCTCCTGCCCCCTACCTGCCTGGGGGGGGGGCAGTTATAGCCCTCCCCCATACCAGAAAACCAAACTCCCCCAGGTGGGTGGCCCTCCAAAGTGCGTGGTGCCTACCACCTGCTCCATGCGTGAAAATCTGTTTACATTCATTGCCCTTTTACTGTAGAAGGTCTGAATCCTAAACACATGCTCGTGGTTGGAAGCTGTTAGTCTTTTTTTTTTTTTTTTTTTTCCTTTCTTCTCTTGCTTTGAACACACCCTGAAACCAGGAGCTGTGGCTCTATTCCCCGGAGTTGTGTAACGTGGCAGGAACGTACTGTGTGGCCTCTCTGAGCTGGTGAATTCCTAGTGCTAGCGAGATGTGCTGGCGTGCCTGTCTCTGAAAGCAGGTGAAGCGTGAGCCGGCTCGTGACGGGTGCCCCTTGCCGGCCTGCGAGCGTGCTCTCCGTAGAGCACATAGGCCTGAGTTTGATATCGGGACAATATCGGCGTGCTTCAGCAGTCTGCTGGTTAGCGCTAGCGGCCGCAGATCACCACACGATGCTGCGGCCATGGGGGTCTCCGAGATCCGAGTGGTGTCATCGTTACACGGGGTTTCACTGGCGGACTTGTTGGCCAATTGGATGCCAGTTCAGTGCCAAAACCTTAGTGGCTTTGCCCCGGAAACCTGTAACTGTAACTTGTTGTTCTGCAGGCACAGTGAACAGATAACAGATAGCCCCACATATTTGTATTGTTCGTCAGCCCTGGTTTATGGTTTCATGCTGGTGTTATAAGAATCCCTTTGTGTGATGATGCCTGGGGGGGTGGGGGGTGTAGATGAAAATGATAATAGTGCACACCATTGTTTTGGTCCCAAACACCGAAACATTACACAGCCTTTGAGTGTCTTCTTGGCAGAGGTCTGTTTAGCTTGAGAGGCTGATGAATTAACCACCGCTTCAGTACAACCCTGTGAGGGCTGTGAAACTAGTCTGCATGTTTTTAATTTATTTTTAAGACCTTTGCTTTCAGTTTAGGTATTTATCTGTGCGCCCTGATTGGCTGCGAGGGAAACCCCATGAGTTCTATGGGCTGTTTCTGTGCAGTTTAACCTGCAGGACTGACTTCAGTCTCGACATGCAGTAATCGCTCCAAACGCGTAGAGACTTTGATCTCGCCCGGATGCAAGCTGTCACAACAATCCCTTTACCCGCGTGCTTGACGTCCGCCCTGGCTGAGATGAGCCCTCATTCTCCTCAAGCAAAGTTTGGACTTGTCTGTTTTAGAAATATTAATTCCCCCCCCCATTAAGTCCCAGTCGGTCTGTGATGGATCCTTTCCGCCAAATAGTTTCAGGGGGAATAATGTCAGCTGCCTAATACCCCCTTGCCCCATGGAAAGGCAAGTGAAATATATTCCTGTCACTGTCCCAGCCTGGAAGTAAATGCTGTGAATAAGCCATTGTGATTCCTTGTTTGTTTTTCTCGCATTTATGTGACAAGGCCTGCTTTCCAGTGAGGTTCACATGCACATGTTAATGGCACGGTTGCTTTAGCATGGCGTAGCTCCTGTTAAGCGTTGTGTAGCCTCCATTAGCATAGTGTAGCCCCCCCCACCCTTAGCTTAGCGTAGCGTGGCCCCGGTTAGCATAGCATAGCCCTCATTAGCATAGCATAGCCCCCCATTAGCTTAGCGTAGCATAGCCGCCATTAGCATAGCGTAGCTCCCATTTGCGTAGTGTAGCATAGCCTACCTTATTGTAGCGCTGCCTGACTAGTAGTGGGATAGCTTCCAGAACATGATGGCATTCACCCTTGGCATTCTTCTGTACATTTTCACTGCAGGGAGCATTACACGCATTATACCTGTTACTGGACCACCCTGATGGTGCCAGAAGTCTGGGGCTTATTGGATGATTAGGGCCCCCCGAGCAATGGCGGTACCAACTGTTGGGGGGGGGGGGATTTGTATTGTTTGCTGTGAGTCATGTGCTGCTGAGGTCTCTGCAATAAGATTCATTCTTTTTCCGTGTGGGGGAGGATTTGGTGTAGTTTTCATTGTGAGCCATTGGATCAGGTAAAATGAGATCAGTTGATCACCAATCTTACATTGACTGTATAGCTTAGCAGCCACTGTGTTTCCAAAGCCTCTTGATTTCATTGGCACACCATTGATCGGCGGCGGGAATCCTAGCCTGTAAAAACATGGTCAGTCAAGTTTTCTGCGCTCTAAAACAATCGAAGCCCTGCTTCTGTTAATCGAACATGCAGAGCGACTCCGGTCTCCCGCAGTACTGTTCCGTCTCTCTGGTGGGTTGTGAAAACCCGACAGCACACACAACGGATGAAGACTGTTTCCCCATGGAAACAACATGCAAGCATAGACAGGCAGGGTGCCGGTATTTACTCACTCAGGCAACACACTTGACCAGATGGAGGCTCGATCTTCAGACTTGATAGACATTAATTTATTTTAAAATCCTGATTGGGGTTTGAACCTGTGACCTTCTGATGGTCCTAAACCACTGAGCCGCATGGTGCCCGGTTTCCACACGACTGGCACCTTTGCGTCGGCCCGCTCTTCATGTGTCCATCTTTCAAGTCTGTCCTGCGGTTGCCCAGAGGACGCGGATGGAGGATCCTGCTTCCTGTATGATTCCTGCAGCCTGCTGTAATAACCCCCCCCCCCCTCCCATTTCAAGATGGCGTCTGCTTTGTTTAGCCCGGGCTGACTGAGATGAGAGGTCATCAGGCTGACAGGTTGTAACCTTGGGGGTAAAATGGGAAGGTGTAGAGGAAGCAGAGTTTCTACGTGACTGACCTGCGTGAGCAGACGATCTGTCAGAGAGAAGGGGGTGAAAACGGCAGCCTGAGGGACTGGCAGACTGGTACAGGGAGGAGTTACAGAGCAGATGTTCATGGCAAAAAAGTAAATATTCTGAGCAGCTGAGACACTGCTTATCGGAGCGTCACCAGCGGACACTGGGAATGCCCCTAGACGGGGCTTTTGGCTGTTTATCTTTTGTCAGTTTCGTGAATTCGATTTAAACAGCCACCCCAGGTCCTTTTGTTTTGCGTAATGTTTGAAAATTTACCTTGTTTTCTTGCCAGCACTTCACTGTGCATATTCAGGTTTTTGGTATCGTTCCACAAAACATTTTTGTTTGGGAAGTTTTTTTTAAAACTTTTTCTTGAATTTAAGTAACAAAATTATGAACTTGATTTTTTTTTTTTTTTTTTTTGCTATACCATGGCTATCCGGGAGCCTATCTCAGGTAGCAGAGGTAACAAGACGCAGTAGAAGGGATGAAGGTCCATTGCAGGCAAGGCCAGCTCTACCTTTTCAGGGGTCCTTGGCAAATCGATACTTGGGAGGCCCCCCTGCCAAGAAAATTGATAATTACTTCACTTGCCTACAACACAGGTAATCTGGGGGCCCTAGACAGCTGCCTATTCTGCCCATAGCTAGGGCTGGCCCTGATTACAGGACATGTGCTGACACGCTATTGGGCGGTTCGCGGTCACATGTTCGCCTAACCCTAACCCTTGTGTTGGTCTGTGGGAATAATCAGGGGTAGCAGCAGGAAACCTGAGGCCCTTGGAGACAACATGCAAAACGAGCCTCCGCGTCTCCAAATGTGGTGCATATGATTTAAAAATATAATCTGACAGAAGATGCTGGTGCTGTGTGTCTGTGAACATTTTCCAAAGTGAACCTTTTAAGGTGGCTACTGTATAGGACTACCTGTATAAAGAGAAATAATCTTAGTGTATTTAAGAACTGGGCTAGGAATTTTTTTTTTTTCCCCTGAGAACTAGTGGATCTTGTCGCTTATCAAAATTTGAGCTCTGCCGCTCTCTCTCTGCATGTCCTCACACACAGAACAAACAACCAAACATAACCGAGGTTTCTAGGTAACGGGAGAGGTGCGCATTACCGACGTCAGGCTGGCTGTAAACCTGGGCCCCACACGCCCTGCGACTCCGTTGCAGCGATGGGGCTCCTTCCTGCGTGGCATCGCCGAGCTGAACGCTGAATCACTCCGTCGCATTGGTCGATGCATGGCCCGACTGTATCCAGGCGCATTGGTCGATGCATGGCCTGACTGTATCCAGGTGCATTGGAGGGGGCCGTGAAACACAAGCTGTCAGGTTCTCCTGTTTGTTATCCTAGTTTGTACCATTTCCGGTCATCCCCGTGATACCAGGCTTCATTTTTCAGCGTTCAGGTCACACAAACCCTCCATAACTTCTTGGTCAATAAATATCAGACATAAATATTTGATATACTAATTCAGTGAGTATTTGACTCCTAACTCCTAGGCCAGATGGTAGGTTTTGGCACCTGTGTTGAATCTTTTAAAAAGCACATATGTGCATACATCCGAGTTTTAATTAAAAGGTGGATGTAATTTGAGGGTTTAGTTTGATGAGTTGCAAGAGGCATGCATTTTTGGAAGGAGCGCCCGAAAGTGGGAGACCGTGGGGAGGAGACTGGTGGCGAGACTAATTTGGTCGAGGAGCGTGCTGTAATTATTAAGGAGATCCCTCCTAGGCTGAGGGTACTTTTATCTCCAGGCCGTGAAGAGCAGAATCAAAGTCGGGAGCAGGCTCAGGGACACTGCCGGCTGCTTCTGTCTCCTTCGTTCCCACAGACCTGTTCCCACAGCGTCTTCTTGACATGTCGTGTGGCCGTCTTGTCTTATAAGTTCTTCGCCTTCACTCTTGAAGGTGCTTGGTCTCACTGTTCTTCTGACTGGCCTCTCAACCTCTAAGTTTCAAGGTGTCAGTTGCATTGTTGTCAGTTGTCAGCGTTTGCTGGGGAGAAGCCTGACCCTAGAAGTAGAATTGTGTAGGTCAGTGTTTCTCTACCAAGTCCACTGGGACACTCGGACAGAACGCATTTCTGCTTCCTACCAGCTCCCAGCACGCCTGTACCAGGTATTCGATTTGGTCAAAGTGTACTGGGAGCTAGGAGGGGAGCAAAAATGTGGACTGTCTGGGAGATCTCTAGGACTGGGTTGAGAAACACCAGCATATGGAAATTTAACACAGTGTCTGCACCTTTAAATCTAATGTGGTCTCTTTCATAAGTGTCCTGCTGTAATTTATAATTTGCTGTAATTCATTTTGTGGATGTTTACTGTATACTGGTGAGAGCTTTTAGATGAATTTATCGCTATAGTGTGTGTTTCAAAGATTGTTGGAAGCCCAGAATCCATCACTGTCTCCTACTGTCAGCCTGCCACATGTCAAAGCAGCCCGGAGGTTGACCTGTCTTTGTTTTTAATTTGCCTCAACCCGAACTGGTGGGCTAGGGCTTGAATTAGGCTCATTGTGACTATTTATGGATTGGAAATGGCCACCAAACGATCTAAAACGAGACCAGCACTATGGCATGGTATGCATGGAACAAAAGACACTTGTTGTGATTGGGCTGTGCATGAGTTTTGGGAATCGCATTTTGTGTGCCTTTTCTTACACACTGAACGAACAACCACGCCCTTATTTTGATGACCTTAGTGGCTCATTGACATCTGCATATATTGCACTTCGACTCCATCCTAATCCTGGAGTTACTGTTAATTACTGGGTTCAGGTGGACCTCCATGACCTGTGGGCCATCAGTGTCTCCCCCATGCTATGCCCACACACGTAGGGGTGGATTAACATACCTGGGGGCCTTGGCTAGGACACTCAGATGTTGCCGATGTACCAAACCGGTCCATTGTTCCCGGGGGGCAGGGTGGATGCTGATGTTTGCTGGAGTCCTAGGCTATAACCAATACATGAATCCTCTGCACACACATAACGAGCTGCTGTCTGGTCCTCATTCAAAGCAGACCATGGTTGAGTTGCTTGTTCAATAAGTCAATAAACCTTCTCAGTGTTTTTGAGCCTTAGTCCAGCTCTGGGCTGCAGCCTGAGGGTTAAAGCCTCATGGGGGCAAGGACCCTGCACGCTCCAAACTTCATGCTCAACAGCGTCTATCTGAAGGCCATTCCACTGTCCTTCTGGTGGCCCTGGAGGACAGTAGAGACTGTTGTTTCCCCTCTCTGAGCCAAAAGGCTCCTCATTGTGCATTCAACATACTCATCAACGGGTCTATGAGGCCATGCCATCGGCATGACGCCACTTCTGTCCAGCAGGTTATTTACGTCGTCCTTTACTCATTTTCTATTCATACATTCATTTATACATCACTTCGTAATATTTCAAGCTTTGGATGGGGTGAACTTCATATGTAATGTTTGTGTAGGTACGTTGTATTTGAGGTGCCTCGGTGTGTGGCTTTTAAGGATTTGATAGGCCATATAAATATGGTGGTACACTTGACTTCAATGCCAGTTGACGGGGTCTGTAGGGTGTACGCGGTGCTTTACAGAGGCAGTATGGAGTCCATTGATAGACTTCATGTGCACCTATGGATATTGCATAATTACTGCTCCGTTCTTAGTGCTCCGCCGAGTGTGTGGGCTTTTGCGTGTGCATCCCCATTTGTAAAATGAGTACACTTTTCTGTGTGGTCTGTGTGTGCGTAGAGTCTGATGGGGGGGGGGGAAAACCCGGGCAAAAACAACCTGGTGTTATGGGTAATTGGAAGGGATTAGCCTGCTCCCTGAGTCAGCTCCAGTGCTTGTCACTGGTTGTCATGAGAGGCTTGGCTTATACCAAACCTCGTTATGGCACATACCTCATGTCCTACCCCAGAGATTGTTCAAACCAAACTGCAAATCCCATCCATTAATAATGTAAATAAATCATCCCCCTGAAAAGCGATGTTTTTCAGTCGAATCATCGCCTCAGCTCTTTTCAATAGATCGTTAAACCCGAGGTAATGCCACTTAATTACAGAGAGTTGCCCAATCAGAGGAATCTTTTCTGCTTGAACACACCTGCCTTATTGTGACAGCTCTGGCTCATCTATGGGAGGGTGATGTCTTGTATTTCGCCGAAATGCACCATGGTCCGGTATTGCGCAGAATGGTGCTCCGCTACTAGCAAGGCAATGAGCATGTTGACGTGTTAGCCGTCCCGGCGCATGGCGTGGACCTGCATCTGTAATTCCCAGGCGCTTCTGTTCCTGTTCTAACGTGTCCGGAGATCAAATAAGCAGGTTGTACTGGTATGGAGAGGGAGATCCCAGGGAGGTGGGAGGCGTTAGTGAGGCTTAAGGAGCACATCACCCCTGCTTCATTGTGAGGGCGCCATTATTTAGACTTATTGGAGCTAATGACCCCGAAGAGCTCAGTCGTGTGGGCTGGCAGTGGTCTCCCTATCTCATGGTCCATCTTTGCGGTATGTGTCGTGACAAAGGCCGACATGTTCAAGTTTGAAAGCCCGGACCTGCGAGACGGATGAACGGAAGCCATTTGGCATGGGGGGTTGTGGGTCACATCACGCTACCTGCTTCGGCCCGCCGGAAGGGGCGACAGATTCGGTTGTGCTTGGGGTGACGGCACCTCCCCTAACAATGCCTCCTTTTCCTCAAAGCAAATTGGCGATGGGGGATAGGAGGTACTTCCATTAGGTATGTGGCTTATAGACCCAAAAACAAAAGAACAGTAGCGGGGGAGGGGGGGGGGGGTGTCCCGTATCTCAGCATGTAGATGGCCCTGTGGCGTGAGGAATGAGCCCTGCTCTCAGTGCCTGCCTGCATGGCTTCATGCCCGCAAATGGAGGGGCTTCATGGGCGGTAACTGTTTTAGCTGTAGACCCTAGCAAATTTCATTGACCGGAGGTGGTTGTAATTTCAACACACCGCTGGAGTCACTGGCGCCGTGTCAAAATATCATGATGGCAACTGGTTAAAAATGTCCTCAGAGCTATTTCCGCTCTGTGAGAGAGAATACTTTAGGCGACGAATGGAAGGATTCAGAGGCCCATGGGTGGCGGTCTTCGTCTTTTCTCTTGTCGTTTTGGCCTGTGTAAGCCTTGTTTGGTCACTGGGCGCCTAACAAGTTCAACATGCGTCCTTTGCTGTAGGAATGCAATTAACCTTGTGTTTGGCTTGCAAGTGGCAGTTAAATTTCAGGTATGTTTATCTAGGAAGAACAACATCCAGAAGCTTTTAGAGTATATTCTTTATGCTGTGGCTGCAGTCGCTGTAATTGAGGTATGGTTTTGTTTGCAGTCTTCCTGCCCTCTGTCAGAATAGCTGCTCACGCTCTCCCAGCCTCTGCTGACACTCCGCTCAGGAGACGTGGTCTTAACCTCCCTTTCAGATCTCGACAGACCAGCGTCATTATAGATTGATGTTTGCAGGATCCGCTCATAGTCCCTCATACTCTGAAGGAATCCAAGAGCTCAGGGACACTGAGAGCCTCAAGGCCTCCAGGTCTTAATGTCTTTGGTGAAGAACATGGTTTATGTCTTTGGTGTCAATTTCAGCTAAACTTAGGGTGCCAGACTTGTTCTTATGTGGAGGCGAGTAGAGCCTAGTCATCCCTTCCTCTAGTTCTCTGTGATCCCCCAATATGGTGTGACATACCTACATCTACCCAGGAGAATCTTCATATCCTTGTACCCAAGGTCCAGTTGGACCCCTTATTCAGTCACCTCATGTGGGTTTTTGGGTCATCTGAGATGACATGCCACATGTGTTTGAGGTCTGGCTCATTGGTTTAACCCAGGGGTGCCCAACTCCAGACCTGGGGGGGCAGAATCCAACACAGATTGCAGATCTGCAAACTGATCAGGGAAATCTGCAAACTGTGCTGGATTCTGGCCCTCCAGGACTGGAGTTTGGTATCCCTGGTCTAACCCCTCCCCTGCATGTGTTAGATCTATCTCTAGTGAAATAATAATAATAATATTGTAAGCACTGCCTCTGTACCTATGTAACTGCTCCTGAATGTGTGCTGTAACCCTGGGCGGTTGCAGGGGGCGCCAGTGTGCCCTTTGTAATGGTTTACCAAGCCCACATAGTGATTGACCCTCATTCTTTTTTCAGACTCCTTCGTCAACAGCCAGGAGTGGACGCTGAGTCGATCGGTGCCAGAGCTCAAAGTGGTAAGTCTATTATGCGTGAGCTTATTTCATTAACGATTTTCATTAATTTATGCAGGCTGCCTTTGGGCAGTTTAATAATAAAAAAAAAAAAGTCGCACTTGGCACACTGACTGATAATGCGGCCCATCAAAAGGTGATTTTCATGGCCCGAGAGTGTATTTTCATTCAGTTTTCCATCGCGGGCACGATTTGGCAAGGTTAGTCCTTGGCAGGAAGCAGGTGACTGTAATTAGACGTGCTGGCATGGCGATGCAGTGGGGTCCCTGACCGTGAGTGACAGTTTGGGGCCGGGCCAGTGACGGGGACCTGGCAATAATCCACGTCACTTAACAGCGGGTGAAATTCTCGAGGAACCAAAAATAAACCACATCTTGAGAGGAGCCTCTCGATTTTTGGATCTAGCCATAATTAGACTTTTTGGCTCCCTGCTGTTTCAGGTACATTATCTTTTCGTCATCGCCCCCCGCTGGCCAGCAGGTTGCAGGGCAGCTAATCACAGGGTGCCTGTCCTGCCCTTGCCACGGTGGACCGTACTGACCCGTCTGTTTACATGCATGTTAACAGATAAAAATCAAATAAAATACCAATTTCCAGACTCTTCGTGACACATTATCTGGAACACATATTTGTCCTCTAGGGTATTATGGGAATTAATATTATATTTTCCAGGTTTATTTGATCAGAGTTGTTAAAAGGGGGAATTATAAATGTAGAATTAAAAAAAAAAAAAAAAACGATTCTGTCCTAGGACTTGATTAGATGTTGATGCCTGTGTGAGTATAAATTCGTAATTTGACAGTTTTTATCAGCCTTAAAGCTTGTGGCTGTGAAGTCTTTCCAAGCCCGCGCTCAGTCAGTGGTTTCTTCTGCCACGGCGAGGCTGATTTAACGCCGACTGACGTTTGTAAGGGATCTGCCCCCACACCCCCGCAAACAGGCACAAAATAGATGGTAATAAACAGGCATTTTAGGGGGTCCGCTATATTCAAAACCTGCTTCCAGACACCAGTCCCTCTACGCATTGCCTCCATTTCACCACAGTGACCGGCTACGTGTATCTCCAGCTAATACGGTTAATAAACACACGCGCTGGGCCCGTAACCCCACGTTAGTCGTTGGCCCCAAGGAGCCGCAGCTGTGAACCTAGAGCCTCTGATGCAGCCCACATTACACCTATTTTTGCTTGCAAACCTGAACCATAAACAGAAGCCCTGTCGCAGGGAACCACAGTGCCGCCCTGCTGGTAACCTGCTGGTAAGAACACCCTGAGGCTTTAGGGCTGCAGAAAAGGGTACCTCACCACCTTACAGCACCTTCCAACTCCATTACCAAATATGAGGAAAACGGACCAAGATTTGTGGTTGGAGGCTAATTAATAGGTAAAGTGGGTGAAATTATACACTTTATATTTCCAAAGCTCCTAATTGCTCAAAGGCATTTTTAACTTCAGAAAGGAGTTTACCGCCATAGAATCCAGGAAATATATGTGGATTCCCTGCCCTCTATGGTTACTGTTTACACAGCCTCACAGACTAAGCATGTGGCTTAACACGCCTTTCTTCTGCTATTTACCTACAACGTAATGCAGGTGTAATTGGCATCACCTCCCTGAAGCTCGCAGGTATTACAGTGGCTCATAAACACAGTGTTTGCGGCTGTAATGCGCTTAATTACTGGCTCCTGCTCGTCTTTGTTCTGCGGCTTCCTGTCTGTGCAGGCTTTCTGGTGTAACTCCGCCCCCTGCCCCGGAACCCTTGCGGCGGTACGAGACACCTGCCCGCTCCTTCCCCCCAGGCATCGCAGCGAGGCGCACGGGCCCCTGCCGTCTGAGGCGGGCCGCGCGTCCAAACTTTTTCAACGTCAAGCCGGGCTGTGGTTCTTTTTGACCGCAGGCCGAGTTTTTAAGCTTTCACATTGCTCTGTCGCGAAGATCTGCCCACCCGCTAATGGGCAGAACTACACACAAATGCATAGACACACCCCTCTTGTGAGCCATAGCACCTGCTCTGCTGCTGCTGTGCGCCCTCTAGTGGATTCATATGAGCCCGCTTTATCATGTCATTAGCTAGCTTAAATTGATCTTGCTGAATGACTTAAATAAGCTCTTCAGTCCTTAACCTAATGAATAAATTCCTAGTCATTTTCCCTTTTTCATTATAGTAGTCAATTAGTTGGTCTTTACTCCATGCCAGCAAACTGTCAGCCGTTTGCAGCTTGTAAATTCACTCATTAGTGAAGTGCTTGATTTTCTGATTAGTGCATGTCTTTGTTTATGGATTTTATTTCCTTTGTTTGCTTCTCGTTACCTGCCGCCAGCTGTTTGGGTGGTTATTTATCGTGTGTGGATGTCAACAGCATGTCATGCGTCTCGGAGAGACGCTCCGGCAGCTTGGAGCTGCCCCGGCATGGTTAGCAATTCTGGGCCGTCCCCCGGAATCGGGTTTCCTTGTCGACAGATGCGGCCTTACGCAAGCGAGCACAAATAAATCATTCTGTTAGCCTGCATCCCGACCCGACGCAACATAAATCTCAAATAAGGTGCATGGCCTGCGAAAACTCACCAGGAGTCACATTATGGTGGGTGGGTGGCGGGCCGCGGGGGTGCTTATACCTCTACTCTGCTCTCTCGCTACAAGAAGGAACATGTGGAGGAGAATGTGAGATGGACTGGGAGGGTATTTCAATGGTAAAACAAACGAGGACTCCTGTCCTCAACTAGCTGCTGATTGGCTGCTGAAATGAAAGCCACCCCCCCCCCCCAATCCATTATCAGCCCGCGTTTCCCCGCCAGATGAATTCAAAGACAAAAAACAAAAAGCGTCACATTAATGTGTTGAATCTGCTGGGATACCATCAGTTACCGATCTGCCCCGTTTTGCTTCCCCAAAAAAAAACCTGTGGCTGTATCGGATTTGTGTGATCATATGACCAAGGTCCAGGATCCGGTTTCAGAGTCGCAGCTTGAGCAGTTCACTAAGATCAGGAATAGTAATGGTCCAAACATATATATATATATATATATATATATATGTGTATATATATAAAAAATATATATATCAACAATAAAAAGTGCATTTGCTTGGAAATGCAGCAGTTTTCAGTATAGTGTGGGCTGCATGTTGGCAGTGGGGATATCAGACTCTTGCTGAAGTTGTTTTTACACTGAATCTGTTTGGTTGGTTGTGGGTTTGGTTTAAATAGTTAAGTTTCAGTCACTTGAGAAATGATGCATTTGGCCTGGGTGCAGTGTTAATCTCTCTGTCCTCGGACAGGGCATTGTGGGCAACCTCTCGAGTGGGAAGTCGGCCTTGGTGCACCGGTACCTGACAGGCACCTACGTCCAGGAGGAGTCCCCAGAAGGTAAGTGCTGGAGATGTGCCTGAAGTCTTGACAGACAGACCGACTATCCAATCAGCTTTGGTGAACAGTTCTAGGAGGCGGGTACTTGAATAGTTTTCACCAATTTGGACCTAATGGACTACAAATCTGATTGAAACTATTTCTAAACTCTCATAAGACTATTATGCCCATTTAAGAGGTGTGCTTTTCTCTTTATATGATGCAGTCTAACATTTAGACAAAAGGGATTGTTGAAGTGTGAACTATGAAAAATCGCAGGTCCAGAATGGGTATTTTGGATTTTTCATACGAGGCCCCTCCCCTCTGGCTTTGTTGGTGACCTTGAGAGTTAGTGCTGGCGTGTCAAATTCCCTGCAAAGGGGACTCGGAGTGCTTTGTTAGAGAACCAGAAGCTCTTTTCACCTGCTACTGTGTCAGTGCCAGTTTGTAATGAGACGTTTGTTTTTTTTTTTTTTTTTCTTTTTAGTAACTAAATACACATTCGAAAAGAGAGTGCCATTTTTTAAACTATCAACTGAGATGCCTTAGGAAGGATACACAAATTCACTTAAACTAGCAAGTTTAAGGTTTCATTTTACCGCCGCATATTTTAAGGGGTTTAATTTTACCGTCGCATATTGTAAGTAGTTCTTTCATAGGTCTGTATTAAAAAGAAATAAATAATTAAAAATTTGCTGGGATCATGCCCAACTAAGTCTTAGTTTTGATTGTAAGAGCTTTTTAGTAAATTCCTTTACAGAGATTTTTTAAAAATGGAAAACATTGAAAGGACTTGAGAAGATCCCGTGACAGGGAAGATTTCAGGATATTTAACCTGTTCTGTTTTTCTCGTATTTCCAGTCAATCATTCATTCTTCAGTTCAATTCAGCTTTATTGTCATTATCATATGCAGAGGCACTCGTATAACGAGAAGAGGCATGTGACTCCTAGAACTGGGGCAACAAGTTTAAGACAGAATAATAACAATAATAACAATTTATATAATGGCATAGCATAAAATGGCAAAATAATATGCAATAATATAAAATAAGCAGAATAAGAAATGTATTTTATAAAAATTAATATTAGACCATACTGTATATCATATGCGGTATGATATACAGTATATATAACATATAACGTGTGCAAATGTGCAGCATCACTGTTAATACCGACACCCTGATGTTGGTGCTGATGTTAATGATGCTGTATAATGGGTCGATATGTTATGGCATAAACACTGCATTCTGCACACGGCTGTAATTTGCATGTTTTTGGGAAGGTGAGCTTGGTTTGGGCCGTGTGGCCTCACTGAGATCCCCTGTAGCGTGGTCTCTCATGCCGGTCGTGGGGCCGGTCGGCACGCCGGGGGTTAAGCGGCAGCCCACGTCGCTGTGGCGATCACTCCTCTTTTTTTTTTTTTGCCTAATTATAGCCCATCGCAACATGAAACGCATAATTAGCTGCTGGCATTTTTTCCCGCCCTCCTGAAAAGGACGGGGGACAGAGCGACCAGCTTAATTAGTGCTCTGCAAAATGGACGACAGGCTGGGAGCGAAACCAGCCCGCTGCTCGCTTTTGGGGGAGGCTCCGGTGCAGAGAGCCTTTTCGCGTTGCTATGGTGACATGATGAAGGTGAGGCTTGTTTACGCGGAAAGGCCTCAACATAGACTTCTTACTACATAAAGAGCACCCCCCCCTCCCACACACACACACACACACACTTCCGCTGCGCCTCTCTCTCCTGTCTAATTCCCCGTCTTGCCGATTTGTTCCATGCCGTCTGCAGCTTCACTCTCCCACGGTCCCTTGCCTGCGCTCAGCCTGCGTGCCAGCGTGAGGTTTGAGGCCTGGGGTGGGTGGTCTCCATCCACAGCTCGGGGGTGCATTCTGGAGCTTGGATTAGGCCTGAGAGCAGAACGGAAGGACACCTCTCCTTTACCAGGAGGGGCCAGGCTGGGGATGTATAAGCACCCACACAAGCGTGGTCATGAGTTTGGAATTGGGTTGTTTGTGTTACGATGACTGATTTGGTGGGGGGGGGGGATGCCTGCGAGGAGACGGTGACAGTCCCCTGCTGTATCCCCCATGACACCAAACTCGTGGTATGTAGCCACGTTCCCTGGAAGCATGCAACCTGTCTGCCCTCCTGCCTGTCTGGTTTTGTCACGTCGGCTCGGCACTGGTTTAATCAGACCGTGACCCGGGCTGAGGAGCCTTCGCTGTCATGCATTCTGTGTGATGTGGCAGCCGTTTTGCTTTTCTTATCCTCATTCTCAGCCGTTTATCAGAAATTAGATACATTTTCTTTTGCGTTTCCAAAAGGTTCTGTGTTTTTCGAAATGATAAGCGGTTTTTCTTTTAAAACCATTTCAGTTTTCCGTACAGTTCCAGCACAGTCGATAATCCAATCTGCTGTATCTTTCGGCACTTTCACCATCAAAAAGGGGCGAAAAAATATCAGTTCCGTGCAGGCTGTGTATTCGGTATGTGTATTCGCAGTGGGCAGCCTAGAGACCTTGCGGCTTGGTGAGCGTGATGCCTGCAGATGGCTGAGCGTCTCTCTCTCCCGCCCTTGTTGTCGCTGTTCTGTGATGCTTATCGCTCCGGTACGGAGTGCCGCTTACGTCCCGTTCCGGTTCGGAGGCCCCTCCACTGGCTGGGCCGCACGGCAGGCTGCCCCTGAGAATGCCGTCACTGCAGGTGTCGTAAGCCTCCCGTTAGGGCCCCGTCTGGCCTCTGGAGGTGGCGACAGCCACCACGGTCCACAATCAGATAACTGAGACACCCAGTCTAAGGATCACTAGTTGACTCTTTTATTATACCTTTAGTAAGGTTTATGTGGTAGTGTTCTTACACCTGTACTGACATTTTCCCTGAGTTAGCGGGGAGGGAATGAGGTTTAAAATGGTTATTGATGGTGAGCAAATTTACTTGGAGCTTTCTTTGTTTTCCTGAGACTTGCGACTTGTTAGGAACCTCGTGTGGTCACTGCGTGGCTCCTGCGGTGCGTCAGTGAATGAGTCAAAGGACAGACCCTCGTGGTGAACATTAGCCATTTAGCCTTTTCACCCTGGTCTGTAGTCATTTCTCTGGGAGTGCCTAGGCCCGTGTTTATCAGTCCTGCTTCGGGAGCCCCACCTGCCAGGACGTTTTCACTCCAGCCTGCCCTTAATTAGCATCAGCTGTTTCTTAATGGCCTAAAAATGAAGGTGGTAGGTTGTAAGCGGTGCGGGTTTGCCCGAAAACTTTCTGGCAGCTGGGGCTCCGGGAGCAGGATTGAGAAACACTGGCCTAGGCTTAAGTTCACCGTGTCACCGCTTCTGCTTCCCTGCAGGGGGCACTGTTTTCCCAAACTCCAGCTAGCCTCTGGTACTCTTATTGGTCTGCTAGTTGGATAATGCATTTTACGTATTTTGATATTAGTCTAAAATCTTCATCTGAAAGCTAATTGTGATCCTTTTAATGTTGATCTCCGAGTTCGCCAAACAGAATGAAAACTGTCAGGTGGACACGCTGTGCAATGGGCAGAACAACAGGTTCTTGTTAGGTCTGTCTGGTGGGTGGGGGGAGGGGGGGAGTTGATTTACATACAGTCCACAAAGCTCAGCCGCTGCACACCTGTGTGTAAGAATGCAATACCTGTGTCACCGACCTGGGCTTGTCACGCAAAACGAAAGGAAAGTTTGGGGAACTGGGCTGGGCATTCGTGTATGATGTCTCTGTCATATAAGGGCACTATGGAGATTCGATATAGAAATAAGCTTTTCAATGTCTACTGAATTTGGGCTACTAGTTCTCTGTTGCTTATAGAGTACTAGAGTTATTATAGAGTTACAGGATCCATCAGCACGCACCATGTAGGGTTCTGAAATGCCCCTCTAATCCTCTTTTTCGTCTGCCTATCTGACCCCCCCCAGGAGGACGGTTCAAGAAGGAGATTGTCGTGGATGGACAGAGCTACCTTCTCCTCATCAGAGATGAAGGTGGACCCCCTGAGCTACAGGTAGTGCCTCACAATCCCGTCTGGTGTTCTGGTTCTGGCCGTGGCTGCTTTCCAGATCCATCCTTTTATAACCTTGAAAGGAGCAGAGTATTTGTAGGAGGATTCATTTTAGCCTACTCATCTCCCAGACCTTTGTCTTTCAGTATAATGGAGTAGTCATCCAAGCATCTACTACTACCCACAAGCTTATTACATTTTGACGTCAGGATCTTAAGTCTGTGTGGAGGTTTTGCTTGCTGTCCGTTTATGGCCAAAGACCTGTATGGTGTCCAGTTGTCTGACTGGTGGTTAGGAGGTCACTTTGGCGGGGTGTGTTTCCCTGGGCATTCTGGGTACAGAGGAGAGACGGCCACACCATGACGCGGAGGATGCGGACGAGCTTTACGGGCAGCCAGACTGACCTTCCAAGTCGCTGTCCTCCTTGCTGGATACAGGCCGAAATCACAGCAGAGAGCAGTTTGCTAGGAATAATTAAAACCCTTCGTTACGCTGCGCATCGCAGGGGGGCGGAGTGTTGTGCCGGCGAGTCGACAAGGCGTTGCTTTTAATTTCTCATAGCCTCGTGGCACTGACAGACAGGACCCTATCGTTATATAGTGTTTGAGCGGGGTGGGGCAGATGGTGTTGAGCATGTAGAGGGGGGAGCAGGTGTGTGTGTGTGTGTGTGTGTGTGTGTGTGTGTGTGTGTGTGTGTGTGTGTGTGTGTGTGTGTGTGTGTGTGTG
>JAODKL010000081.1:3873491-3889622 GCA_026780765.1 Petrocephalus schoutedeni | reverse complement strand
ACGTGTGTTCACATGCACGCCTGTAAATGCTATTGCTAGCATGCAATAAAGGCCTGCAGGTCTATGTCCAGGCCGTCGCTGCCTGGGATCCGGTTGGTCGCTTTGACTTCTGAGACCCACCTTCTTAATGCTTCTTTCTTAATCTGCCACTGCACCCCCCCCCCAGCCTGTTTCCTCCTCTGGGCCCTGATGAGATGTTTCACAGCATCTTCATTCCTCCCATCTTGTGGGGGGGGTGGCCTCTGGGCCCAGCTGTTGTTAGTGTGTGTCCTTTTCCTCATCAGGCCCTTTCCAGGCAGAATGGCTTCACACACACGTGCGCGCACACCCACACACACACACACACACACACAAACAAACAAACAAACACACACACACACACGCGCGCCCACACACACACACACACATTTGAGAATTTGAGAAACAAGCTGCTGCTTGTCATTGTGTTGCTCACCCCCTTCAGTTTTTTCTCTAATCCTTCTTGAGCCCCTAACTTTAAATACTGCCTGATTGCTACCCCCCATTATGTTCCCCCCCATTATTGTTAAGAACTTGACCTACCCATCGAATGGGCAGGTGTAATGAATCTCCCCTGACGCCTGTCGATTGGCGTGGAGGGCGCAGGGCGTGTCCCCTGCGCTGTTGGGCTCGACCCGGCCCACCTCCAACCCGGCCGCGGCCCCCTGAGTGAGACCCTTAACCCTCATTACTCCCGGGACTGGCTGACCCAATTTCTTCAATTGCTTATTACTTAAGATGATGCTTGAATGATGCTACCTGCTTCAGCAGAGCTTAGCCAACCTAGTCATTCCGGAAAGACCACCAGCTGCATGCAGATGCCTTGACACTGTTCACCTGTTACCTTACATGTCCTCACATGACTGCCGTGCACTCTAATCCCATGCTGGGGCTATGCTCTTATTGTAAGGTCCCCCACCCTTACAATGGACCAATGGCGATCTCCCCAAATTTCCCTCTTCCCTGTACCAGGAGATGTTTATTGAGGGATGATGTCTCCATGCTCTCCTGCCCGTCTGGGAGCCCTGATGTTTCCCCCTGACAGATTGGGGATGGGGGGCAATCTACCTGACTGAAGACCTGGTCTGGGGCCCCTGTCGTAATTAACGAGACTATTATTCTGTTACAGTCGACCCAGAGGCTCTCTCCCACAGGGCCTGCTCTGCCCTGTCAGCGATTCATCTGGGCTGGGGAGACAATCACTCTACCTGGGGGCGGGCACTCAGGTGTCCTTCCTCCCCGTGACTCTGCGTCACCGCCGTTTAGCAGCTGGGTTATTATGTAGCAGGTTGGGCAGCTGTGATGTCAGGAGATCGGCCATAAAGGCGGCCCGTCTGTTGGGTAGTGCCTCTGGAAGCTCGCGCCTGCCAGTCAGATCTGTGCCGATAGTTCTGAGGGCCTCGGGCCCCCGTTTGGCTGCTCCAGCAGCATACCCAGGCCGGTATCTCATCCTGGGCTTTCCGAGTGTTAGCATCTGTCCAGAGGATTGCGCGGATGAGGCGGGCGGGGGCCCGCTGAGCTTGTCTCGGGGCTGAGCAGTGTGCACGCTCTGATCGGCGGAGAGATTATTGGATCTCATCTCTGGCCTATCCGTCCCAATGTCGCGCCCGATCCGATCCCGTCAAGGTCCTGAAAGAGAGGACGCCTGGACTGGAAATGGCAAGCCGCGTTTTCTGTCTGTGTGAATGGCCCCGTTAGGGTGTTTCCTAATTGAGCAGCCCGCCCCTGTTAACTGCTAATAAGCAGGCAGACCCACGGGATTCCATCCACGCTTTGTCCAGGACCATTGATGAGAAAAATTAAGATGTTTAAGCGAATGCAGTACCTGGAAACAATACAGGGAAGTTCAAGTGAGATTAAAGATGTGCATTCTGTTCAATAGTGCCTGCAGAAAATTTTGATTAGGGTGGCCATGAGGGGCTAGTTATAGTCATGGTGGTGGTCTCCTCTGTTTCCGCGTAGAAAATAAAATAATCCGTATTTCATTTTTATTATTTTGATGTCTAATGGCAACAGGGGGTGGCCACGTATTTACTGACTCCAGATCACCGCTTGCATCTTCCCCTGATCCAGTCTATGCACCCCCACCCCCCCCAAGCCCAGGTTCTGGTTAGACACACATATCTTGTCTTGTTTTGTCTACAATGTCCCATAAGTAATTTCCATATTGTCTGTCTTTCACATACTCTTTATCTCTTTATGCTAATGAGGTATAATAAAAAATCCCCACGTTAGTGGTATAAATCTTGTTTTGCCGCCTCGTCTGTCCGCGGCCGTGGAGCCGCGCCTCATTCGCCTTCGCGGGACTGGCATTGACCCGCAACAGCGTGCCGGCCTGACATGTGCTGGCGCGCTCCTTCCCAAACACTGAAATGTGTGCCCTTCGTCTGCTGGGTGACACCTAATCTTAGCAGTGCACCACCGACAGCGAGCGGGAATCTTTTCCAGGAATACACGTGAATGGCTTAGCGACAATGTCAGGGCTGCGGCGGGACGGGATGGCCGGGGATGTTCTGGACCAATAAGGTAGAGACGGCGGATGACCCTAGAATGGGGTCAGAGGTCATTGGAAGTGGCCTCTGAATAGCTTGTGCCGTGTGGCAGGCTGACAGTCACACGTGCATATGGGCTAAAACGAGTGAGGCCATCTACATGCTCTCTAACCCATGGCCATTACTCCGGCGGGCCGTGTAAAAGCCATGCACAGAACTGCGACTGGATCCAGCCCTGCAGCCCTAACCCCCACCACGTGCCTGTCCGTTTGAAATGCGTGTTCTGATTGGACAGTGTGGCCTGATTCACTCGCTGTGCCTTACCTGCCAGAGTTAACAGAACGCCTTTGAAGGTCACCTTAAAACTTATTATTGTTTGTGTTTGTAATTATAATTAATGTGCTAATTGGCACTGAGTATATGCAGCTAATGGTGATGGATTGCAGTTCCACTTCTTAAGTGTGATTTCTGCCACCCTGTCAAGAGTCGCATGTCGTCAGAAGGTATCGTCTCAAATTTACATGCATTCACTTTCCCATGATCAGTGGGGCCCTGGGCCATTCCGCCTTGCATCTTAATGCCTCTGTTTCCAGTTTAAAATGCTTTGTCAAGTTTGAAATTTAATGAATATTAATTCTCAGTATTTAAGCAAAAGGATTTACCATGTTTACACCTGGACTGTTATCATGCTGTTTAACAGTACAGCGGAAGTCATTTACGTCACACTTGTGCTAAAACCGTGAGCGTGGGACTTGGAGGCCATGCTTAATTAGGGCCGCAGCTAATGTTCGCAGATGTTTGTGGTTTCAGTAGGAGAGGATTTTAAAAATGTCTGTCTGTCTGTCTTTCCATTGATATGAAGTGAATATGAATCAGGCTCAATATCCCGAGAGAAACGCACAGGTCACACATCAGACCGGAACACTGTTCCATAACCGCGCTCGCCGGCCAGTGCCTCTGTCCAAAAGTCGGCTGTCGCTGGCCCCTTCCAGACTGCTGGGGGGCCCGTCCTCTAGGGTCCGTTAATCTCGTGGTGGGGGGGGGGGTGCAGCCGACGCCAGCGCTCCAGAGGGGAGTTGTTCTTTTAATTAGCACTGGGCTGTTGTCGTGTTTTGCATGTCCCCTCTAATTGCCTGGCAGACCAGCAGGGTGGGGACTGTATTGGGGTGGGGGTTTCTTACTGGCGATGGCACCCGCGGGCACTGCCTCACCTTCCCACCCGGCCCTCGCCGCCCCGCCCTCCCTCTCTCATCTCGGCCATGTCCTGGAGCGGGCCCGGCCGTGGACGGCTATCGCTCACCGAGGCGGCCCTCACTGTCAGCACACCGCTGCCTCCCTCTGCCCTTGGCCAGTGCAGGTAATAGCTCTGATGAAGACCCCCACTTTGTTTCAGAAATAATTTGCCGCTCACGCAGCCCGCAGGGGCCCAGCAGTAATAAAAATGAATCACACCACTAACCCCCCCACCCCCACCCCAAACCTGCCCCCCCCATACCCTCTTCCATTTTTAACTCCTTCACTTCTCTCCCAGGGCTGGTGCTGAATCGCCCACTGCCATCCGCGCTCATGGACGCGTCCATTAAGAACGTCGCTGCGTGCCAACAGTGTCTGATGCCTGGATGTCGTCTTCATTCATCTGACATCTGGTTCCCTTTTCTGAGAGAGATTCTGCTCGCATAGTCAGTGCTGTGATTAAAGAATAGAAATGCAGAAATCCCCTCCCCCCTGTGAAGACCAGGTGTGGCTGATTTGGGGCGGCTCGGTGGTTTTGGAGCCTTGGGCACCTCTTCGATTTGCGGGATGAACATATGTAGTGCTGGCGAGGCTCCCTGGGTGGCGGGAGCAGACGGTAGCGTTAGTGGCTACGCTACGAGCGCTAGCCTGCCGAGCCCAGCCCTGTGAGAGGGCAGCAGTGGCATGGGCCGGGGCTGGGAACACAGCGGTAGTGTTAGCGGCTACGCTACGCGCGCTAACCCACCGAGCACAGCCCTGTGAGAGGGCAGCAGTGGCATGGGCCGGGTCTGGGAACACAGCGGTAGCGTTAGCGGCTACGCTACGCACGCTAACCCGCCGAGCACAGCCCTGTGAGAGGGCAGCAGTGGCATGGGCCGGGTCTGGGAACACAGCGGTAGCGTTAGTGGCTACGCTACGCGCGCTAACCCGCCGAGCACAGCCCTGTGAGAGGGCAGCAGTGGCATGGGCCGGGGCTGGGAACACGGCGCGCCCCCCCCCCCTTCTGGTGGAGCCCGGGACGGAGCCAGCCTTGCCGGGAGACTGCACAGAGGGGCCGGCTAATTAATTTAGACAAATTAATTACAGCAGCCGTGGCGTCCGGTGCTGTGTGCCGGGGGAGCCCGGTGTTCTCTCATTACGAGTGCTGTCGGGGGTGGGGGATGTGGCGTGCCGGCTGGCCTTGGGCGGGGCCATCACCAGCCGGCCCCCGGTGACACTCCTCCACATAAAATACATGCTGTTGCTGCAGAAAATGGCCGTGTTGCAGCAATCTTATATAAATGAAGGTTTGTTTTTTATTTTTTATTTTAGTGTAGGTCTGCAGCCCAGGTATAGGCCTGAGGATGTTTTTCTCTGTAGTCTTAAAAGCACAGACCTACCAGTTACTGCTGTACCTTTTATGAGTATTTATGCAACCATGGTTCGGTTTGAAGGTGATTTTTCGTTGAAGGACTTTTGATTGGGTGAGAATGAATGTGACTAATTGCACGTATGACTTTATTATTATTATTCTTTTAATTTGTCTTTGGGAGCATGCTCTTTGCCTTGCCTGTGCCCAGACCCGCACCTGAGCATACAGACAGGCCGCCCCAATGTTTCATCTGGCTGATTCTGGCAGCCGTGTTAATGCTCACCTCCCTGTACCCGGAATGTCAACTGTGCCCCTAGTGGCCAGCATGTGAAGTGCAACTATCGTCTGTTAGGAAACACCTAATGTCATTGTAATTGTAATTAGTAGACAATGTAATTAGTTCCTTAGCTGCCTTTTTGTCTGCAAATGTTTTTGTGGTTAGCCTGTACTTTCTGTCTACTTCTAACTTGAACATCTCCCTCCCGGTCAGCTGCTCTTTGGGGCAGTAATCGCCTACCAATAACAGGAAAAGCAGATTACTCTTCTGCCCCATACAGGGTGGGGTCTTATTATTTTTTTTTTTCCTCAGAATTTTCAGTGCTTGTACAACAGCCATTGACTGCAAGAAATAAGCATTTGATTGAAGTTTTACTTTTTTTGAGGGGAAAATACGATGTCTGTAGTTGTTAAATTGAATTCCTTGTTTGTTTATCTACATTAGCATGTGTATAGAGTGACTTAGGGACCTACGAGCCCTGTCTGTTTAGAGGGTGGTGGTCCTTAAATTATTGATTAATTCATTTGCATAAACTGGCGCCCTCACCCAGGGACTGGAATTGCGTCCGTGCAGCTACATGTTGCAGAAGGCAGGCTGATTGCTTCGTTTAACGTACTGATACTTATTGGGTTGCCATTTTGGGCGTCAGAATTCACCGCTCCCTTCGACGTCTGATGCAGTCGCTCACCCGAGGCTATTGTGCCGAAGAGCTGGCGCTGCTCGTCCCGGGCCGGGCTCCTGTCTCCGTGTTGGAGCGCGCTGCGACCGGGAACATTAACTAGCAGCATTCTAATGAGACCCGACTCCTCTCTCTGTCTGCTGCCGGCTGCCTCCAGCATCTATAAACCAAACTACGGCACTACAGCTGATTTCCTGCCCTTTTCCCACTTCCATGTGCAGATTTGAAGTGGCTGTGCTAACCGCTCTGCTGCGAGGGGGGATGCAGAACCCAGTCTCACACAAAGTAATTGTCCTTAAAAAGTAGTGTTCACTTCCAAAGCGGGGTTCAAAACATACCCTGTCTGGGATTACCTCACAAATGGACGAATGAATAAAAGGATGCAAGCTTATGAAAACTGAGTAAATTCCGTGAGCTTCTAGCATGTTTTTGAGTGAAGATATCCCCCAGGTTACAAGTGGGGTCGGTAGCCCTAGTGCCCAGCAGAAACCATGTGATCTCTGTGCCTTACGTCATGTGGTCTCTGTGCCTTACGTCATGTGGTCTCTGTGCCTTACGTCAGGTGGTCTCTGTGCCTTACGTCAGGTGATCTCTGTGCCTTACGTCAGGTGATCTCTGTGCCTTACGTCAGGTGATCTCTGTGCCTTACGCCATGTGGTCTCTGTGCCTTACGCCATGTGATCTCTGTGCCTTACGCCATGTGATCTCTGTGACTTACGCCATGTGATCTCTGTGCCTTATGCCATGTGATCTGGCGATGGCGACTGATGTCACTGTCGGGTGCAGTGTTTAGCTGGACATGGACTGCTGCAGCCCGAGAAATGTGAACCAGCACCGGTGCTGCCATCTTGCTGTGTTTCTCATTAATTTCTGTCATTACTTGCTATGTATGTTCAGTTTTGTTAATGTGCTGTAACGCAGAAATGCTTAAATTTGGACGTGTTACCTTAGTAATATCTTAAATCATATTCACATGGTTATTGTTGATGGATTGGTCTTACAAAGAACAGCGTTCGTCTCCAGCTGACTTGTCTATGGCACCCTAGGGCTGAAATAGACTTTAAATCAAGAAAACTTTAGGCGAGAGAAATAGTGCGACTTAAAAGCGTCCCTGGTGTTTGCTACTGACCCGCCTGAAATGGTGAGATGGCAGACTGGCCTAACGGGCCAAGCGAAGCCGACCTGCGTGACAAACAGGCAGCGGGCCGGCTGCGGGGAGCGCGGACTCCTCTTTGGATTTTTACTGTGTCTCTCTCTCTGCTGCAGCCCCTAGCAACCTTTGAAGCTGGGGGCCCTGGTGTCTTCAATGGGATACTTTTCACTTTTCCCTCTCTTTTTCTGGAAGGGAAATGGTGGGATACATAAGTCTGACTGACTCTCAAACAAGCCGAACCCCAGCTGGGTGGGTTGTTTAGATAGTTACCCACCCCACCTCCTCCTGCCCCACCCAGACCCTTCTCTCTTTCTTTGCGTCCATGTTTGATGTCTCTGTTGTGAATTCAGTGCCTCGAGGGTTGGTGTGGGGTGCCAGGGAATTTCGGGGGGGGGAAGGGGGGGGTGGCTGTGTTATCATGCCCTGATTGTTTAGGAGGGTCTGAGTTGTGTGAAAAGTGGGTGGAGACTTCCCCAAGCCCCACCCACTCAGTGTTTGCTAATGCACCTTCATGGCATGGGAGCAGATTGGTCATTCACTGCCTCCCCGCTCACGCACACACAGACACACACGCAGACGCACACCTCCCCCAGCTCTCCCTCCCTGACGGCCTCTCATTCCCCCATAAATCCCTGTTTGCTTTTGTGTTCCTGGCCTGACTAATTATCTCTGTTTGTTCCTTCTTATTTGAATGCAGTCATGTGCTCTTAACCCTATTGGGGACTCACTCTGCCATTTGCCACTTATGTAGGTCGAGGTGGGTAACCGTTATTTGGCTAAGAGTTAGCAAGGACAGAGCCGCTGACGCAGAGATATTTAAAGCCGCGCGGTTCCTCCTGTGCCTTTAGTGTGCCTTTAATGCAAAGTCACATAAAAAGAAACAAACCAGACCCGAGAAAAAAGCGCCTCTGTTCTATCCACAGTCTTGGGGTGACTGGCTTCAGTCCTGCCGTCGGGTTGACGTGTCGCCAAGGCCGGCCACGGCTCTTTAGCGAAGGTGAAACATGCCCGTTGGAGCTTTCGCGGGCAGTCGGATCGGGCGTGCCGGAGGGTTACTGATAAGCTGGATCCGCGGTGGCCGACTCGCCTTTCATGTGCGCCACGCCACGCCGGATCATCGCCCTCGCCGCTGCTGCTTGTTACCTGAGGCGAAAGCAGGAAGAAACATCTGCTTTCGCACTGTCTGCCAAACCCCCCCCCCCCACCCCCTCGTCTCCTGTCCCTCATCCCCCAAGCAACCCCAGTGTACACAGCAACTATGTGCACTTGGGCTGGGTGTATGGGGTGGGGGGTGGTGTCATCTGCTCGATATCCTGAATATTGTCCCCCACGGAGAGGCTTCACTTTCTTCCATTGCTCGGCGCCCCCAGCCCCAGCTTTGACATGCTAAATCTGCTGTGTGTGTTTTTTTTGTGTTTTGGGCTTCCTGCTGGGAGGAAGTGCCCATTCAGGCACGCTCTGTTTTCTCCCCAAACCCCAAACTTCACCTCCGTTTGTTTTTATATGGCCAACAAAGGGGGGGGGGCATCACAGCTTTAAACCCCCCCTCCTTGCCCCCGCTTGCCATCTCCCTTTCAAGTGGCAGCACCGGAAACCTTCAGAAACGGCCACCCCGCGGATACGCGGTCTCGCCCCCCCCCCTGCCTGCCCCGCAGGACGTGTGACGGGATCCTGCGACCCAGGATGCACCCGACTTCTGATGCAGTTTGTGATACTTCGCATTTTTGCCCTGAGGGCCACGCAAAACCCAAAAGCTGTCGCCCCCATCCCCCCCTGCCCCTGCATCGGCTCGGCTCTGGGACCTCAGATACCTCATGGCCGGCGTAGGGGGGGTGGCGGGGAATGCGCTCCTTTTCACTTCGGCCTAGATTTGCCAAACTGTTCCTTACTTCAGTCTTTTAAGCCTGACACCCTCATTCTGGAGGTTCATCCCGATCCTCCGTCGGGGAATTATGGATCACTTTAGCGGTGGGCAGATTGCTGTAAGTGAGGAGTATTCATGGTCTGATTACTACTTAGGGAGCAGGGCTGCAGGACCCCTCGGCTGTCTGGCCCAGGTGCCAGTAACGCTCTGTGCGGGGAATCATCGATCCGCCCGACGAGCTTGTCCACGGGGGCTCCCATGGCGAGGATTAGCGCCATAAATCCACTCTGCCGCTCGCTTTCGGGGACAACTCTGAGACGGGGTGGCTTTTTTTTTTGTAGCGGGGACTGAACTGAGGCTAAGACGCCTTTATTTACGTTGCAGGGGAACATTTCTGGCTTTCAGACATCCCGGTGTTAATCGTCCCAAACAACAATCGCAAGAGTGGGCCCCCCTAAACAGCCCTGCCGATTATTAGTAATTATTCTTACTTAGTGCAATTAGCATGCAATTAAAAAAAATCTGTGTAACTGAAACTGGCATTTTCTTTCCCTTTTGTGAAATTGACCTTCTGATTTCTTGGTCAAATTAATGCCGTCCTGTACCTGTAATGTTGTTTGGTACCTCTTCGCCCCCTTTGTGCGCTCCTGCTTAGTGTGTGAGGCTCGGCGTGGAGCCTGTGTTTAGGGCCCCGCCTGGCGGGCTGACGTTCAGCCTGCCTGTTAGCTGGGGGCTTGGCACCCGCAGCTTAGAGGCCTCCTTGCCAGTGACAAAGACGATCCCGTCACCGCGGAGCAAAGACGTAATTAACTCTTGCAGTTAAATTCCAGGCGAGGGGCTCTCGTTAGATGGGGGGGCGGCTTGCAGTGCCGCTGGCAGGTGACATATTAGTCTGTAAATTTCCTCCTTGAGGGAGGGGTCACTGATTGTGAAGGCTGCAATTGTTATTGTTCGGGGTATAATGAGGAGGACTGGTGTTTAGTACGTGTGTCTGTGTTTTTATTTTTTCCTGACATTGTTCCCACAGCCGCTGATCATAATTAAAAACGTATCCCTATTGCTGAACACATCATTCAGTAGTTATTGCCATAATCATGAGACTGCCATGTCGTTTTATAATAATAATAATTTATACTTTTTTTTAATGACTGCAGTAGCTGCCTGGTTGACCGTGCTGCTGTCTTGCAGATTCGCCTAAGAACCACTGCATTATTGCTACTGCATTACTGTAACTGCGACACTGCTACTGCATTACTGTAACTGCGACACTGCTACTGCATTACTGTGACTGCATTACTGTTACTGCGTTACTGCTGCTGCATCGCTGTGTTCTGGGCCACAGCTGGACTCCTGATCTGTCACCCTGTCCGTCGGCAGTCCTGCTCAATGAGCCGATGGATTTGGTCAGCAGATTGCAAGGTGTCCGCCATGACGTCGGCCTACCAGGCAGCCCGGCTGCCCCCCCCCTCCACCCCTCGGGGCCCGGCTGGGGTGGAGTTGGGAAGGGGGGAGCTTGTCAGCTGAGGCAGTCGTGTTGTTTGTCGCTATCGGCGCTGGTCGCTCTCTCTGTCACTCACCCAGACACGCAGACAACAGCCCCTTTTCATTCGCCTTATCACGCAGCAGGGCGCGGGGTCAGGGGTCAGCGCGGCACTGAGCATGCTCAGTCGCTGGGATATCGATTCCCGTCTCCCGCTCCGTCCGAACTGGGGGGCGGAGATGGCGGCAGATAGAATTCGAGGGCCCAGCAGAAGGGTTCTCTTTATTTCCCGGGCCAAAGCGCGGCTCTTTCTCCGCGCCGCGCCATTCAGACGCCATCGATTGGCCGGGTAGCATCCGCTCACCCTGGGGAAACGGGCCAGAGGGAGCCGGCCGGCCCATTGTGGGAGCATGGCGTTCCGGCCTGACAGCGCTGATAAAAATACGCTCCCCCCTCCCCGCATTGTCCGTGGCAGACATGCTGCTCACAATGTGTAACCTTTAGGTAGCTAGCTGAGCTTAACCCCCCTGCCGCTGACACTGTCAGAGCCCCCCCATCACAACCCGCTGCTCATTAAGAGCATTAATTCCAGCATAAGCTCATGCTTTCCTGTTCAGATTTTACCCGTGTTGTGCTTTTCAAGGTGCTAAGGTACAACAGCTGGGAATCCACAAGGTCGATGTCTTCACCTGGCCAGTACCGAGTGAGAGAGTTTGATGGGGGGGGGGGGGGACATAATATTTAAACGTAGAGATCTGTTTTTCGGGGGAGGAGTGATGCTTAATTAAATATTTGGGGGGTTTTAGCGTTTACAGAAATTTTATTTCAGTAATTCTGTGGTCAAGGGTACAACAGCAGGTAGCTGAGATTTCCTCCTCGGTGGCCATGTTGGCGACAGTTCTGAGACCTTCTCCGCCGGCAGGGAGGAGAAGGAGCGCTGGATCCGGGCGAAGTACGAGCAGAAGCTGTTCTTGCTGCCACTGCCGCCGTCGGACGTGCCGCTGGGACAGCAGCTGCTGCGCGCTGTCGTGGAGGACGAGCTGCGCGTGGTGGTGCTCCTCCTGGCCCACGGCTCCAAGGAGGAGGTCAACGAGACGTACGGGGACGGCGACGGGCGCACCGCGCTGCACCTGGCCTGTGCCATGGCCAACGTGGTGGTCACACAGCTGCTCGTCTGGGTGAGGGGCCCGGCCGCTCTTCCGCCACCGGGGGGGGGGGGGCTCCCGTCCCACTGGGGGCCGATGATCGTCGTTGTACTGGTGGCTTGTTGCTTGTCACTAATTTTTCCTGTTTAATTCCTTTTCTGAGATGTGTTTAGAAGCCTGGCCGCTTTTGGGATGTCGGTAAATCGTTCCCATCTTAACCTCTCCCCCCCTACCCAGTACGGCGTGGACGTGAAGAGCCGGGACGCACAGGGGGTGACGCCGCTGGCCTACGCAAGGCGGGCGGGCAGCCAAGAGTGCGCCGAAATCCTGCTCCAGCACGGCTGCCCCAATGACAGCAACACGCTGGTGCCCACGCCCACAGCTGCCCGCCGCAGCACCAACCCCAACGCCAACAACAATAACGCCCAGGGCGAGCTGAGCCGCAGCGCTAGCGCCATCTAGCGGTGGGGAGGACTGAATTCCTCCATGTGCATCCCATACTTTTGCTTCTCCTGTAGCCCCCCCCCCACCCCCCACTCTCTCACCCTCCATGTCAACAGCGACTTTACCTGAGTGACCCGGGGCCTCCAGGGGCAACAGTAAGAGAACAAGGATCCTCCACTACCAGTGCTGTGGTCTCGCCATGTTTTTTTTTTTTTTGGGTGGGGGGGGGTGGTTCTTCTTTTTTTTTCTGTAAACCTACTAGCAGGAATCTAGTGCGGGAGCAACGTCGCGGTGGGGGGCAGCTTTGGAAATAACGTGGTTTTCTTTGGTGTGGATATTATTATCATAGTTATTATAGTGGTTATAATTAGGCAGTTTCATTGTAGAATTTTTTGACTTTGTCCAGTTTATCAACAGGTTTCCATTAGATTATTTTTAATGATACTGGCATCAATACTAAAAGTATGGTGTTCGAGTTTTATGGCTTAAAAACTGGAGTTTTGTTTTGTAAAATCACGCCAAAAACGTCAAAAGAACGTATTTAACCTGATTTAACCTTTGACCCCAGCTAACTTTCGGCAGATCACCTAAGAGTTTAATGATTGCTAAGACCACAGATGTAAGAAAAAAATTTGTAAACTAAACTTAGCATAGACAAGAGCCATGACACCAAAGCTAACATCAGAGGGCTTGAAGGGGTTGAATCCGGCCTGAGTTATTTTATTAAGGCTTTCTACAGAAACTTGGAATTTCCCCTGGACAGTACTTAGATGGAAACGGATAGATTCACCAATGTGACTGAGGCGAGAGTTTTAGTCGGGTAGCTGCCGGTCAGCTCTCGTTCGATCAAATGCTTTTCCTGTTGATATTCCTTAATTATCGGTTCCTGCCTTCAGAACCAAGCCTCTACCCATAATGCTTTGCTGCTTTGACACAGAGCTGTCCTCTGTGGCAGTCATGTGTCCCCACCATGATACCGGGGAGCCGACCACAATCTCCATGTCAGATGCCCTGGCTTCCTACTGTGGCGTGGCGTGCAGGTACAGGGAGCAGCTCCTGTCCTGCTCGTGGCCCCCAATTGCACACCTTTCCGCGTCTCAAGCGTACCTCCTCTTCCTGTAGCCTTAACGATCCTCCTCCGCTTTTCAGTGGATGTGCCGCAAACCTCGAGGTTGTGTTATTGCGGGGGAACAAACCCCGCCCCCCCCGCCCCCGTCTTTGCAGTCGCCGTTGCAGCAGCTGCCAGGCAGTGGGTGGGGGATGGGGGTGGCATTTATTAATTTTTTCCAATCGTTGGCACTGCCCTTTGTCGTTGGCTCGTATTGAAGTTGGTGTATAATAATCCCTACTGGTTCAAAGGGAAAATAAACATGACTAACTTGTATGGAATGCCTGTGGCAAAGGGCAGAGTTTGGTTCCTGGGTCTTTACAAGAAAAGCAGCCTCTTTTCCGCCCAGACGGCGGTGTGTGATTGGCAGATCCGTTTCCGGGGCCCGGCCCCGTTCTCTTGGCTTTTGGAAGGATATTAGTACCTCTAAATTCCTGAACCTTTAGCTTATGGCATCGCCGGGGGTGTTGCCTTCCTGTAGCTGGCTTTTGAACTCGTTTGCCGGGTATTGCGTGCTAATTTGACAAGCCATCTTCTTCAGCGGCTCTTTTCTTGTGTTCTCAGTTTTTCGAAGGCTTAAAACCAAGGGCTGCCTGGGGACATTGTCCTCTTCTGTGAATGGCCTCTCTGCCATTGGCGTAGCAGTGCTGCCTCGACTATGAAAGGCTTTAGTTTCTACAGCATAGTTTAGTTTCTACATCATAGCTGACAATTGACTGATGATACCGGATTTCAAATGGCATTTTGTTCGAGTGCAGTTTCTGAAATGCGCCTATATTTGCCATCGCCCTGCTTCTGCTTTGACCCTAAAATGATGGCTGTTGTCGTCAGTTGCGTCCTGCTTCATAATCATGCAGTCCTGGATTGTGTTGTTCTTCAGCACTGCTCTGAAAACGGTCCACATTGTGCTTGCTCGGAGCCGTTGAGCGTCTTCCTCGCTTCTGGCTTTCTGATTGGCGGAATCCTCCCTGCCACTGTGGTACCTGGAAGCCCCCCCCCCCGATCACAATGTATACTATGTGGACTGGTTGTCATTCCACTTCCTGTTGGTTCTTCCTGTGGATCCATGCCGCTAGACCGCCTGTATGCGTCGCCACTGTGAACCGTGGCATCTCCGCTTGCGAGTTGAGTGTGTGTGGATGGTGCATCTCCTGGCCTGAGCAGGTCTATGTGAGGATCTGAGTGAAGGATGTTCTAATGTAATGTGTATAATTTCTTTGAATAAATGACCTGAGAAGGGGAGTTGTTAGTGTACAGAAACATGTAAAGAGTAGCTTTTCCTATTTCGCCTGACATTTTAGTCTATAACGTCGTGGATCACTCTAGACTTGCTTCGGAACATAGTCTATCTTTGTGTCGCAAAGTAGAAGTCAGCTCTTGCTTAAGTACCTCCTGTGATTTTTCTGGGTGGTTTCCCCGTTGCGTAGAGGGACGTCATTGTACTTTTGGAGAGCCACCCCGTGAAATTCCTCTTGAGTTTACAGTGCGAGGGCACTGAGCGGAAGGGAGAAGGAGAGCAAGCTCCTCCAGTCTCGGGCCTGGCTTGTCACTGTAGAAGGACCTCCATCAGCTGTTCAGGGGCACGAGCCCTATTTGGAAGGACGTACTATTGAGAAGGTGCCTGTAGAAGGTTTTTGGGGATGTGTGGTGACTCGACCATTTTAAGACCTCAACTGTGTATATCAGAGCCTCCTGAACAATTTAAACAGAGGTTCAAAAGCAAGACTGTCGGTTGGGTAGTTTTATAGTCTGAGCTAAAGATATATAAATGTATTGATATTTTAGGGGCCCACTTTCGGTTCTTCCCTACCATCCTTGCGTTCACGATGCGTTGCCTGGTTTTTAAAACCTCATTAAGAATGCAACTTTTCCCAAAGAAAATACAGTTTAGACTGAATACATAGGTAGACTTTACAAGATGGAGAGTGAATCTTGTCGGTGTGTCTCCTCTTCTTGAGTGTAGCAGTGATCAAGGACTGCTGAAGTATTTTTTTTCCAATCGTTTCGTTCAATTGTTGTTTTATATATATTTCAGGTAGAAGAATCATTAAAAGGGATACCAATGTTACCATGACCCCAGAATCTGGAACTTGTTTGGGCAGGACACGTGTCAATCTAAAGGTCAACCAATAAGCTTTCAGATGTTCCCTCCCCCTCTGCCACGTTGTAACTGTATACCCACTGTGTACAATACAGTTGTATTGATGTTGCATTTCCCCTCTTTATTTTCTAAATGTATTTAAGGTACTATGGTTCTCAATGTGCACACATTGTCTAACCATGTGAGCTACTTTGTGTATAATAATGTACATTTGATATATTTATATTGCAGTATGTAAATATTGTTTTTTTTTTATTTTTCCGGTTTTTTTCCTTTTGCGTTTGAGAACATGAATCAAAATGCAAAAACTGAAAAAAAAATAATAACCTGCTGTGTGCTTGGACGACTGTTGATATATTAATAAACGCTCAAATAAAATAATGTAGCCTCCCTGAATGGGGGAATATGAGCCCGTGGAGTCGACGTTGTGATTTTTTACCCCGATTCCTGCTGTGCCCGTCGCTTCATTCGCGTCTTGTCTCACACGTATAGTTAGCAGGCTGAGATGCAGAGGCCCCACACCAGCGGCAGAGACGGGCGTCACGACGACTCGCCACAGGGGAGCACGGGGGAGCTCACTGACCGCATGGGCCGCATAACTCGCACACACACGTGACGTTTTCTCAGTTCCGCCTTGCAACTAAAACCTTTAGTCTTGCTGTAGCTGCGTGAACAAGGGAGTTTCAATGGAAGTCTGCAGCAGTGCTACTGAATGTAATACAATGAAAAGTTCTTAAACTGCAGCATAACAAGGCTGTATTACTTTGGGGGGGGGGGGGGGGGGGG